>CM033641.1:64228789-64618082 GCA_019512145.1 Engystomops pustulosus | reverse complement strand
CCTGCCAAAAAACCTGAGAGACCTGCAGCCACAGGGCATGAGAAGCTCAGGACCACCAGACCTGCAGAGCCAGATGGAGACCTGATGCACCGGAAGAACACCAGTGGTTGACAGTAGAACAGGAAACTCCAGCACATCCATGGGCGATGTGATAAAAATGTGTTCTTAATTCAAAACTTAATAAAATCTAATAAAGGCATCTTGTAACAATCACGGACATCAAGAGAAAACCAAAGTGTTTCGTCCGTAGAACTTAAAGAGGTATTCCGGGAATACGAACGTCTGATACAAAAACCCATAATGCTATACATTAATGAATATAACAAAACTCTATGTCATTAAATCACAAAATGTAGCTTGAATAGTTTGATTCTATGATTCACAAAATGTTATGGCCTCTCTAAAGAATGCAGAGTTATATCCAAGATGGCGGCCACTGGAAACTACAAGTCCCATGATCCTCTAGTTCTCAGTAACTCCTCCTACCTCTTATGCTCAGCTCCCAGTGATGATCTAACAGACTGTCCTGCTCTGTTATCATAGTAATGATGTATAACTGCCATCACTGCACATTACCTCACTGAGATGATGTCTCGCCACAACACTGGCCATACTGGATGCACTGCAAATAACGGACTACAGCCAAACATAGTGGTGATCACATGACCAGCCCAGGCAGGTGCAGGACATGTGATGTGGACATGTGGCCAGTCTAAGAGGAGCAACATTTTAAATAACAACTAATTACATATTAGCTTATATTATAATATTTGCATATGAATTATGCTGATTCCTGGAATACCCCTTTAATCATGGTCATAGTACATAAAACTCACACATACTATTTAAACCTATCGTCTGTCACCTGTTGGAGTAGATCGGGATCATGTGATACCCATGCACATCATTGGAAGGACTGCCCAGAAGCCTTGTCATTGATTCATACTTGTACCTGTAATCCATTATCCAAACACATTCCCCCTCTACTCCACAGGAAAGGTGATATTAATAATCGTTTTCTTATAAAAAATAAATACTTACAATCGAAATAACAGTGAAAGATAAGGAAACGTGTTGTGCAAAAGCATTATTACGTTGTATAAAATATATCTATTACACCTGGAAGCTAATAATATATTCACATAAATTGCATAACAATTACAGACATGCCAGAACATTTGTGCAACAGAACCCATGTAACTCCAATAAACTTATATAGACCTATGGATACCAAAGGATAAGATCTGTCCTTATCCTAGAGGTTACCTACTCTCCAAAAGGAAAACCCAATGGGACAAATTTACTCAATCAGTCCAGTCGCGATCCCGCGGCGAGTTGTCCGACGAGGATTCGGGTCTGCCAGGATTCACTAAGGTCGTGCGCCCGATATCCAGCAGGTGTCACTGCTGCGCCGAGGTCCGCCGGAGTTAACCTTCTTCACCACCTTCTGCATGTAAGTGCGTGATCTTGCGACACAAATAGTTTTTTAAATTCTGCAGTTTTTCCGAATCCGTCGGGTTTTCCAACAGCCACGCCCCCCCCATTTCTGTTGCGTGAAAGACTACGCCGATGCGCCACAATTTGATCGCGTGCACCAAAATCCCGGCACAAAACAGAAACATTCGGGAAACCCGACGAAAGTGCGGCATTCGGACCCTTAGTAAATGAGCCCCAATATGTGAAAAGGAGAAGGGTCTTTTTTATGAAAATGTTTGGAGACAGCTAAAATATTAACGCCTGTGCTATGTATATCTGTTAAATGGCATCTAATACGAGTCTTCAAAGGGAAAATAGTGCAGCCTATGTATTGTATTTTGTATGTTTTACTTGCTATTACATATACTACATATGACATATTACAGTTAATATAGGTTTTACTATTATAGTTTGCGTTAATAACATACGAAGTGATAGAATTATCTGTTTCAAAAAAGGATATACCTTACAGATATGATGTCCCCATTTATAATTCCCTGGATAATGTAACAAGGAATTATTAGTTGTTGACTAGAGATGAGCGAGTATACTCGTCTGAGCTTGATGCTCGTTCGAGTATTAAGGTACTTGAAATGGCTCGTTGCTCGGACGAGTATTTCCCCTGCTCGAGATCGAGCATTTAATTTAAAAAACACAGTGAAGAACAATGAAGAATAGAATAAAAACTGTGAACACAGGATCATTTAAGTGAAAAACA
This sequence comes from Engystomops pustulosus, assembly GCA_019512145.1. Lineage (NCBI taxonomy): Eukaryota > Metazoa > Chordata > Amphibia > Anura > Leptodactylidae > Engystomops > Engystomops pustulosus. Next base: position 64,615,888 of record CM033641.1, on the reverse strand, counting down.
CAGTGCAGAATAGATTACAGATGTTCGGCACATCTGCTTACTTGTCGGGAGATACGCGCGGAACGGTGCGAACAAAATAGTATGTGAAGAACAATATATATGTGTGAAGAACACATTGAAGAACACGGTGAGCAGGACAGAGACATCGGGGAGCAGGACAGAGACATCGGGGATCTGCGCAGAGGCATCGGGGAGCAGGGCAGAGGCAATGGGGAGCAGCGCTGAGGCAACGGGGAGCAGCGCAGAGGCAATGGGGAGCGTACCAGAGGCATCGGGGAGCAGCGCAGAGAGATCGTGGAGACTTCAGTGGAAGAAGAGGAGCAGATCCCGGGACAGCGTATCTCCCGACAAGTAAGCAGATGTGCCGAACATCTGCAATCTATTCTTCACTGTGTTTTTCACTGCGTTTTTCACTTAAATGATCCTGTGTTCACTGTTTTTATTCTATTCTTCACTGTTCTTCACATCTGCTAACTTGTCGGGAACAGTGCGGAACAGTGAAGAATAGATTGCAGATGTTTGCATACATCTGCTCACTTATCAGAAGACATTCTTTTTCAATTAAACAACACATTTTATTCCCGAACCATGGTCAGTTTGAAAAATGCTCGAGTCTCCCATTGACTTCAATGGGGCTCGTTATTCGAGATGAGCACTCGAGCATCAGGAAAAGTTTGTCTCGAATAACGAGCACTCAAGCATTTTAGTGCTCGCTCATCTCTAGTGTTGACGTGTTGCTGCTAAATAAACTAGGACTAATTTGGCTACCTATATTAGGGGCTCACCTGGAACTAAATCTGATGCCTGTTTTCATGCATTTAGCAATTTCCTCAGGGGAAGCGTGGGCGAAACGCGCGTTGGGGTGTCTGGGAGCTGTCCCTACCTACACTACATCATGGGTAAGACACTGTTCTTTTACTTAAAGTTTCACCAAGGCGAAATTATCATACTTAATTAGGTTTTGTCCAGGCATATATGCACTTTATTTTTCTTACTGGGGAAATAAGCAATAACTGTGATAGATCTATGGTGAACATACCCTCTTGTTAGTGAGGTGGGCAGCATACTCAGACCATTATTATTGGATATCCTCCATTTAACATCCATTGTAATTGTAATTTTAATATATCAATGAAATAAAAAACTTTATGTAATTTTATTGGAGAATTGTTTGACTACTTATTTTTCTTGTGGTATCTAATGTGTTTGGGAGTAATTCCGTAATTTAAGGGTGGAGGGCTTGATGCCCGGTCCCATTATGTAGCAAAATGAAGATGTGGTTTCTGTGGGCAGGAATAGGACCTGCATTAAGTTTTGCAGTCAGCTCATACACTGGTCCAAGGAAACTACAGCCATGAATGAGCCCATAGAAATACATGGGACTGTGTGCTATCCGTTGAAACAACAGCTAGTACATGGTCATAAACGATGCGGGCAATTTAATATGTAAATTATATGCACTGATGCTATATGGGCAAAGTAAAATAATGCATTTTCTACTACTCCTCAAAATAACAGTTACATACAGTATATACACAACGGGAACAAAAACATACTGTCATATATTGTAATACGCAATTACTTGCACACAGTATAAGCTTGTATACACATATACTTGCCTTCTCGCCTCTGTCTGTCAGGCAGGTCCTCATTTAACAAATATCTGGTATTTACCTCCACTGCCAAAGGCCATTATTCACAGCAAGCAGTGGTAGGGCTCAGGATTCCTGATTTAGACTAGCTATTCTTCTTCTCTCCATCCCTCATCTCTCCTCTCTCTATCTGACAGCTGAAAGAAGACTGTGGACCTCCTTACCCTCAGAATATGTCTCAAGCTGTGTATAACTTATCTATCTGACTCAAAGTGACTGTCAAATTTCCCCCAGTGTCCCTCCAGGAAGTTAAAAAGGACAGTGACAGTCATCCTATAGTTGGTGCTGCTTCATATTGGGAGATCCTTGACACATCACTTTATTTAAGAAGCTCCTCCTACTCTGACCCAGAAGAAACCACATTTTCAAAGCGGTTCATTATAAACACCCTACACCATCATGGATTAAAACCTCAGGGCAAGCAAGGTCACCGTTTCTACCCCAGCACATGTTCAGGCCTATTTGAAGTTCACCAATGACAATCTGGATGATCCAGAGGAGGCATGGTAGAAGATCAAGTGATCAGATGACACTAAAATAAAACTATTTGGTTTCAACTCCACTTGCCAAGTTTGTTGGAAAAAGACAGATGAGCACAACACCAAGAAAACAGCCCCAACCCTGAGGCATGAGAGTGGAAATATCATACTTTGTTGTACTTTTCTGCAAATGGGACAGGATGACTACATCATATTGAAGGAAGGATGGATGGGACCCAGTATCTCATGAGTTTTTAACAACAACCGCCTTCCCTTAGTACCACTATTGAAAATGGTTCATAACTAAGTCTTTTAACATGACAATAACTTACAACACAAATCACAAGGTCAATAAAGGAGTGTCTTCATCAAGAGCATTTCAAGTTCCTGGATTGGTCTAGTCAGTCTCCAATCAAAGATCTTTGGAGGGAGCTGGAACCCAATGTTGCCCAGCAACAACCTCAACACCTGAAAGATATAGAGTAAATATGTATGGAGAAGTGGGCAAAAATCCCTGCTGCTGTGTGCAAACTTGGTTGAGTACTAAAGGAAACATATGACCTTTACAATTGCAAACAATGGTTTCTTTACCAAATATTAAGTTCTGTTTTTCTATGGTATGAAATACTTATTTCATGCAACAAAATGAAAATTAATTATTCAAGAATCCATAAAATGTGATTTTATGTCTCTCACAGTTGAAGTGTACCTATGATAAAAAAAAATGACAAATCTCTCCATTTTTGTAGGTTGGAAAACTTTTATAATCCATATAAAATATGTATTTTGCCTAGGGTATGTATATATAAACAAATGTGTATATATATATATATATAAGCAAAAGATATGTATATTATAAATATAACATAATTTATATGAAATATAGTGCATTTTTGTTTATTATATATATATATTATAAACAAAAATGCACTATATTTCATGAGAGGAAAATAAATATAACAAAATATTTTCTTTGTAACTATGATTTTAAAAAAAATATTAGCCAAAGAATACAACAAAGAACTTCATAATTGAAAAAGCAGACTAAAAAATATGGAGAAAAAAGTCAATAATAAATGTTCAATGCAGTCATCTGTGAAATGGATCTGTTCTACGAACTTCAAAAACAGTTGTTTGTTTAGTGTAAAGAAGAAAACTCATTAGTCCCAAAACATACTTTTGTCATTTTGTTTTGATATTATCATTAATGTAAGACACAATCAGAATCAGCTTAGCAAAGAGAGGAAAAATAAACTGGATTTCTAAATTGGATAAGCCATGGTAACCAGTCATTTGAAATTGGAGGAGGAAGGAGACAATTCTAAAGAGAATCTGATTAGAAGTCTCTGTTTTGTAAGGTTTGGCAAAAGTAAAGGCATAAAACTGAGATCACAGTATATGGTGATTAACAACAACCAGACCGCTGCCAAATTAATTATGTAGAATAAGTAAAAGGCTGGTGGAAATAAGCAAAAAACAGAGCATTCTGTATTTCTCTAACCAATTTAGTGATTTACTAATAACCTGTATTTCTTCTAGCCAAATTCATATTTAAGTTGGAATTATTTTGAAAGCATTTATTCCAAGTTTATGAAGATATAAACAAAATACAAAAAAACCCCTGTTTTTAAAATATGTAGCAGATTTTTTTTAAAAAGGAAGTTTTCCGCAAAATGTGCCTAGCCCATTGCATGGCAACAGTCTAGGAGGTGACAAGCACAAACAATCTTAGCTGTTCCAGGCTGATTCCTCTTTCCAGTAAATGTACTGCCAACTATACACTACCTGTAATATGCTGGAGTCTGAAAAATAAAGGATACACTTCTCAGGGAGCTTCCCAGGTACACCCTGTCTATGTCTCTCAAGCATATTTTCCACAATTTAGAATTCTCTGCAATAGCTTTACATTGATGTGACCGGTCTCCACTTTAATATGTGAATCCTGAGTAAGCTACAGGATAATTGTAGGTACATGATCTCTCAGATGTTAAACTATATGCAGTGTCCTGCTAATTGAAAAAAACCTGAGTCAAATTGGGTGGAGTGCTGGTAACAGGCAAAAAAAATAATAAATGAGGCTATAGGTTAAAACCAAACCAACATTGGGAGAGAAAAAAGAACTGGACCGCACATCCACATCTTAAAAAGATCTATTGCTGCTAGGCTACATTTACAGAACTAACTTAAGGGGCTTAGTTTCTTTAAAACCCACTAGAATGAGGGACTCACTGTGAAGTGGTTGGTGGGCTTATGCAATTTGATCAAAATGTGACTAAGAACCTCCATTTGATAGATCAGACATTTTGGGAAGTGGACAACATGTTAATGATTTTACTGTTTATTTTATTTATATCAGTTCTAGGGAAAGGGGAGTTATTTTGAATTTTTTTTTATTTATTTACTTTTTTTTTACTATTTTTCAGACTCAGATTCTACCATATACTGCCATACTACAATATGGATATATATGGGAATTTTACCCATCGTCTATTACAATGTGCAAATCGCGCATTGTAATAGATAGGCTACAGTAAGACAGCCTCAGGGCTTTGTATGACCCAATGCTGTCATGGTAACAGATTAACGATCCTGTCACATGAAGCGATGATCTTAGCCAATATGTTGGAGCCCATGCGCTGCCATCTTTTTATGCCACCGGCAGCTTTGCGTGTTTGCTGCAATATTAAGCAAACACCCATCTTTCAAAAAAGTCAGAAATTTTGGCACAAATCTAAGGCTTCAGGCGTCGACATTAGCTGACAACTGATTGCAACTTTTAGATATTTTTCGCGACTTTCTTTTTAAAAAGTTGCAAAAGACCAAATACCACATGAATAAATAAGGAAAATCTACTATTATAAGGATAAGGACAAAGCCAGACTTATGATACATATACCCAATGGACTCCCTTATAAGTTAATGAGATCAAACCATTCAAACTTCCGTTCCCTACCCTTGTTTAAAAAAAGGAAAAGAACTGAGGTTTAACATATCAGTTAAAAATCCCATTGACATCAATGTAAATTTTACATCAACCATTATTGTAAGTACAAAAGCTATTGTATTTTTTTCTGTGCAAAAAACCCAAGCATAATGGATACCTGCCTAAACTGAACATGATGGACCATTTTACTCTTATTTTTAACTGAGGTTTGAATGGCAGTTTAGACTTACCCTAACTGATTATAAAAGGCTGAGCGCCTACAACATTAAAATCTGATTGGTACCCCCAGTGACATCATCGGAGGGGGCCAATTGGTTGTCATGGCAGCCTGGAGTTTCACAAATAAATCACGAGCCACTTAGATAATATCTTCTACAAAATCCCTTTAGTTGTAATTTTTATGTGCTTTCATCCCCATGTATTAACTATTTGTGTATTACTAATTAGGTATTTTCATTTTTTAGATATTTCACCATACTCTTGATGCTTGATTGCACATGGGGACTGTGCATGCACATGACCCAGTGAAGTTCTTGGTCTTCGGGTTGATGCTGGAGTGTTCAATATGTGGATCTGGCATCTTTCAGTCAGTATGAAGCAGTATCCCATGCACCAACATCAACATCCACCTGGTAGGTTTTAATATATTCAGTCTACAAGAGTCATTGGGTGGATATATATACATTTACCGTGTATACTCGAGTATAAGCCGACCCGAGTATAAGCCGAGGGTGGGATATGCATTGGTCAACAGCCCCCCCCCCAGTATATAGCCAGCAAGCCTCCAGTAGTATGTAGTCAGCCAGCTCCCAGTAGTATACAGCCTGCCAGCTCCCTGTACTATACAGCTAGCCAGCCCCTAGCAGCATACAGCCAGCCACTCCCCAGTAGTATACAGCCTGCCTGCCCTCAGTAGTATGAAGCCTGCCCCCAGTAGTATACAGCCAGCCTGCCACCAGTAGTATACAGCCAGCCTGCCCTCAGTAGTATACAGCCAGCCTGACCCCAGTAGTATACAGCCGGCCTGCCCGTACTCTAGGGACATAAAAAAGTTAATTTCCAAATACCTATTGCAAGAGCCGCAGAAGTTATTTCTAAATTTGGCAAACACAATTTTAGTTTTAAGTCTGTTTGCCATCAATAACTCAAAATAGTCAGTTTCTTGGAATAAAAATGTTATTGCAGATTTCACTGTGTTTATACTTTAAATGTAGGTAATATATCATTGAAGCTGCCTTTATACTCCCTGCAAAGAATGTTGGAACAGTCTTCCCAGTTAAAATAGCCAATTAGACGAGCACCAAAGTTATGAAGTAAATGCACAGATGCAAATGCAAAGAAACACTAGGTCCAACAATATATTGTTTTAATACATGTGAACAGAAATAAAATAATGAGCGAATAAAAATACAAACACAATATAAATTCTACTGATCTTAATCTAGCCGAAGCCATCATACTAACTAAACCCTCTAAGAGGCGGTGTGACCGAGGAAGTAGAATAATATAGTTATTAGGATTTATCTCGCCTTCTCTTCCTTTTTCTCTTCAAATCATCAATTTTGTCTCATTCAAAGAAACACAAGCTTCATTCCTGAACATAAATGAAAGCGCTACGGAATTTAATGGTGCTATATAAATAAAGATTATTATTATAAATATTCTAATATTCTACCCCAGTAATGTCTGTGACCTGTGGAAACATAGAGCACGCAATATATTTTGCTCACTAATTGAACAAATAAAGTGATGGAGCTGTTGAAGAATAAAAACAGAAGACATATTAGTGGTCATTTACTAAGGGCCCGAATCGCTATTTTTCGTCGGGTTTCCCGAATATTACCGTTTGGCGCCGTTTTTCCCTGAATTGCCCCTGGTTTTTGCCGCATGCGATCCAATTGGGGCTTACCTGCACGACCTTAGTGAATCGCTGGAAGACCCAAATCGGGACGGGTAAGTAAATGTGCCCCAGTGCCTGGTTCTAGACCATGGCAAGGAATCACAATGTTTCTGTGAATACATCCTAACCCAGTGGCTGGGAAGGGTACAAAGCAGGTCAGGCGAGAAATACCCTGGCCAATTGAATTTACTATACCCTGCGCCAAAAATGTGGTGCAGAATATCCTTGAAATCTATGCCGAGTCTAACCTGACATAGACTGCAATTCCATTCTCAATTCAATTCCTGTCTAAAACTCTTGCTAATTCTGCATTAGTCATTGAGCAAATTTTACACTTAAAATATTAATTTTTTTTAATGGTCAAAGTGAAAAGAAATCAGAGCCCCCTATATATTTACCTCCAGTTTTTTCCAACCCCTCTTGTATTTCAGACTCACTCCTTTTTATTTGTTTATTCAAAATAACAAGCTTTGCATAAATTACAGATCAATACAATGTTCTAGGGAACTGTAAGTGCAGCAGCAATAATGAAATAACTAGTACAGCCAAATGTAAAAAAGGTCTTAGAATTTTTTTAACAGAAAACTAATTCTCTCTTTTCATCTGGTATTTCCTCCGATTCTCATTATGTGCTGTAAGTGACTTTCACTTAGAAATATCTATTGAAATCTCTCTTGCTAGAGTAAGACAACTAGAAGGTGACAGAGGTGTCACATTGTAACTCACAATTAAAGGATGGAGAGAAGAGAAAAAACAGCACAAGATACAACGCTTTCTGTTATCTCTAAGTGTCTAATTTACATTTATAGAACTTCTACATATAAAAGGTGACCTGGATACATGATCCTGCTTTGGATTGAGTGAGATTAATGATTTTTCTCTATGCTTCTCTGTTTTCTATAAGCAGCTAACTCCACCTATCAACTACGGTAGTAGAAGTATAAATTAGAGATGAAGCCTGTAGAGGGAGGGGGGGGGCTGTTAAAAAGTTAGGAATACAAGAAATATTCTGACTTTAAATTTTATTACTGATCATGTAACACACAACTACCCAGGGTCAACATCTACAAATAGTTTGTTTGTTCTCTCTGTGTTTGCTTGGGTTTCCTCCGGGTCCTCCGGTTTCCTCCCCACACTATAAAAACATACTGGTAGGTTGATTAGATTGTGAGCCCCATTGGGGACAGGGACCGATTTCCCAAGCTGTGTGTAGCGATGCGTAATCTGTGTGCACTATATAAATAAAGGAATTATTGTTACTATTATTACTATTGATTTATGCAAAGACTGTTGAAAGGTTATGTATGCTCAGAAATGCAATGAACATAAGCTTTGTGAATTGAATCTTAATTAGTCCAACTCCTTTTACTAGATCCCTATGAAATTAAAATGTTCACTAACATGTTCCAGGTTCTCCTTTTCTGCTCTTTTATATTATTATTTATTTATATAACAATATATCACTCGTTAGACAAAAAAAAAAATAAAACCACTAAAAAGTCTACCAATAGTAGAGCAGGAGATATTAGGCAGCACAGGTTCCTTGAAAAACAAGCAAACAAACTTCACTCATATGTTTACACTAAAAATTTCAAAAAATTATCCCGTTTTTACTCTTAACATGAAAGTCTAGGTTGCAGTTATTCCAAGGATTCTCACCGGTCCGTTGATCACTTATACTGAAGTATTGAACGTTGTTTGGAGGTTCTCCAGAACTCACTAGGCACTCGCAGTCCCTCCTCGTCACTGCGTTCCTCTTTAAAATGCAACTTTATTCTCATTTTCTTCTATTTTTCCTTTTTCTTAAATTTTGTAAATGATTTGAATATTTGGCTCTCTTGTTGAGAGGCTTATCCTTTATGGAAATGGAGGCCATATATACTATGGTGGTCCATTTTTTCAAAGGAGGAACACTAACTAGTACCTTGAGGGCATTCATGTTAATTTTGGATATGCTGCTTGACCAGGAATAATTTCATGTAATATTGTTGGCTAGAAGTTTATTATCCAAATGGACTAAAGTTAGTTGACCTGTAATACCAATCCATGAAAATGAAATAAAGGTCAATTTTCTGTCTGGGTTTTGGGCTGTTTAACAACAAGTGCACAAATGTGAGTTTGATACCAATGGTCATTTTCACAGTACAGCCTACTTAGGTACACCCGACTTACAGACGACCCCTAGTTACAAACGGACCCATGAATGTTGGTAATTTACTGTACTTCAGCCCTAGGCTACACTAAAAGCTATAACACTTAATAATTGTGTCTTCATTAAGCTTTATTGATAGTCCTAGTTCTTATGACAATTCAACATTTTTTAAATCCAGTTGTCACAGAGACCAAAAAAAAATTTCTGGAGCTTCAATTATAAAATATACAGTTCCAACTTACATACAAATTCAACTTAAGAACAAACCTACAGAACCTATTTTGTTCGTAACTCGGGGACTGCCTGTATACCTTGTAATGTGCATTAACCATGAAAAAAAACGCAGTATAACACGTGACATCTATTGGATTTTGTAAATTTGTTGCGTAAAACTATGGTTGAAGAGATTTTATGAAATTATTTGATGTGAAAATAAAGAATATTGATTTGTTCTAAATAGATGTAGTATTTAACTTTTTTCCTTTTTTAACTATTTTTGTTTGTATTACAAACAAAATAGTCAGTTTGGAATCCTGTTTTACAGTCCTGAGATTCTCTTTCATGGAGCAGTGAGATAGTGCTATTCACTACTGTCTAGTGTCAGAGGCTTGTACAATTAAAGATCTACGAGGGCAGTTCAATAAGTGCCCGTGTTTGATGACAGAGGGCGTTCCGGAGGGTAATTGGTGTTATCATCGTGTGCTGCCATCTATCAAACAACGGCAAAACAGTTTGCAGACTGATTGATTGGTTAGTTTGAATTTGGCAGGCATTTGAGTATGAAGTGTTTTGTGATTTTTGCTAAGATGGAAAAAGAGCAGTATCGTTCAGTAATTTGCTTTTTGCTTTTGGATGGGAAAAAATGTGAGGAAATAAAAGCAAAGTTGGATGCTGTTTATAGGGACAATTCGCCATCTATGACTACAGTTAGATATTGGTTCAAAGAATTTAAACATGGGCGTTTAACATCCGTTTTTGATGAGGAGCGACCAGGGCACCCAGCAGACGGGGTTACCGAGGAAATCATTCAAAAAGTCAACAACATGATACTCGATAATTGATGGAAGAAGGTGCGCAAAGTAGTAGAGGCCGTAGATGTGCCAATCGGAACAGCAATTAATATTTTATATGATAAGTTGGAGTCCGCATTTGGTGCTGTTTCAACACGATAACGCACCACCACATTCATCCAGAGTTTTTGCCGCCAAACTGCATGAATTGTGTTATGGATTGCTGCTTCACCCCAGTGTGCACTCGATCTGGCGCCCTGTGACTTTTTCTTGTTCCCTAACATGAAGAAATGGCTCGCGGGAAAATTTTTTAGCTCAAATGAGGAAGTCATCACTGAGACAGAGGCGTATTTGGGAGAAGTGTATGTTTCTAAAAAGGGACTATGTTGAAAAAAAAAATGGTGTCTTCATTTCTAACACAGGTACTTTGAACCGCCCTTGTAGAAATTTAAAAAAAACCTTCTTGTTGATTAAATGTAAAGATACCTTAAAGGAAACCCACCATCAAAATCATAATAAACCAGGGACACTTACTCATAGATCCAGGCATTCTAAAATCAACTTTTAGAAATGATTCTGAAAGGCTACTGGGACGGTGATGAAGCTTCATTGTTATAGTGTGCAAGGTGTATTCTAAGTGTCCCTAGATTTATCGATGCTTGATTTTCATGGTAGATTTACTTTAACTTTAGGCCTCAAGCCATCTTAAGTGATTAAACCCTTGCCACTGTAGCCACCTTCCTGGCACGGCCCACATTTTCAAATCTGCCCTGTGTCACTGTAAGTGGTTACAACTTTAAAAAGCTTTAACATATCCAGGTGATTTTGAGATAGTTTTCTTTGTGACACATTGTACTTCATGTTAGTTGAAAGATTTTGGTGACATGTTTTGCTTTATTTATGAAAGAAATAATTCTACACCCACGATCGGAGGAATATTCAATCCTGGGTAATCGGGAGTTGGTGCCAGAAACTGGATGTCATGGAACGGCACAGGTTGGCAAGTCAATGCCGCCTGTGGCATACTATTACGTCCAATGTCATTAAGGTGCTAATATTCAACTGTTTACCATCATTTTTTTGAAAAATCAGTAATAAGTGTATTTATTTCCATCTAATTAACCCTATGATGGGATTTCCTCCACAAGGTTTCTGCTGATATTTCATGAGTGCCAGAACATATTCTTCAGATTTTAGACTGAAGTTTTTATATGCTTACCTGCCCTTTGAATGTGCCTCCCCGCCTGTTAGCACCATAAGCAAAATAAGCCTGAGTGAACAGCTCAGATAAGCTGATCATTTTAGTAGCACTTGTGTTAAACCTATCTTTTGCACACTTGTGTTATATTATTTGTGCATGTACATATACACTAGACCTGTGATGGCAAACCTTTTACATACCAAATGCCCAAACTGTTCCCCAAGACAAACATAGATATAGATAAAGATATACTGTGGTTTTAGTTTTAAAAAAAGCAAGAAAAAACAAAATCAGCTTTCATCGATACCTTTACAACAGACCTCCACAGCAGCCTTTCAGCTTCGCAGTACACGGCATGTTAAAATAAATAACATCACGGGAAAATAAAAATTGTTACGCACAAAATAAGCCCTCACACAGGTCTGTACACGTAAAAATGAAAAAGTTATGGATTTTTGAAGTTGGAGAGCGAGAAATGAGCCGAAAAACCCTGCGTCCTTAAGGGGTTAATGAGGACCCTTTTACAGATCCAGAAAATTTACAATATACTACATTGTGGTAGAATTGTAGTTCCTCAGGACTTCTTTTATTTTAACTCTATGTCCTGTGATCTCAGAAATATAGTGTTATAGGTTTAGACCTTCAGGGAGCCTTGTATTTTAATGTATGCACTCCCCCATAGCGCTAGTGGTCCCACCCATCACCTACTTATGCATTGTGGGGGGCAGACCGGACCACTAGCACTACAGTGTATAAAGGCTCCCTGAGGTGCTTGGTGAACATAGATGTAATTAGCATAACATCTATAATTCATATAGAGGAGTGCGCTGTGGGTGGGCAGCTACAGACCTCAGGTACACAGTGATGTGTAGTATAGGTTTTTATGTTAATATTTATATGGGGGGTATAATCCTGATTGGGGGTAATATTTCTAGTTACACCCATGGCGCTGAACACTTTTCCCTTTCCCCAATAACCAATTCAGGACGGTAAATAAATGATGTACAGTTCCCTTTATTGTCCTGCTGAGGATGACATAGAAAAGCTGGTGGAGACTGTGGTGAGCTGTGGTCACTGCCATGCTATGGCATCCTCACAGCTGGGCCTCCTACACTACTGCAGGATACAAGCAGAGGGTCAGAAGAAGACGCCACCAATATCCAGGTCGTGGTGCCAGGGAAAGTGTCCACTGACCTAGAGTGTGTCTCTGCATGACGTCCGTCCCGGCTCCGCGCACACACGGTAATGGCGGACACGTCCGGCCCGAGCGGTTTAGACTGAAAAAAGAAAAAAAAGTGCGCAGTAACAAGCAGTCGTGACTCCGCCCCCTCGCCGCTTCCCTCCGCAGGCCACAGACCCAGCATGCAGCGCGGCCATCTAAAAGTGACGTTCGAGAGAATCCCACCAATCATAGAGCGAGGGACCTTGTAGCTATGCGGAGAGGTTAATGTTACTTTGTGGTGCGGGTCCAGCAAAATTCCATAGAATTCCATGGAGCAATGCAGAGGAGAGAGCTGGACAGCTCCATAGCATGGATTCTCCCAATACTCCTGCACCTGGAAGACAGGGAGCAGACTCCTGTATCATGGCGCCCCTGTTCTGTAAAATAAAAGGGGTTGGCCAATTAAAGGAAACTTGTAAAGGCTAGTATATGTACCCTATTAGTGTCACCATGTTATACTTACCTTGATAGGGTTTTGTGGGTATCAGGATTTTTCGTGACGCCCCATGCACAGCAAGTATAATATATTAGGACATTATATATGTAACCCGTTTAAGGACACAGACCTATATGTCCGAAATACTGACAACGCTCCACCACAGATGGGCAGGGGGTTAAATGACCACAAATCCTCACCACCGATCCTCAAATACTAAGCAGGCATGAAGGTCTACAATGACAGATCATCCTTGTATGATAGACGGTTGCGCTATGTTTGTTTCTCCTTAAAGGGGTTGCCAAATTTAGTTTAGTGCATAATTAGCAGGCTGGAGTGCAGGACGTCTTATTCCCGTTCTCTGTGCTGCTAATTATAATGTCAAGACTAGCAAAGACAAGTGCCAGGATCAAGATGGAGAGGAGCGCAGATGAGTATCTTTAGCTGGTTTTTATTTTACTTAAATAGTTGCATAGTTGATGGCAGGAGTTGAAGAGTAGTAGTGCTAATGGCTAAATACCCTACAAATAAGCCAATGTCCTTATGTACGAGAGGGGTCACATGATAACACTCTTTATTTGCAGCTTTGTCAATCACCAGATGATCCTTTTGAGATATACTGACATGTTTTAGGGCAGGAACGCACAACTTTATTTGGTCCCAGGGCCACATTGTCACACTAGGTACCTTGAAAACTACCAAAGAAAATACAAATACCACAGTGCAGCACCAAATATAACCCCATAAACACCAAAAGTCGCAGTCAGACAATAATATAGACCTCAGGCCAGATGATAATGATGCATATCCCAGAAGAGAAAAATAAAAATAATGCAAACCTAAGACCAGACAATAATAATAATCCAAATCTCTGACCAGAAAAGAAATTATACAGACCCCAGGCCAGACAAATATTCATTATTATTAAAATTATAACCTGTTGGCATCATGTTATAGATAATTAGCCTGTGATTTCCAGCAAACCATTATTACTTACGAGTAATATGCAATTTCCAAGATATTCTCAGTTTAATCCATATTCTATTGAGACAGTTGGTGCACCCTGGATATGCCCTCAGCACCTGGGGCACTGCTTATCCCATCTATAACACCTGATCTGACAGACAGGGGGGGTGGTCCAGGCAGAAATAGCAGTGCTCCAAGTGCTAAGGACACGACCTTGGTGCACCAACTGCCTCATTAGCATATGGATTGAAATGGTATAATGGACTAAAAAAGTAGTGTTGAAAATCACAGAGCATTTCTCTACAACATGCTGCCAGCAGGTGATAAGGCTCAGTGAAAGTGGTAGACTGTCTTAAGACAATGGGGCACATTTACTAAGGGTCCGTTGGACACATTTTTGTCAGGTTTTCCGAATATTTACGATTTTTTCTGAATTGCCCTGAATTTTTGGCGCATGCGATCGGATTTTGGCGCTTCGGCTGCGGCTTTCTTGTGACACAAATCGGGGGGGCATGGCCGTCGGACTGATTGGAAATTTGTGTCGCAAGATCAGCACTCACATACACCGGGAAGAAGAATGTGAACTCCGGGGGACCTGAGACGGGAAGCAACACATGCAGTAAGTTGGACGCACGATCTTAGTGAATCGCGCAGCTCCGAATCCTCGTCGGGCAACGCACCTCGGGGATCATGATGGGACGGGTAAGTAAATGTGCCCCAATGTGTGCATGAGACAATTAATATTTTTATTCCTCTGTCAAATTGGTAACAGATATAAACTAGCCAACCTGATTTTATGAAAGATCCAAATAGACTCTTTATCCAGTCATAATAATTCATGGCGGTTATTAGGAAAGGAATATCATCAAGAAAACAAGGTGAGTGATATGTTCCCATTCTATTAATTCCCCATGCAGCATAATTATAAGAAATTTATGTAGGCTTTAACTTAAAAGACTTTTACTAATAATCACAGTTTTTCCATACTTCCTGCCCTCTGATAATCCTCCTTAGAGATTTAAAAGTACAAGATTCATTTTGTACATATTTGAGATGGGAATGAGAAGAAAGATTGTCAAAATGGAACAATAGCAACAGTGTTGTAAGTGAAACAAATTAGGAACGCCATGATTTTTTCACTTCCAAAGCAGATTAAACTGCTGGGAATTTACAAGAGTAAAAATAAGAAAGGACAATTATTTCCAATCGTAAGTAACCGTAACACATGATCAACTGAAGCAGTGACTCCACCCTTCTCTGTTTGCACATACCAACAATGTTCTAATCTACCCTTATGTAAAAAATGAGGTGTGTACGTTTTGTTTACTAATGTACGTTGGGAATAAAACATAGTAAAACATAATCATTGAAAATAAAAGGGAACCTGTCAATGCGATTTGGGACACTAAACCACCCACAGGACCGGTCATTTAGTGTCCCAAATCGCCCGTTAGTTTTTACCTATGTGCCTGCTAAAAAAAAACCTTCTACCAGTTATAAAAGATCTTAACTCAGACCTCTTAACCTACTGTGACCCTTGTGTAAGCCTCTCTGGATGCTTTAGTCCCCAGGCTGCAGGATCAGCTGAAGGTGTCCGTAATAGGTTTTATTGATTAATTCCTGTTCCCATGACAGCACAATTATGAAAATCCTATTGTCACTACTAGAGAAAAAGTCTAGATCAGGGGTCCCCAAACTTTTTACATAGGGGAGGGCCGGATAAAAAGCGGTACATGTGACCGCACCTGTAATACACTGCCCCCCCCAAAATAATTCTTTAATATGCTGCACCCCCTTGTGAACTATTTTATATATTGGCCTAATGAATTTAATTATTAAATATGCTGCCCCTCCACCATTTATTATTTCCTATGCTGCTCCCTCCACCATTAGTTATTTTTATGTTTTTTGTTGGCCCACCTCACCATTAGTTATTTTATATGCCCCCCCCCCCCCCCCCACCCCATTAGTTATTTTATATGCCCTACCCCCCACCCACCATTAGTTAGTCCCAAATCGCCCGTTAGTTTTTACCTATGTGCCTGCTAAAAAAAACCTTCTACCAGTTATAAAAGATCTTAACTCAGACCTCTTAACCTACTGTGACCTCTTGTGAAGCTCTCTGGATGCTTTAGTCCCAGGACCTACTGTGACCTCTTGTGAAGCTCTCTGGATGCTTTAGTCCCAGGCTGCAATGATCAGCTGTAAGGTGTCCGTAATTAGGTTTTATTGATAATTCCTGTTCCCATGACAGCACAAAATTATTCCTTCCATTTTCCCAGTGTCCGTTGTAATATGTGTTCCTTCCATTTTCCCAGTGTCCATTCTGCCATCCATTACTTCCATTTTCCCAGTGTCCTTTCTGCCAACTGTTCCTTTCATTTTCCCAGTGTCCATTCTGCCATTCATTCCTTCCATTTCCCCAGTGTCTGTTCTGCCATCCGTTACTTCCATTTTCCCAGTGTCCTTTCTGCCATCTGTTCCTTTCATTTTCCTAGTGTCTTTCCTGCCAACCATTTCTTCTATTTTCCCAGTGTCCTTTCTGCCATCCATTCCTTCCATTTTCAAGTGATTGTTCTGCCATCCGTTCCTTCCATTTTCCCAGTGTCCGTTGTAATATGTGTTCCTTCCATTTTCCCAGTGTCCATTCTGCCATCCAAGTTGGCCATATCTAACCCTACGAGAGGGCAGGGGTGAGCGGGCTCATCCCCTACTCTGCTCCCCCCTGCACCGATGATGCCCGCGCTACTTTTGAGCGGCTGTGCTATGCGAGGCTGCGCAGCCATTCATTGACTGTTTAGCCTTATCCAAATTTGCATACAAATTCAACAAAGAACAATGGAAGTCCCTGATACTCGGGTACGGAGGTAGTAAACTTTAAGTGAAACAACCAGCCAAAGAAATCATTGACAGATCCACTATATTTTCCACTGGGATCCTACACAATGAAGGTCTTCACCTTGAGTTTGATAAGCATGGTTCTAAATGTGTTTGGGATGGGTCAGCATTTTTTATTCTCATATATATTGCTCATATATATTGCTTACACGCAGAAGGGTGCATGTAATATTACAATAATGATCATGTAGAATATTCTGTGAACCACTGCTCTTGCTAGATACATTCAGTGTCGGGAAATAAGAGTTCTCCTACAGAGACTGCCCAATTAAGGCCACGGTGTAGGCGGTGTGGGTTCTTGCAGCCATGGATGCTCCCTAGGGGGATTTCCCAGGATGGGATAGGGAAAACCACGCCTTTTAGCTACCTTGTAAGGCAGCTCTCTTGACATCAAGCATGACCTACAAGAGGCTTATGATAAAATGCAGGATTAAATCCAAACCAGTATATCTATTCCAGAAGCAAGAGGACTCCCAACTGTAACAGCGCTGTTTCTACCTGATTCTGTGGGTCTCCTCAGTACAGAATAGGGATCTGGTTTGGCTGGGTAAGAGGCTTGTGATAGGGTCGGGAAGTATAGAGTTCTCATAAGGAGACGGCCGCTTTAAGGCGCTTACAAGGTAGCTAAAAGAGGCTAGTTTTCTTATTCCCGTCCTGGTAAACGTGCATATTTTCCTACAAGTTAAAATTCTGCATATACATTCCTTCTACGTTTCATCATTAACATTAGGTGTAGGTTTGGTAGGGCAGCATTTCTGTCCCAACCCACACTATATGTACACGGTACCACGTAATATGCCTGGTGCAAGCTAGTGCAAAGCCCATGTGGCATCTGCACTACTGAAAGATTTGTTGTTGCTTTTTCACAATGCAAAGATTTAGGGGTTATATAAAGGACATCTACCACCAGGATTAAAGGGTTGTAAACCAAGCTCACTGACTTACTTGATGTGTGCCCAATCGGTAAGATCGCCTTTTTAGCTTCTTATGCTAGAATGTCAGTGTATGTTATCGTGAAACTTCTTCATTACGTAATAAGGAGTTATTTACATTATTTAGTAGTCAGTTGTGCTTGGTTTACAATCCTCATCTGGTGGTAAATGTCCTTTTACTGGGGGCACACATGGGAGGAATCTGAGTCGATGGTAGTTATTCATTCGCAAAAACGGTTCTATAAAAAAGCTTTAAAGTAACCTACCCCCGCTGTAAGCATTCATGCTTAGAACATGACCTCAGGAAAGCTTCCCGCTATCCATATCAAGTGATTCCAGCTTCTTTTAATGCTCTTTCGTAAACCCAAACAATGACAGCAGCAA
Source organism: Engystomops pustulosus (assembly GCA_019512145.1). Lineage (NCBI taxonomy): Eukaryota > Metazoa > Chordata > Amphibia > Anura > Leptodactylidae > Engystomops > Engystomops pustulosus. The sequence continues at coordinate 64,597,712 of CM033641.1, read as the reverse complement.
CACTAGTTAATTTCACTATTTATTCATAATAGTAGAGTGATAGTGATAAATAGTGATACAAATGAACTTCAGTTCAGTTAGTTGAACAGTTTTACTTCTCCATAATACCAGTTCAGCAACAAGGACATGTAACAATACGTTCTCTATAGTTACCCCTAACCCCATTAAGAACACAATATTTTATTATAATATGTAATATAATATTATATATTAGGATAACTAGGTGATGAGCATCACAGGTGGCAGGTATACATGAGAAATTATTGCAACAAACCCACTTCATGTGTGTGAGGGGATTAACAGCAGAAATGACTCATGAGTCACTCAGTCCAGCAGTTGTGGTGGTCAGTCAGGTAAATCCCCTACAGAAACGTCAGGCAAATTTGCTTATGTACAGCTGTCCTAAATGTACATGAAATCAGGAGGGAGGTAGGATTTTTTCTGCTTCGGTTTCTTTGCTACTTTTTGAGACAAGAAATTCTCAACTGAGACCAAATTCTCACGCTCGCTCAATGTGGCACTTACATGATTTTGAATGCAATACAACAGCCGAGGGATTTGCCATTATATTGCTTTAACATTTACACTTATCAAAATAATGGCAAACATGGTTGTATTGTTTAGTGTTGTTAACCCCTAATCTCTGAACTATTTTTCACGGCCATATTTCATTTTTTACAATGCATTCAACATTATGCTATAGATGTTATAATTTTAGTCACAATAGATGTATGAGTCTTGTTTTTGGGGGGGGTGAAATGTAGTTTCTTCAATTTGGGATTCATATGCCTCTTGGGCATATTTTTGTGGTATGTGATTTTCTTTTCTTAATTTCCACTTATTAATTTTTTTAAATTTTTTTAACTTTTTTTTTTATTTTACAGTGCTTGAAAAATAGTAAAAAGTTATTTTTAAGTTTTTTAAAAATTATTAAAAACTAAAACATTCCTAATCACCCACTTTACCTACGAAGTCATACAAATAAACTATAAAAACATAAACACATTAGTTTATCGTGCATCCAAAAATGCGCAGATCTATCAAAATATAACCCCGTAACGGAAAATAGCGCCCAAGTTGAAAATGGTACATTTTTTGCCATTTTGAAAAATATAAAAAAATTCAATAAAGTGATCAGAAGGTGTACAGTCATAAAAATATAGCATTAAAAACGTCATCAAAAGTAGCAAAAATGACACCACCCAAAGCTCTTTCACCAAAGTATGAAAAAGTTATTAGCTCTAGAAGATGGCAGAATAATTTTGTAATTCTTGTAACTGTATGAAATCATTATAAAACCATGACAAATTTGGATCCCCGTGATCATACAGCCCCCCAAATAAATAGAATATAATTTTGGGGCGCCACAGATGAAAGCCGTAAAATCCAAACCCACAAGAAAACTGTGCAAATCACAGTTTCACTGCATTGGAATTTTTTTTCCCGCTTCCCAGTGCACGGTATGGAATATTAAATAGTGTCACTATGAAGTGCAATGTGTATAACAGAAAATAAGCCATCACAGAGCTCTTATATGGAAAAATAAAAAAGTTATAGATTTTTGAAGGTGGGGAGTGAAAATGAAAACGCAAAAAACTAAAAAGGCCTCAGCGTTAAGTGGTTAAATAATATTAATAAATAAACCTGTATAAATTTGGCATCCCGGTGATCGTACCAAAGCAAAGAATAAGTTCAATGTATCATTTGGAGGGCACACAGTGAAAGCTGAAAAAAATAAGTCCACAGGAATTTGACGTTAATTTTTTTTTTTTTCAATTTGCTGTATTTGGAATTTTCCCCTACTAACCAAATGCAGTGGAAGTGGATTGAAGGTGGGTACCTCAGAGGCTCTGCAAAATGTCAGGCACGAAAGCTAAATCAAAATCTGCCCTAAAAAAGCTCAAAGTGCTCCTTCCCTTCTGTGCCCGGGATGTGCCCAGATGGTTAACTCACAATGGGGGGGTGTCTGGAACGCTAACATACCGTATATTCTGGAGTCAGAAAAAAAAAAGTGTTACACCTTACTCACGCCCCCCACGGGCGTTCCTCTTCTATCCATCACGGCTACGGCATCGGCTCCGCTGTCCACGCGCGGTCCGTCGTCGCATCATGACATCATCTCTGCCACACATTCTTTGAGTGCGACTGGCATCGATGTACAGAGAGGAATTCCGGAGCGGAGTCGGAAGGTGAGTACTCTTGTGGTTTTTCCCTAAAGGATTATTGCGGCAGGGGCTTCAGGCTATACTACAGGGGGCTGGCAAACTATATATTACAGGGGGCTGGAGGCTATATACTGCAGGGGGGAAATTTATAAATAATTAAAATTAGAAAATTCAAATAAAACCTTAATAGTTTTTTAAGTTTTGTAAAATACTTTTAATAAGCTGCTAAGTATAAGCTGAGGTACATAGTTTAACACAAAAAAATGGGAAAACCTATTGACTTGAGTATAAGACTAGGTTGGGAAACTGTACTAGTCATAGCTTCCACGAGTTATAGATATCAGCCCATGCCCCCGAGTACACAAGCCAGACAACCCATGCCCCTAGTATATAGCCAGCTCATACCATACTCCCAGTATATAACCCCATATATGTAGTCAGCCCTCAGTATATACCACGCAATATGACCCCCAGTATTACCGCCCATGCCCCCAGTATATTACCAGCCCATGCCCCCCAGTATATAGCCTGCCACCCCATGACCCCATATATTGTTGTAAGCCTCATGGCCCTCTCAGTTATAGCCTGCCATTCCGTGGCCGCCAATATATAGCCTGCCAGCCCATGTCCCAGTATATAGTCAGCTACTACCCCCAATAAAGCCCCGCCAGACCATGCCGCCAGTATTTAGCAGATCAGTCCCAAGTATTTAAACTGCCAGCCCAGGCCCCAGTATATAGCCAGCTCATGCCGCAAGGTATATAGTCTGCAGGCACCCCAGCCCCCCAGTATAGACCTGCTACCTGCTCCAGTAATAGCTAGCGGCCTGACCCCAAGTATAACTGCACAAAAAAAACCTCAATACTCACCTTTCTGCACCGCACGCAGGTCTTCTTCTTCTTTGGTCTTTGCACGCTGGCCCGCCACACACTATGACGTCGCACACCTGCCACCTGGAAACCCACCAAATGAATTTCCTCTACAATATCGTAGAGTTCAAAAAAACATGAGGCCTCTATGATAAGAGAAAAGCTGTCATAGAGTGTCCCACTATATTACATGTATTAGGACTCCATGGTTCTCCATCATATGAATGAATGATCAGACATGTTGAAGAGTTTTGATAAAAATATATGGTGGCCGGGAGCGGGCTGACTCAAACAATAAAGTGTACTTACCTCCCGGTGCCCTCCCCGTATCCAGCGCTGCTGTGCTTCGTCGGCGCGCCATGTAAACAAACATGGCCGCCGGAGCAGCGCTGCATTCAGCTTCCGGCGCGACACGACAACCTTCCGGCCCAATACACAATGCTGTGTTAGGGACGGACGGCGTACCGGCCACGGCGGCCGAAGATGAATGCAGCGCGCTCCGCAGCCATGTTTGTTTACATGGCCGACCGGAAGGACCACAGCGCTGGATACGGGAGGCACCGGAAGGTAAGTACAGCTTTATTTATTTAGTCAGCCCGCTCCCGGCCCATATATATATATTTTTTTTTAACTCTGACAACCACTTTAATTATCAGAAGTATTGAGGGAGATGGCAGAAGAATAGCTGTTGGCCAACAAGTCAGTGGGAACGAGATTATATTAATTTACATTTTTACCCTATTGTACAGTAATATGGATATTACTACCACAAACAACAAAATTTCCTTTTTTGTTTTCAGAAATCTAAAAAATTAACTGTTTCATCAAGTCCATCTCCCAGACTACAGCAATCTTCAAATCAAGATCCCTTTTCTTCACAATCTCATGCAGAGCAGCAGCGCAGGCCAAAGGTTTTGTACCTCCGGCATTACTGATGGACACGAATACCTAGCAAAATAGTCACATTATTATATTCAGCTTGGGAGTTTACTCCCTCTGCAAGAATATAATATGCTGGTAACATGCTGTAGAGAAATGCTTTATCTTTCGTTCTGCCATTTCTGAGAATTTCCCATTTGGTTCCATATGCTAATGAGGCAGTTGGTGCATCGGTCGCAATGTATTTCCCGCCTGGACCACCATCTCCACATCAGATAAATTTGTCTTATGAGAACCATGGGGGGTGATACTCCATTAAGAGGGATTCGGACATTTTTGCATATGCAATATCTTTCTCTGCGCATCACTCCAGCAGAGGTGGTTGTATCCAATGACAACAATTTGTTTCTAAGGACCATAAGACTCCATTTATGGGAAATTAGGATCACACAGCTACATTTTTAATTACAGTATTGTTGAGACAATAGGCGCCACCGCGATTATGAGCGCACCATCATGAATGCTGCTAAACGTCTAGGGTTATTAAGGCGCACCTGATTGTAAGGATGAATGACCAGCAGAATGGCAGACGTCTGTGAAGTAAGGCAAGCTGTGTTGTAAGTAAGGTTCAGATTAAGGCGTAGGATTTAAGGCGTACTTTGATTCTGAGAAAATCAAAGGATTTTTGTGCGCCTTATGTCAGAAAGAAATACGGTACATTAATTGAAGAAAAATAGAAAGAAAAGAGCAAATATTATATGCTGGTGAATTGTATTAAATGACAAGCCCGGTAAGAATACCCTTACGAGGAGACTATACAATTTTGATAAATGAGGACAAAAGAGGGAAAAGAAACATTGTTCATCAAGTTGGAACATAGTAGGATTGTGAAAATCACTTCTTAACATAATGAAGTGTACATACACATACGCTGACTGGTGAAGGTCTTTCAGATATGGAGCCATAGCTGTGTGTACAAAGTCAGGAGTAAATCCAGATTTCTGCAAGTAACAACGAAATCTTATCAGAACAATTCAGCCCGGGTCACAAGTATACTGTACATTTACAGCACATTCCTCTAATGCATGAAAGTTAGTAAGAGGGTAAGCAAAACCTTCACTACTACTTTGCTCTTCCGGTGTAGAAGGAACTGTACGGCACTACTAAAGAGATCTCTAGCATAAGTGCTCATTCCCACTATTGGTTAAAACTGGTTGAGGATGGTGGTAGACTCCCATTAATCACAACAACACAGAAAACAAGTAAAGGAAATCAACCATCAGGGATCTACTTCTGAAGTTTCCCCTCCGTACCCTGTCCCCAACCATTTTTAATAACTTCAGCTTGCTAAAATAAAACTTATCTACTTAATTATATTTCCTTTATGCAAATTAATTGCAGGGGCTAATGGGAGCGTGGAGTAGACGTCAGATACCCATCTCAGCCAGAACCCCAAGCTGCGAGTACATTGTGGCAGTGAAACAGAGCTACTGCGCTTGCATCTGCTGTAGACACGCGCCGATCAAAAAAGACACAGCAGGTAGGCAGATTGCAGGGCTACTGGGGAGTGAGAGCCCTCGCCCCGGAGCTCTCTGAGGCTCCTCCACTCTCCGGAGTCCCTGAAATAAATTTGCACATAAAGAAGTTTTTTTACCAAAGGCTGCATTCCAGAGTTAGGTAAAAACAGTTTGGGGACGGGGCCAGAAGGAGAATCTGCATCAGGGAACTACTTTGAAAGTAAATTCCAGATGTTAGGTTTCCTTAAAGCAAAGCTGAAATTGTACAAGTCCGTATACTCACAGGGGACTGGCTTTTACCGCTGCCAGAAGCGACATTGTTTTTCAGAGAGGTAGTCAAAAACTAAGAAATCCAAATTTCCTCCATAAATGAGCTGCGGAATAGAAACAAATGAAAACATATTACATTTTATATAGGTTACCAGTATTATTTTATGTGCATAAATATATTCATATAATATCATAATAACTATATTGTCCCTTATGCATAGGAATGGCCAAATATACTCCCAATTGTCTTTTCTTACCTTTATTAATAAGGGAAGCTGAAGGGGGGCTGCAGTAAATATTACTCTATGGGGAATGGGAAGCAAACAGAAACCTTTCGATACACTTTTGGTATTTAGTTTCCACTATGCTATTTCTAATGGAAAACTCAGATTGAGATGTGAGCTGGCTAAGCCGCCCCGCAGTCTCACAACCAATGGACAGAGAAGGTGACTACTTTACAATCAATAAGTTTGCCAGCGCGCCTTCACTGGTACCACTGAGGATGGCCACACAAGAAATGTCTCCCGTGACAAGCAAAAATCGAAGAAGCAAGAAAGGCTGCTATTGAATGTGTTTGTGGATAACGTCTTAATGGAAATCTACCATCAAAATCATGGATGAAAACATGGACACTACTCATAAATCCAGGCACTGTGACTGTATTAATATTCTTATATTTTTCATCATTCCTTTTAAAATATGCTACCAGAGCCCCTCCATGAAGCAGCTTTGCAGGCGTTCATAGTGCAGGAGCACTTTTCTCCCTACCACTTACAGCAGGCAAGTGGGGAGAGTAAAGTCTGAGGGGCAGTGGGGGGGTGAGACAGTGTAACAGCCTGTGAAGCTACAGCATAGCGGGACTTGGTAAAGCCCCTTGATTTTAGAAGAAAGAAGTGAGGGACTAACAAATGTAAGTGTCACACTGCCTGGATCTATGAGTAACTGTCCATGGTTATAATTTGCTCCTCAATATAAAATAGAGTTTGGGCAGAATACTTAGATGTTAACATTCCGAATCCTTTGTTCTTTAAGGGAGAAAAACTGCCAATTGAAGTGTTTGTCAACTGCTTTTCCCCCTCTTCCTAGTCCGAGACGTTACTAATAATTGTAAAAAAAAATATTTTATATTGCGCACCTGAAGCTGCAGTATACCCCAAAATCCAGATGCACACGCCATTTTACTGGAGGGGTCTCTGGGTGGAAGGTGGACATTCCTGTTCTACAGAACCCACAGATAGCTGTCGTATGCAGGTCCGGCTCAATGGATTGTACAGAAGCCCGGCTTCTGGCCTCCATGAGGGGATGCATTCGTGCTAAAACAAAAAAGTCCACCCCATCTCTGAGGAAGGAAGAGAGATGTATGCAGAGTGTTTAGCAGGCTCCTTTCAGTCTCGTGTCCAACTGCTACGCACCTGTAAAATAAAAGACTAGTGTTTACTTCAAGTGAAACGACATCACTGATAATACAACTACAGACATGCAATAGGGGGATAAAATGCTAAGACTGGGAATGTGTAGTCAAAACATCCCACTGCTAGGACCACTACATGGTGCAGGGTCACTCCAGGTTTCAGTAGGTCCCTGGACGACAGAGCCACGTGGGCCCTTTGCAGTGAACTACGTGGCGCCATTCAAACGGTCTTTGTTCCTTAGTTTATTCAATCAAACAGCCCCTGATGGTGATTTTATATAAGCCCCCCCTCACACCTATGAATTATTAGATACAGCCCCTTTACCCCCAATGATTCCTTAGTACAGCCTTATGTGGCCCCACCAGCAGCTCTGGGCCCGGTACTGCCCAGGTTGGCCAGTGCTAGCGGCCGGCCCTGACATGGTGAACAGCTTCTAGTGCTGTGATCAATAAAGGTTACATCAATCATATTCATATTCACGACTATCCTATGTATAAGCCCGGGCTGGCGCCAGAACTGGGCATGCCCGGGTAAGTGCCGGGGCCACATAAGACTATAATAAAGGAATCATGGGGTGGGGGGGAGGCTTTATCTAATGAATCCCTATGGGTGAGGGGAGACTTATATAAAATAATCATGAGGGGGCTGATGGTATTATAAACTAGGGAAATTTTAGGGGAACAGGAGATTGTTTTTAGTTTCTAAATTTTTAATGCACCCATGTGAGTTCACTGCAAAGGGGCCACTGAAACCTGGAGCGACCCTGATAAGCCATTATTATGTTATGGATGAAAACCCTTTAAAATTATTGCCTTATGTGACAACCCCTGTCTATACATTCTATTAAGGTATTAGGGTATAACAAAGTTCACCAAGGGAGGGGTTTCTCACTCTTTAGCCCCAGTATTCCTAGATGGCCATTTATGTGACTATACAATAATGCTCCATTACCATTTTGTAAAAAAAAAATGCATGAAAAAACGCAAGGAGGTGCAAGTAAAGTAACATGTGTGCATAATAGCCTTAGTGTTCCCTTTATATTTTGAACATTGTATACAAATCGCCACCAATTCTAAACTTTATTAAATATAATTATAAAAAACAAAACAAACAAAGTGTCCTAAATGTTGCAGTTGTGTGTGTACCATGTGTGACAGCAGTGTATAGCTTCCCATTACTACCTCCCGCATTCCTGTAGATAATTTACACTATACATCTTACAGTGCGCAGGCTCATTCCACCAGCACGAGAAAGGACAAAGTCGCTTTGGATGTAAGCTTTCACTTGCAGACTGTGCATTACTTTTAGGCAGTGCCACAATAGTGAAGAGGGCTGACTTACAAATTTTGCATAAAAGAAAGCTGGGTTCATGCTAGGCTGGGTGGGGGTGCAAGGTTATCACGGGTATCAACTGATGCAATTTACAATAGGGGAAACTGCAAACAAAGGAACAACAGATTAATTGTTTTGTGCATCAAAGTATTCCCTATTTCAAAATAATATTAAATGTTATACTATATAGCCAGCGTTGATATTAAGCCCTTAAACAAACAGGCCTTTTCATTTTTGCGTTAGCATGTAAAGAGATTATTAGGGCTTGTTTCTGAATAACATATTTGCACTTCATAGTGATGGTTATTTAAATGAAATTAATTGGTGCAAAAAAATGCATTTGCGCATTTACTGTGGGCTTGGATTTTAAGGCTCTCACGTGTGCCCCAAAATGATATGTTGACTTTATCTTTAGGTCCGTGTGACATGAGAAAACCACAAATTTATATGGTTTTATATTGTTTCATACATTTACTAAAGTTAAAACGTACAAAAAAAATGGTTGGCCATCTTCTGGCGCTAATAACTTTTCAACTTTGGTGTCAGGAGCTGTAGGTGGTGTCATTTTTTCGACTTTGATTATGTTTTCAATGCACCATTTAAGGACTTTTGATGACTTTTTATTGAATTTTTTACATTTTTCAAAATGGCAAAAAAGGCATTTTGACCTTGAAAATAATTTTGTTTACTGGGTTAAAGCCGGGACTAAACCGTTTTGTATATTTCGATAGATCCTTTTAGATACCTTTTTACTGTTTTACGGTTATTATATTCAGTTCTAGGGAAAGGGTGGTGATTAGAATTTTTTGTTTTTTTTAGTAATTTTTTAACTTTATTTTTTACTTCATTTTTTACTGTTTATCAGACCCCCTAGGTACTTTAACCCTAGGTTGTCTAATTGATCCTAACATATACTGCCATATACAGGAGTTTACACATTATGTATTACAATGTGCATGTAATAGATGGGATAACATAGCAGCCTTGAATCATTGTAGACTCAAGCTGTCATAGAAACTGATCGCCGCCCCACAAGACATTACAGGGGTGGGATAAAATCTAATATGGCGGCACCCACTCGCCGCGGGATTTAAATTCCTCCAGCAGCTTTGCCAGAGGCATTTACGTAGTTAGCACCCGTGATCAGTGCCAGCAACCGACTGCGGGTGTCACGTGTGGTTGTTTGCTGCAATGTGCAGCAAACACCCAACTGTATTGAAAGGGCTCAGCCCATTGAGCCTTCTCTCATACAGTAGCGTCACAAAGTAACGTCGGTTAGGGGTTACCCTGCCACCATTTAATCTGGATTGTTACCAAGAGGTAAAGCAGGAATTGCGCCTTTATCAAGGATTGGATGCCTGTGTGTGTCCATTACAATGTCCATAATTTGTCACATGCAAATCTGCATTTCACAGCATTAAGAATGGGGTAACTTTCCTTGATCATGCTGAATCCCTAAATGGAATGGATTTTGGTTAGGGTAGTTTATTAACATTGGCGTTGGTGCTGTGTTTGAGTTGGTCTATCAGCTCACCCGTCAGAAAAAACAGACCTGTTTCTTGCGCACAATAGACTTCTATGAGCTTCTGCAAATGGTTTAGTAACCAGTGCAGTGCAGTATCCTGATTCTACTGTGATTAGATGAAGATCGATTTACATACATATATAATTTCGCACTTGTGGAATCATAATCATTGCATAGTAGTCTCCTGTATCCATTTCTGCAGGTAGTGTTAGTAATCCGCCATGGAGATCTGTGTACCATACCTTTGTGGCTACAGCAGTGACTTATAGCAGGAAGGAGGATGGTCCTGTCAAACACCAGAATCCAGCTACAATCCTAGAATATAACTACATTCTTCACAATATACATCACACATGTATGGTTAAAACTGCTGATATATTCCCTGCAGTGGTGTGTACTATAGTCACAATATTCACTACATGTGAACACATCCTTAGGATTTATATGCCAGACGCAAACCGCAATGTAGTGGATGCCGTGTGTGTGTCCATACAATGTCCATAATTTGAAGGATTTTCACATGCAAATCTGCATTTTCACAGCATTATGCCATTGCATATGAGTTTTCTTGGGTCCTCCATTACACATACACAAGGTCACATATGTGGGACTGATGTGTGCAGGATTCAGAGTGTAAGTCATATCAGGCCACATGCAGCTTTAGTACAACAAGCAGTGTCATGATTAAATACATACAATGTAACTTCTATCAGGACCTGGTGCCGTGCGGCTGGTGTGAACAGGTTGCTACAATCGCCACTGCGATCACAATGGACTAATAAATCACAGTGTGACCAGAGGTGACATGGTAGCCCTGGAGCCAGACCAAAACAAATGCTCAGTCCCCGAGCCCGGAGCGGGCGAGGGCGAATCCTCCCGCTCCGCAGCCCGTGCACAGTGCAGGCACTGCAGGCACAAGCCCCGGGCACACCGCCGGGCACCGCCAACACCCCGCATTTTACTAAAGTTTTCCTATTACTCCACAGCGTAGCGGCTCATCCGGAGGACCATACAGTCTCAAACCAGCAGCACCTTCAAATAGGGGTTATCTTACTGCTCGCAATGTAAACAAAGCACAACGGGACGGGAAAAAGAGAGCTTTTTTCAGTAACTGTAGAGAAAAATTATTTTATTGCTGTACTTTTATTACTTATTTAAAATAATAATTAAACAGTACATTAAAAAAAATGTTAGTAACATTATGGCGCCCCTCTTTCATAAGTTGGATCAGTCCAACACATAAGCAGGGCGGCTCTGGTGTAATTCCGCCGCCGTCCAGTAGATGGCAGGTGGAGCTCTGTTGTTTTTACATGTGTCAGTTCCGTGTAAGTTTCCGTATAGAATGTGAGGCGAGACCCCCTGCTGCCCGTAGCGGTACCTCCGTATGTGTGATATACCTGTACACTGTATATAAGGAGCCCTACAGGAGGCTAGTACCGGGACCCGCTACACCACAGCTGCTGACGGGCTCAGTGTGGGGGGAGGGGAGGAACACTGCACATCACATGTGATACAGGACTGGACGTGCTCGTGTGCACTCTATAGGACATAAACAAGGGGTGGCATAGGGGCCCTTAACCAGTGGTAGCACACGGAGCACTACCATAATATTAAGGTGCAGCATTGTCTCAGTGGGGGTCATTTACTAAGGACCCTCCCCGAATCACATTTTCCGCCGGGTTACCGATATTTCCGATTTGCCGCCGATTTTTCCCTGAATTGCCCCGGGTTTTTTGGCGCACGTGATCGGATTGTGGGCATTAGTGCCGGCATGCCATGGAAAATGGGGGACGTGGCCATAAGAAAAACCCGACGGATTCGGAAAAAACGTCATTTTTTTTTTAAAAAAAAGTGCGCTTGACACGGATTACGCCTGCACCAGTTGGTAAGACGGTGAACTTACAGTGAACTCCGACGGAATTCAGCGCACTACCTTAGGAGCGCGGAAGACCCAATCCTCCACAGAGACGCGCCGCTGGATCGCGACAGGACCGGGAAAGTAAATCTGCCCCATTGTCTCGAACGTTGCATTACTTAAAATTGTGCACTTCAAAAATTCCAGCTATGAGGACAGTAGCATTGGCTTTCGAAAATGGTGATGTACAGGTGTCATTAGGCCTCGGCTGATCTCATACTGATGGCCCCACTTAAGGAGATTTACTATTTTAAAAAGTCACGCTTGTGGCTGTCTAAATTAGGTAGTAAATCTCCCCCTCTATTCCAAACCGTTTTCTCAGGCAGTCATAGGCAGATTATGCATCACATATATTTGGATGCAGTGTGTGAAACAATGTCCACCACCTGCTCCAAATAGCAGACTCCAGGGGTGGTCACCCAGCTTTTCAAAGGGAAGACGGAGTTGGACCCTAATTTATTGATTATTGCGCCTATCAATATAAAGGTCCTGGTAACCTCTTTTAGCCAGGATGCTTGAGTATAGTGCCCGTCTCATAACAAGGGCCATATACACGTGCCCCCGATCCATGGACAGCCACATAGTGCCCCCCATACCATGACACTCAATTACTGCTGCGCTCATTCCTGCATGACAAGTGGTTTAGCTGTTCCTTGATCTGCGGACGTACTATAACACAGCCATACACCTATCTGATGGCAGTGGTGGTGTGGAAATGGGGAAACAGTTATCCATATACTATAGAGTCAAAAAATATTCAGGTCAAGAATAGACTGAATCTATGCCCTAAATGATGTCTTACAGAGTCCAGTTTGCCAATCTGTAATCTAGAGCACAACCTTACTGGTGTATAACAAGGTCACAAGGTAATACCGAAGATGAGGTGGAAGCTCGTTATATAAGGAGTGCAGATGTCCCCTGGGAAGTTATGAAAGTGACAGAGATATACAAAAATAGACACCATGCAGCCGAGGCTTTCAACATTAAACAGGCGTGCAATAGAGATGTCTAACTGGAACAAAGTATTTATAGTGCTTGAAGCCCATCCAAGTGCACAAGTGTTAGAAGGATTTCAGATGGATCTACACATGAGGAGAGTGGAACAAACCCCTCATCATGCAGACCAGCAGCCATACAGTATGCTGAGACAGTGTGTTCCTAGATTACTTGTGCATGTAAACTGCTCAATGTGGTAATAGCTGAAGCTTCTACATGTGTGATTGAAAGCACCAAAGGCTTCTCCCATGTGTAAAATTATGATATAGTAAGTATCCATTCTGAAGACAGTAGTTGTGGTGATCTGCAGAAAATGACAGTAGATCTGATCCTTGCACTATTAATAGTATAGTTTCTAAAACACTTTTAGAAAACCAAAATTAATTAAAAAAAAAGATTCTGGTAAAAAATATCTACAACATATCTGACCAATGGTGACTACATTTGTATAAGTATTTAGGTTTCAAAGAGAAAGTTTGACAGCCGAACACAAACCTCGACTAAAATGAGAAGTTGTAAAAATATCAGCAACGTATCTAATACACCTGCCCCTAATGCGGCCTCTGTTCATGTAATGCTCATTTTTATATATTGTCCCCAGAGGCAATTGGACTTGTCCAAATCATTTTATGCATTATGAAAACTACGAATTAGGCTACATTCACATTTTATGGATGCAGTGTCCAAGGTACCAGATATACAGTCATGGCCATATGTTTTGAGAATGACACAAATATATATTTTCACATGATCTGTTGCCCTCTGGTTTTTATGTGTGTTTATCAGATGTTTTTATCACATACAGAAATACAGTGCAATCACGAGTAACAAAAGCTTTTATGACACTTGGAATGGTTACTGCAGCAAGTCAATATTTGCAGTGTTGACCCTATTTTCTCAGGACCTCTGCAATTCTCTCTGGCAGCTCTCAATCAACTTCTGGACCAAATTCTGACTGATAGCCTCCATTCTTGCACAATCAATGCTTGCATTTTGTTCAATTGTTGGTTGTTTTGTCCACTCTCTCTTGATGATGACCACAAGTTCTCAATGGGTAAGATCTGGGGAGTTTCCAGGCCATGGCACACAAATCTCTAGTTTTGGTCCCTGAGCCATTAGTTATCACCTTTGCTTATGGCAAGGTGCTCCATCATGCTGGAAAAGGCATTGTTGATCACCAAACTGCTCTTGGACGGTTGGGAGAAGTTTCTTGGAGAACTTCTGGTCCCATTCTATTCATGGATGTGTTTTAGGCAAGACTGTGAGAGAGCCGATTCTTGGCTGAGAAGCAACCCACACATGAATGGTTGGTAGGGCTTTACAGCTGGCATGGACAAGACTGGTGGTATCGCTCACCTTGTTCTTCTCCGACAAGCTATTTTGGAGATGTTCCAACAATCGGAAAGGGGATTCATCAGAGAAAATGACTTTACCCCAGTCCCAGCAGTCCATCTCCTGTACCTTTTGCAGATATCAGTCTGTCTCTGATGTTTTTTCTGGAGAGGAGTGGCTTCTTTGCTGCCCTCCTTGACACCGGCCTTGCTCCAAGAGTCTCCATCTCACAAGCTCTGCACTGCTGGTAGCCGATCCCGAAGCTGAAACACTTTTAAGAGACGGTCCTGGCGCTTGTGGCCCTACTTGGGCACCCTGGAGCCTTTTTGGCAACAATGGAACCTCTCTCCTGAGATTCTTGATGATGCGAAGATTGTTGACTGAGGTGCAATCTTTCTAGCTGTGATACTCTTCCCTGTTTTGTCAGTGCAATGATAACTGCACATGTTTCTTAGAGATACATGGTTAACAGAAGGGAAACAATGATGCCAAGCACCAGCCTCTTTTAAAGAGTCCAGTGGTGTGATTCTTACTTAATCATGACAGATTGATCTACAGCCCTGTCCTCATAAACACCCCCACCTGTGTTATAGAGCCAATCACGAAACAGTTAGCGGCCCTTTTAAGGCAGGCCTGCAATGAAGTTTGAAATGTGTTTTGGGGGAAATGTTCATTTCTTGGAAAATACTGACTTTGCAATTATGTTAAGCTGATCACTCTTTATAACCATTCTGGAAGATATGCAAATGCATTATAAAACCTGAGCAGTCATACTTGTAAAAATGAACATTTGTATCATTCTCAAAACTTTTGGCCATGACTGTAGTCTTTTGGGTAGCACTGATTGTCCGTTCTTCCATCCGTTTCTTCCATTTTGCCAGTGTCCATTCTGCCATCTGTTCCTTCCATTTTCCCAGTGTCTGTTCTGCCATTCATTCCTTCCATTTTCCAAGTGGCCGTTCTGCTATCCCTTCTTTCCATATTCCAGTGTTCATTCTGTTATGTGTTCCTTCCATTTTCCGTTCTGCTAGGCGTTCCTTTTTTATATTGCCAGTGTCCATTCTGCTATCCGTTTCTTCCATTTTCCCAGTGTCCATTCTGCTATGTGTTCGTTTTATTTCCCCAGTGTCCGTTCTGCTATCCATTTCCTTCCATTTTACCAGTGTCCGTTCTGCCATCTGTTCCTTCCATTTTCCCAGTGTCCGTTCTGCCATTCATTTGTTCCATTTTCCCAGTGTCCTTTCTGCTATCCATTCCTTCCATTTTCCTAGTGTCCGTTCTAATATGTGTTCCTTCCATTTTCCCAGTGTCCATTCTGGCATTCATTCCTTCCATTTCCCCAATGTCTGTTCTGCCATCCATTCCTTCTATTTTCCCAGTGTCTTTTCTGCCATCCGTTCCTTCTATTTTCCCAGTGTCTGTTCTGCCATCCGTTCCTTCTATTTTCCCAGTGTCTTTTCTGCCATCTGTTCCTTTCATTTTCCTAGTGTCTTTTCTGCCAACCAATTCTTCTATTTTCCCAGTGTCCTTTCTGCAATCCATTCCTTTCCATTTTCAAGTGATTGTTCTGCCATCCTTTCCTCCATTTTCCCAGTGTCCGTTGTAATATGTGTTCCCTTTTCCATTTCCCAGTGTCCATTCTGCCAATCCATTACTTCCATTTTCCCAGTGTCCTTTCTGCAACTGTTCCTTTGCATTTTCCCAGTGTCCATTGCCATTCATTCTTCCATTTCCCAGTGTCTGTTCTGCCATCCGTTACTTCCATTTTCCCAGTGTCCTTTCTGCCTCTGTTCCTTTCATTTCTAGTGTCTTTCCTACCAACCATTTCTTCTATTTTCCCAGTGTCCTTTCTGCCATCCTTTCCGATTCATTTCAAGTGATGTTCTGCCAGTCCGTGTGCCTTCCATTTCCCAGTGTCCGTTGTAAATGGGTTCCTTCCATTTTTTCCCAGTGTCCATTCTGCCACCGTCCTTCCATTGTTCCCAGTGTCCGTTGTAATATGTTCCTTCCATTGTCCAGTGTCTTGTTCTGCCCATCATTACTTCCCTTTTCACCAGTGTCATTCTGCCATCTGTTTCCCTTTCATTTTCCCGTTCCATTCTGCCATTCATTCCTTCCATTTTCCCCAGTGTCTGTTCTGCCATCCGTTAAGTCAAGCAGGGTGGCAGCAGTGCATGGACGGAGGCCAAACGGCCGCGTGTACAAAACCCGCTTCGCAGGTCCAAGTACGCAGTGTCACAGAGGGCTCATCGAGGTATCGGCATTAGTGCAGTGCGTGCGGGTAAATCACCAACATCGGCGGTGTGACACCAATGAGCCGAGCGTGTGTATTGCAGAATCTGCGGCATAAAGTGAAGTCTGGCCAGGACTAACTTGGCTCCCGACCTGCCGCACACATGCAATGCACCCTCCAATGGCCTGGAAAAGAAACGTGTCGTCAAATTTGGTGGTCCGATCCTGCCGCCGCACACACAGCACACCTGTGGGGCCACACATGCCATTTCAGCCAATCAGCTCAGCACTCTGCTGAGGGAGCTGTTGTTTGTGACAGACATCATCTCCCACTTCCAGATCTCCTGCTCCTTGCTACATGAAGGATGTTGGCAGGCAGCGGATCGCTTTCATGTTGGTTCCATCCAAACTGTCCTGTCTGTCACAATTGCTCAGTGGAACTGCTTTCATCTGGGCCATTGGCATTTTGCCAATCCTGGTGTTCTCTGACAAATGCCAAGCATCCTGCACTTATTAGGCTGAGAGCACAACCCTCATCAGTGACGTCAGGCCCTTATGTCCATCCTCATGATTTTCTAACGGTTTGTGCAGACACATGTACACTTTGTGGCTACTGCAGGTCTTTTGGCAGGCTTGGCATTGGTCCTTCTGTTCCTTCCTTGAACAATTTTTTAATATATTGTAATTAACAAATATCAAAATGTGCGGTTGGCTTTTATATGGGGTCTATATCTTATATACTCTATCGATAATATATATATATTATATCTTCGGGCGCTGTGTCAGTCCAATACACAGCTTCATTTATGAATGCTGGGGGTCAGACGACCTTCCGATATGGATGCCTGTCCCTTAAGGATACTTCATCATATTATTACGGATAATAAAATCCAAATGTTCATGTTCTATTTTTTGTACTACATCTCAAATGTACTATAGCTTGTACAATGAAAAATGGTTAAATAAGATAACTCCCTAACATGTATAGGCAATGTCCATAGACTGTTTTGGTACCCTAGGAATAAGTTTTAGCTAGTGCTGTATCTTGCCTTTTCTCGTAACATGTTTCAAACAGCACTTTATGAAGTTGTTTTAATATGGTAATGAGTTTTATATTCTGAAGTTTGCTTGTCACCCAGGATTTTTTTTCAGCTTCGACAAAGCATGAAAATCCTCCTTCCCAGTTTTGAATCAAGGCCTGTACCCTATACAACCCCCAAAATTTTTTTTAAAACAAAAAAAAAGCTGATTATGTCATGTAACCGACTTCCACTCGTACTATGATGACGACAATGTTTGATATAAGAACAGGAAAAAAAAAAACACAAGAACGCGTTAATTAGAGTGAGTTATTTATCTCTTTGCGTAAACAGTGTCTATATCTTAAGCCAGGAATAATAATCAAAACACATAACCCAATGATGCTTATGGAGTGCAGTATTAAATAATCACGAAATTACGCAATGTCTACGGACGGATTTTTCATTCCTCACAGTTTTTCAGGAAGTATTCCGCGTTCGAACAAGAACCCATACCTGCATACCTCCAATCTCGAGGGAACTTATTTCTGGATCATACTGCCCTCCCCCTTAATAATCCCCTTAAGATTGGGCTGCCTGCAGTTGTTATAAACGCACCACCCCCCGCCACCCAACCCCCCCTCCATACTTCGCAACAATTCTCCACCCCTTTCACTGTCCCGATCAATTTGTGCTAAGCTTCATGTTTGGCAATGAGATGGAAATCGCTGTCATCTTTAGAGCTTGCACCAGGTATCCGCCGCAGAAACCCTCATAACTATGACTGTAAGAGCATATCCCTCTGATTCTCCTTCACTTAATTAAATCTAGAAAGGAATAGACATTTCCAATAATAGGGTACTATTAGTTTCCCTGATTACTGCAGATTTTTGTTTTCTCCCCTGTCAGGCATCCTAGTAGATCTTGTTGCAGTTTAATGCTGGATATTTGTTTTCGCCACTTAATATTGAACCTATCACTGGCACTAAATCCCACAGTGCATCTTTAGTGTTTTTCACCTCCTGTTTGTACTTGTGGGATGAAAAATCAGGATGTCCTTCATCATGCTGGATCGGGCCAAGGTCTCAAATACTAGCACTCTTTAACTGTTTGCTTTAACTCATATCCATCCTTCGTTCTTCTACTGCTGTATACTATCGTAGTAAAGTGTGAGGTTTTTTCACTGGTGTTAAAACAGGAGAGCCAATGTCTATATGGCTGAAGTCATCAAATCAACCTCTGCATTATCCAGATCCTTGGTTGTGGAATCCCCACCATAACACGCTGCTGCCACCCTCACAGTCTTCCTCACTAATGATTCTTCCAGCTTGGAATGTTGAAACCCGTCCCTGAACTCTAACCACCCCCTTCCCCGGATGGTATATGTGCACATCATCACGAGTTCGCCCTTTCCTCTTTCCTTAAGCTTTTCTAATTTTTCACACTCTTCTCCACCACGACACTTCACTAATTTCGTCCACTAGTTCCAGTAGGGTCCCTGACTATTTTCCTTTTGAATAAGGTTTAGTGCTGAAATACCGCGGGGATTTCTGAATTCACTGTTCCCCCGATTTTTGCTAGGGTTGAGCAGTTTTTTAATCATTGTAATTGACAACAAATTCAGTATTTTTGGAATGCTGTTTCCACATCCAATACCACCCCAATAGGTGAATAGACAACTAGGCACACTGGCTGTCCAGTTACCTCTTTAGAATCTCCTTCTAGAAACAAATGATATTGTTTTAATGTCGAAAAAATTGAAACTTTTCTTTTTCCTGAGCCAGTGCCTTGTTTTGGAATCAACGTAGAGGTCTTTTCAGGGGTCGCATCTTGAGGATAGGACCGGATCCACATTGGGTCTTAAATCGGTGGATTCTGCTTGTCAAGCTGTTTTCTTGATATTTTCATATCTTTCATTCATTTCACACCATCACATGGAAGTCAACTCCCTTTGCACATTATCCTTATGCAAAAAGCCCCCAAACGAAAAAAATCTTTTATATCGATATCAACCCTAAAATAGGAAGCATAAACATTCGGGGAATCATGTTAGCTTCAATGTATTACAGGTAAATTCTGGTTCTATTTTCCAAACGCAAATAATTATTAAGTGTCTTACCTCAAGCGGTTTATTTCCACACACTTGGTCTCGTGGGCTTCCCCGGCTACAACTGATTCTATTACTATTTGTCTGGAAACTTTAACTTTCAGAACATCATTTTTTGCCTCAGGCTCTCAACACTGGTATATGAGCCAGCAGTTTCTACAGACTGAGAAACATATTTCAGTAGTCATCCCATTATGGTTTGTCCTTACAGAAACCTACCATCATGGATCTCCTAATAAGTTAAATTCACTTGCCGGTTCTTTAGTCTGTCCCAGCCATATGGTGTTTTGATCACACTTTTTAGTTCGTAGTAGCTATTAAAAATGTTATCTTGGATCTATGCAATTTTTTTAGAGCTACTGAGGAGTAGCCCACTATGGAGCACGAGCGCGGCTATTCCACGCCTCGTAGCCTCACTCCCCTGTAAGCTGTGTGGCACTTGTCTGCAATTCCAGAGGTTTCTCTTTGCATGCGCATAAGCTCTTGGCTTCATAACGAGTCCCGAAGAGCGCTGTGATGGCAACCTCGCAAACCGTAACCATAGCTACTACTGCCCAAGAGCAGAGATGATGCTCGCTCAGCTGGCATGATTGAAGAGATGCTAGATAAGAGGGATGGAAAGAGCTACTGGGGCTGGAGTAACCCTCTCCCACTCCAGGCATGGCTACTCCCACCAACCGGCCATGTCACCGTAGCCTCATATACAAAATGTGCTATATCAAGTAACATTTTTTTACAACCTTCGCCGAGCTTCCATCAACCTTCTTCAGTCTCTTAACAACAAAAAAATCCCTGTAAGTAAACATACCAGGGCTGACATATGCGTGTGCTTGCCACACTTTCACAGCACATTCTGAAAATGGGCAATTAAATTGCACTGTGTCCCGTTTTGCGGCCACCAGTGCACATACTGGGCACGACAAGGACGGTCCAGTGCTATATCAAATCTATGCCAGCATAACATGTCAGTCTTTTTTTTTAAATACATTTTTATTGAATATGTAGTCTTGATCTATCAGCCTCACCATGTTTCCATAAATACCAGGTTGCAAATGATTAAATCAACACAAATCAACAGAAATTAAAATGCACAATTTCTCACATTCATACTGTTAAGTGTCCGTTGGTTCACATCGGTGCTGCTTTTTGAGATATATCGCATTTGTATAATAATGCATCAGCTCATCTTATTGACTTGTGACTTGATCAATTTATTCTGTATTTTTTCAATCCCCCCTCTGCTCGATCTGTCGCATATGGTCATCGGATTTAAATGTGAATTCATACCTAGCTACAAGGGCACGTAACCTTCTATTGCCTGGAGGTTGTTTCTATGTGTTCTCTAAATAACTGGGTTACCACCCCCTTGGCTAGTCTGAGCTAGTCACATGTAGAATTACAGCGGGCCATATCTTTTTGAGTGGTATTACTGTACTAGCGAGTGACTACATTATAGATCGGACACACTTTTGTTATCTTAGTTGGCTCAAACAAGTTTAGCCCTAGTATTTTGTATACCTCTTTGGTCTCGGATGTCATCACGTCATGACTGGTTGACCATCCTTCAATTTCTCTTAATTGCATCAATTCGATTGCTAAATTCTTTGTCTGTATATCCTATAACCTGCAATTCTGCATCCTGAAGGACATTTGGCCCTCAGGGGAAAACACAACATTAATAAACAATTAAACTGTATAGAAAGACATAATTCCCAAATACTGATTTACAATGGATCATAGAGATTCCTTCATGTCTGTCATTGCTTCTACAAAATATCACAGTCAAGAACTTTAACTCCATTCTCTTCCCTAAATGAGCATAAGAGTTGTCATATTAGTGGCAGATGTAATTTCATGTGTTGTGGTGAGTCCAGTTTTAGAACTCATCTTTCATCCCTTGACCAAATCCTGTATTAAAGGGGTTTTCCATGAAAATGTAAAACCACATGGTGCCAGGGCTGGGTACTTCCAGTTTTAAAGGAAATCTACCATCTATGATAAACCATGGATTCATGGATCCTGACACTGTAACTGTGGTAATCTTCATTTATTTCTAATCCATGTTCTATAGAACATAAAACCGCAATTCTGTGAGATTCTCATCCGTGAAACACCTTAAAGATTATTATTGTAAGTGCTATAGAGCTCAAGTTAGGGGCACCTAAAGTGATGCTTTCCTTCCAGCCTCTAAAAGTGACTTCTCCCAGGCAAAAAGTCATCACTCATCTCTTCTCATTTGTAAATGACTTTGATGATGATTTTTGCTGGTAAATGAAGGAATGCTAAAATAGATCTTCACGGCCTACCTACCTACCTAAGGATGCTGTTAGTTTAGCAGTGAAAATGTGGATTACTGGTTTACTTAAAATTCTTTCACATACGTTTTTGTCTAATTTTTTCTAATAACCGTTGTTTCAATAGAGGTTAAGTTCTATTTTAGGTAGTGATTAAAATGAGAGAACATAGAAACATATTTCTAATTAGGAAAGTCTTAATATAGGCTAACTATAGATACTCTTATCTATATATATACTATATATATAATATATTCTAGCATATCACCTGAAAATAGTCACATTGTGGGTTGTGAAGAGCTGAATTCTGTAACCCACAGAAATATTGACTGTCATTCCATAATTAATGACTGCATCGTTACGTTTGGCATTTAGATTGCCTGAGCAGTAAGTCAAGCTGATAGGAGTGTAGTAGAACAGGTCTACCCGTCAATCATCGGAATCAGACTTGCCAGTTGGGTTCTTGTTGCATGTAGAATCAGATTCTGCCCACATTCTGGGACCACGACATTTTTCCCAGCCCCCTCAAGTCTCGGACGAAAAGAAAAATCTACATGTTATTCTGTCGTGTGGCTTGTAAGAACTAAAAAAGCTTGTTCATATCCAGCCAGAAACACTAGAATAGGAACTGCATCGCCCCCTAGTTTGTCAATCTTGCTCAGGTAACCTTCCTTTTCAAGTAACTACATATTGCACCATAATTTTTGCCATTGTTCTACGCCTGTACAAGCGGGACAATGAGATATCAATGTAGATAAAAATAACTAATAATATGTAATATACAATATTATTAATTATCGCTGAAAATCTCCCTTGCTACACCTGCAAGGGAGCGCAACAGCATAGAGATATAAAATCCAAGATTCTTGTCCTTATGTGAACAGTTTTGACCTTATGGTTTCTGCAGGGCAGCAGAGACGTTCTGCAATCATATAGCACTATGATCGCAGGTGACCATGGCAGTGTGAAAACCCCTAAATATGAAACACAATTAAAATAAAAATCTCATTAGCTCTCGTAAAAGTAAGTAAATACAGTCTCATTAAATGCGTTATGTTCTGGACATCTATTCCAAGGATCTGAAATTGCATTCTTTCTGTAGCCGTGCATGATTTTTTGAGCCCGTCAATAAATCGAATTGTCACAATAGTCACATAGAATGAAAAAACAATATATGTACAGAAAATGCAGAAATTTACTTTCGACAATAACAAACTTTGAGAGCTATAGATAACAAATATGAAATGACTGCTGTGTCTGTGTCTATCATAGATATAAAATCAAATACATGTTGGAATCTTTAGGTAAAAAATAAAGAATTCCCATACCCATGTGGTGCTCACCCGCAGAGCAACAAGGTTACAAGTGTTGACCTCAGCTTCATTTTGGTGTGAAGACTAATAGCTGAAAAGTTTATGCTCGTGTCTCCTTATAATAATCCCGTCCTCGCCCCTCCTCCGCTCGGTAATCCTTAGCCTGGATTGACTGTGTTTACCAATGTGCTTCTCCATGTCACGGTCCTGGTCTATTATTACTCAGCTACTGAGTCAATCTGCTTTTGCTTTTCTGCTGACTTTTTCATGTTGTCTTTCACAAGAAAACATAAGAAAGATATACAAGGTGGGAGAAATGAATAAACATGTCAGTCGTTGAGATGTACTTTCATGGCCACCTCCGATCAATAATGAAGCCCCTGTGACACATTATATTGCTCAATGTTTTCTGATCCAAGTACGATAAGGAAAAGCCAGACAATTGGTGCCAAACGCATTGGCACCCATGAATTCTGTAAGATGATCCCTCATTTTTTACAAAAAGGATTGCAATCAGAAATTTACACACCACATAAAAAAGAGGGTGACCAAGGTATTGACACTGTTTGAAAATCAGTTGATCTTCTCTAATTTGTGTACATTAACGCCCCTTAACTCCCTGTGGGCACTTTAACAGTGTGGCAATACTAATCACACTTGCAGCCTTTTTGAAATGGATTAATTGACTCAACCACCTCGGTCTCCTGTGTCCCTTGTGGCACCACATTGTCCATGGAGTAAAGAAAGAAGCCACAAACTGTCTGAGACTTGAGATCAAAATTGTGAGACGCATGGGGCAATCTCAAGGCTACAAGTCCATCTCCAAAGACGGACTGTTCCGGGTCTACCGTGCCTAGTGCCATCACTAAGTGTTAGAGCCCCATGGCCTGTGGCCTAACCTCCCTAGGTGTGGACGGAAAAGAAAAAGTGATTGAAGATTTTCATGCAATATTCAAGCTGCCCTGCAGTCCGGGTACCACGGTACTGTTGGTGGGAATACCCCAAGAAAAAACCCACTTCTTACACAAAACATAAAAAAGACCAGTTGAGTTTGCAAAACTTACCTGAGAAAGCCTAAAACGTTTTGGGAGAATGTTCTCCTGTCCCAAGGAGACCAAAAGGAGAGCTTTTTGGTAAAATGCATCAACCACTTCTTCAAAGAAAAGACCCATCCCCTCAGTAACCATGGGGAGTTTCCCTGAGGTTTTTGGGGTGGCTTTCGGCCGTCGGGCACTGGACTGCTTTACCTTGTTGCTGTATTATTAAGTCTGAGACTACCAACAATTGTTTGCAGCATACTGTAGGCCATGTGAGAAGCTGTCCCCCTCTGAGGCGTCATGGTCTTTCCATCGACAATGCCCCCAAACACCCTTCAAAGCACTAGAATGGTCTGAGAAAAGCACCGTAGACTGATAAGTGGCAGCAATGAGTCTCATACATGACCCCAAGACACCTGGAGAGATCTCACACTGGGATTTGGAGAAGGCGCCTCTCAATCTCAGGGACCAGGAGCAGTTGCCACGAAGAATGGTCCTAAATTCGCAGCAGAGCCTTGCAAAAACTGATTGATGGTTTCCGGAAGTTGTTTTTTTGTCCTGTTAGTTTGTCTAAAGGTTTGTGCTACCAAGTATTATCTGTAGGGTCAATTACTTTTGGTCCCAGCCCATTCAGTTTTTGTGTAAAATTATCAATACTTGGCCGTGTACATGTAACGACGTGGGGTGTAATAAAATAAGTTTTTATCTAATAAAATTATACAACAGAAATGAGGGTCTCATCACTGATTTACAATCTGATAAACCCTAAGTCTGCGCATGTTTTAGTGTGTTAGCGAGCCAGGTCCGCTGGAAGAGGATCGGCGCAGGGACCGGGCGTGTTAGGGGTTACACCGCGCTCGGAGATTTCTTAGAGGCGGTGTGTCGCTTTATATATATCCAACACCATCCTTTCTTGGTGCCAAAGCTTTGCCCTTAGGGTTATACTTTCTACTAGGCTACACAGATCAGTACTAATAAACAAATGTATATGAACAGAACACTATAATTAATGCAATTTAACCCATGATGTAAAATGAGTAAGTGCCATGGGTGTCGCGCGATCCACGTCCTGATGCAGGCACACCCGTGCCCGCTCTCGTGGCCAGCACCCCATCCCAGCCCTCACTTACCTCTCCACCTCTCACTGCTTCCCTCCTTCCTATCTCTATTCCGGTCAGCGTCGCCCCACTCCCTGGAAAATTCCAGAGTGGCCATACCAATCAGCGGTGCCTGGCCGTGAAATCTTCGAGAGCACATGCACTCCGCGTGTGCTAGGGTCATGGTCTGCTTTGGTCCAGGGGGTTCAACTGACCCTCGACCCTGACAGTAAAAGTGGCAACTTTCACAAAACTGTCCCTAAGAAATTGGGCTCCTCTACCTAGTGTAAGTTTGGGGAGGGGGGCAAACTGCATGGGGCACAAAACAAACAACTGCATGATGGAGAGGGAAATAGCATGGGCCTCTGCAACTGTTTCTGACAAGTACATTTTTAAGGGCAGGTGTTGGCTTCTGTTATGCAGTTGTCTGCTGGAACCACTTCCCCATTCATGTTGGGAGCTGATCACATAATCTCCTACTGTCACACCGCATGTGATCAATCTTATGAAAGAACATCCCCTGTCCTAACGAAAGTTTTGAGAAACGGAAGCCACAAAAATGTTGGAGTGTAGTGATGACTGATAATGCTGCGGATTCTGCACTATATTTGACTTGAAGGATATTGAAGGAATAATGTATGTGTTATTTAATTCGTCAGACAATTAGCAATATAGAACCTGAAAACGCTATACTGTTGACTATAAGGCGTCCCGGCTTCTGCAGCTGAGGTTTATATAGAAACTGTCCTGTAGCATAGCGCGTCTCGCACTTCATTTAAATGCTGGCGTCGCATGACTGCCACCTATTTTCCGACGTCATACATTTGGTGTCACAGGGACGACCAAAAATCTGCCATTCGCTGACAGCATTTAAATTAGGGCATGCCCTCACCACTCACAGTGTTACAGCGGAGGTTGTTTGATCACCAACACGACTCTGACTCTAACTTAAAGGGTATTCTCGTGAACAAGATTCTAATATAGCTCATGATAAT
Source organism: Engystomops pustulosus (assembly GCA_019512145.1). NCBI lineage: Eukaryota > Metazoa > Chordata > Amphibia > Anura > Leptodactylidae > Engystomops > Engystomops pustulosus. The sequence goes on along the minus strand of CM033641.1, from coordinate 64,571,406 downwards.
AAACTATGTATTCTCTAATTCACTGATAGTACAAAAAAAACTGGAATTTCACAGATAACTCAAACCTGTCTCTATCAGTCCCTGGTGTTTCATTTTGGTGGTTGCTCCGGATCCGACCCAACTCTTCTGACTATGGTCCACAGGGCAATACTTCTCAATTAGCTCTGCTTGTAATGCACCCCAAGTGCTCTCCTCCTTCTCCTCCTCCATGCATTACAGACAAATCGGACATAGCAAATCCTGCCAGTGGGCATCAGTGTGAGAAGACTTACTCTACAAACTCGATATATAAGGGGGCATATTTTTATCCGGACCTTTGTCCATGGCGAGCTATTGCTAACTGTGCAACAACTATTTTTGCCTCTCTGTCTTCCACTTCCCACTTCCACTGCAGAGGGGCGTGTAAGGGACTCGCTGCGCCGGTGACGCCGGCTGGTTTAGTTCTACGCCAATGCCCCTGCCGGGATTATAGAAGAAAAAAAAAAACCGCAGTGGGGGCCAAGCGGCAGGGTTTATGCTCCATGTTCCCCAAGATCTTTATAGCGGGGAAGGAGGTACGCAGAGCTGACTCTGTGTAAATGTTATTCTGAAGATATAGCAGAGCTTGGCAATTGTCATTGTGTTTTAATCATCTCTCATCCTGATCCGTCGCATCTCTCTTTTTCTATAGTGTTCATAATTTTAGTGAATTTGCAGAAGGCTAAATAAAAGTCTATACTACCCGCTGTAAGCCCTGATCTACAATTGTCGCACACACATCGCATAGCACGAAGAATCATGAAGTGTCTGCTTAGAGAGGTCCGTCAACAATCGGGAATCTACACTGACCATCACTGCTTATAGAGCTAAAACGCAACTAAAACTGAGTACAATTGTAAAGTAAGGGGTTAAAAAACCATAACAGATGCAACATTAACTCTTAATCACCATACCAAAGTAAACCGTCATGAGAGAAAATGAAGTCGACAATTTTCGCGTCCAAAATAAGAATAAATTGCCCTCTGTGTCTCGTTGCCTCCGGTGTCTTTCTGGCAGAGCAAAAAACAGAGCAGCAAACGAGAAACAGTACCCTGTAGGATCCGATGCAAATCTTTATGGAGTAAAGATATGCTTGTAATTCCACGATGTCACACGCAAATTGGTGCGGCAATATCGGTCCCCATTCTTCTGAATTATGCCTTGTGTGTATCCATTTCTTCTTTTAAGATAAGTCGGCAATAGATTTTTTTCTATGCAAAGTGGTCTTGATTGATTTGCTGTGGCTAAAATTATTTCCTTCAGGATTATGAAGTTTTTGAATCTATATATAGGTATTTGGAGTCTGGGATAGGATGGACTATTACCAACTGTACGAGTGCTTGGTATGGCGCATACTTGGAATATTTTGGATCAGAACTGGGCACCAGTTCAAAAATATGCCCGGATTTTGAGAGAGTACAACAACGAAGTCGCCTCAAATCTGTTGGAGGATCTCAGTTAAGATAAAAGATTAAAATAATTAGACTTATTAGTATTGAAAAACGACTCATGATGACACATCAAAATACAAGAGGGCACTTGTGGCAGATTACTTACCCGGTCCTTTCTTCGCGTCCTGCCGTGCGTTGTCCGACCAGGATTCGTGTCTGGCGCGATTCACTAAGATTGTGCGTTCGAGTTCCTGCAATATGTCGCTTCGCGCCGTGGCCCCCGGAGTTCCCTGCTCTTCCTGGTGATGTGAGTGCTGAAATCTTGCAACACATTTCCTTTTTTAAAATTCCGCGGTATGTCCGGATCCGTTGTGGGTTGTCCGACGGCCCGCCACCAATGCTGTCGCCTGCACGCCGGCGCCGATTGCGCCAGAATCCGATCGTGGGCCGAAAACTCTGGGGAATTCAGGCAAAAGAAAATATTCCGGAATGCTGCGTCGGACCCTTGGTAAATTGAAGGCCCACATCTCTGTCTGGAGTAAGAAAGTTTAAATCTCCAGCGACAAGGCCTTCTTTACTATACGAATTGGTGAATCTTGTGAACTAGCGCTGCCTCGCGCAGGTCCACAGACAGACACAGAGAGCTTCAATAAGGGTCTAGATTCTTTTTACAACAGACATATTATTGTTTGGGTATATATAAGATAAATTGTGTGACTCCCTTCCCTCACCCTGTTTACTACTTGTCTTGCTTGGTTAACTTTGATGACAAATTTCTTTATAATCAAAACCGTACTTACTATGTGATCCTCTGCACTAAAGTTAATCTTTAGACGTGTGACCTAACAAGAATTTTTGTTGTCCCCATGATCATCCATAGACTTACTGTGAATTTTTTTTGGTAAGAACCACATGGGATGAACTAACAGTCTCATTTGATACAGAAGACCACTACATAAAACCTGAATTTTTTACTGAAGATACAGATACCGAAAGATACCAGAGTTTACAACGTAAGTAAGGAACTTACATTCCTGGAATAGTGTAGATTGGGTCAGGGCAATCAATCACAACTAGCTTTCATTTTCGCACAGCACATCTTATACAAAGCAAGCTAAGCTCTGAATGATTGCAATGAGCACTAGCACTGTTTTGCTGTCTGATTGTTTGATAAATGAGACCGGTAGCATTATACCAGTTTTCTTTTCTGAACAATGTTTCATATCCAAAAGTATGGCCAATATATCGTCTGTATGTCACATATGCCCATTTTTTTCTGAAAGTAGGGGTATTAATTTCTGATGCAAATAATCTTTGAGTTTTCCTAACCTTCTGGGATGCCCACCACAATTGTAACTGGGAAATAACAAAAAAGTGGTATACATATTTTTCTTGTTATTTACAAATTAAGTCATTTTAGTGATTTTAAAGTCAAATACAGGCGGTCCCCTACTTAAGAACACGCGACTGTACATCGACCCCTAGTTTACCAACTACCACTGGATATTGGTTAATTTATTGTGCTTTAGTCCCCAGCTACATAACCACTGTGACAGTTATCAAAGGTGGCTGTAATGAACGTTATGTTATCCTGTTCTTATGACACCCAAACTTTTTTAAAATCCAATTATCATAGAGAATAGAGATGAGCGGTATACTCGGCCGAGCTTGGATGCTCGTTCGGTATTAAGGTAACTCGAAACGGCTCGTTTTCTCGACGAGTATTTCCCCGGCGCGAGTATCGAGCATTTAATTAAAAAACATGAAGAACAATGAAGATAGATAAAAACAGTTGACACGGATCATTTACGTGAAACACAGTGAAGAATGCTTACAGATGTTCGCACATCTGCCTTACTTGTCGGAAGTATACGCGGAATGCGGCGAACAAATATAATGTGGAAGACCCCATTGAAGAACCGTTAGCAGGACGAGACACCAGGGAAGCACCACAGAAGGACCCGGGAGCAGCCACAGCATCGCAGCACGAGACAGCGGGGCACGCCACACGGAGACAGCGGCAGGCCTAGACAAGCGGGGAGCGTCAGGCATCGGAGACAGCAGGCAACGCCAGCACGGAGACAGCGTGCAACGGCAGTCACGGAGACACCGTTGCAGCGGCAGGCACGGAGACAGCGGTTCAGCGGCAGCCCGGAAACACCGGGCAAAGCGCGTGCCACGAGGACTTAGATGTAGCGGGAAAGGACAGCGGGGGGCGGCGGGCCACGGAACACCGGGGCATGGATGTCACAGAGCCTTGGGCGGGCAGAGAGATCGTGGATACTTCAGTGTAAGTAAGGAGCCGGATTCACCTACCAAGCGTTCTCCCGACAGTAAGCAATTTTCCGAACTCTGTAATCTATTCTTCACTGTGTTTCACTGCTTTTTCACTAAATGATCCTGTGTTCACTTTGTTTCCTGTTTTTATTCTATCTTCCACACTGTTCTTCACATCTGCTCACTTGTCGGAGATAATAGAACGCGCGGACATGAAGAATATGCAAGGTTGCATACTCTGCTAACTTAGTAATCAGAAACATTCTTTTTTCAATTAAATACACATTTTTTTCCTGAACCTGGCCTTTGACAATGCTCGTTCTCATTGATTCAATGGGCTCGTTCTTCGAGACGAGCACATCGACATCAGGAAAAGTTCGTCTCGAATAACAGCACCCGTAGCATTTAGTGCTCGTCTCATCTCTATCGAGACGCAAAAAGTTCTGGCTGGGATTACATATAAAATATACAGTTCCGACTTGCATACAAAGTCAACTTAAGAACAAGACAAGTCCCTACCTTGTATGTAACCCGTGAACTGCCTTATTTATTCAATCTATTCTCTGGGTTACATGGACATATGCATCACCTACTTAGACACACCCGATTACATATTACCCCATTCAAACGTACACCTCTGCCCCCCGTTGACCCCTGGAAACTTACAGTTTCGACGTACTACAAATTTAACTGCAACCAACCGATGGACCCTATCTTGTACCCAACCCAGGGACTCCTGTATATCAAATTGTTTTTCTTGTCACGGAAATGTTTTTTTTTTCTTGTTATTGCATTACGTAGTTATTTTTCTTATAATAGGTGCATAAAGGTGTCCAGAGACCAAGAGAAAGCAACTTAATTTTTATTTTTAGAAACAAAAACGGGTACGGATGAAAATAGTCCTGGCTGGTTGATTTGGGTCAGCACATGATCACCAATCGTATTTTACTGCAAGTATTAGAAAACCTATGATTGGTGCATAGAGGCAGATGCTTTTGCTGTTTTTGTGGTGTGATATGTCCAAGCGAACCAGAACTTTGTCCCCAACTTTACCATAGTGTAAAATGTATATGTAACCCCCCTAGTAAAGTACATGTGGGAGAAGTAGCTTACTTCTCAAACGTTTCTTTTATTGGACTGATTTGGCAGACCTGTGCAGCGCTGCGAATCTGTGTGCCTCTATAAATAAATGAGTATTATCATAAGTCATATTCCTTTTTGAATGTTTTATTTCTAGTTCGCTATAGCCACACCAGCTCAGTCATCATCTCTGAAGCGCATTTGTACATGCAGTATTGTGGCAGAATGTTTACATGAGTATTTGTGACCAAAACCAGGTGTGGATCAATACAACGACAAACTAATTGAAAAAAATTTTACATTTTACTGTGTAACCCACTTCTGCTTTGGGGCTTCTAACAAATGTAAAAGGACTTCCAAAATAATGAGGTGTGAATAAGGGCATGAGCAGAAAGTATGGTGAAGTTCATTTTGTATTATATCCTACACAACATTCACACTGACCTACTACACTAAAAAGTGTATTTCATTTCAGCATGTATCCTCGGCAATTCTCCAGACTGGGTGTTTTTCATACCCACAACCGCTTTCGTACACAATTGAATAGAAAAAACAAATATAATGCTCCTGATAAGAATCTAAAGCGGGCGCTGGTCAAATGAATGACTTTAACTATTCAGATAAATAAAAATCAGAATATTTGTCTATCTGCTAGATCCAAATGAAAATACTCAATAAATTATATTTTCAAATAAAATATAAAACTTGTATTTTTTGAATGATACTGTAATTATGTGACTTCTTCGATATAGTGCAATATCCACTGAAAGATCTGTTGTATTCCCTATTCAAACCACTCTGGAGTCTTGTTTATTAAAAGCTCGTCATTTTATTCCCCACCTCCCTACAATGAAGAACCAAAGATTAAATATTTCCACTCACCTACACATTGCAGCAATAGAAGCCACAGCCGCCCAAAAGTTATATTCTTGGAGCACAGTGCAAGCGTGCCAAGCCAGAATTAACATGTTTTACCATTCTTGCCGTAGAGTTCATGGTATCTATGGTTATGTTATTGTAACAGCCATTGATATAAATGGTGTTTGTAGGGTGTGGAAGAAAGTCAAAAGGTATTAGACATGTCGTAATGGGGTTTGATTTTCGTAGGACCATTAAGAAAATTTCTGTCTCCAGAATAAAATCACGATTTGCTGTAAGAAGGGTTTAGGGGAGACCAAAACTGTAACTCCTTTAGTGGGGTCCTGACTGAATAGGCTGACGGCAGTACCCAAGCACAGCCTGAATGTATGGATTACGCTCTTGTGGAAAGCAATGTAAGAGCAATACAGCTCGCTCAATGGTTCGGAAGATTCCAAATGACAATCGTTGGACTTATTTTCAATTCAATTATGATTATATAACGTAAGTGATCAACAACAACAACAAGAAGCGCTTGCCAAGAAAGCTTGGCATCGCAACATGCAAGTTCCATATTTTAATACTGTATTTGAAAAAGAACTACGTGAACACCTTAAGCATGATGTGGTGATATTACTCCAAGTTCACTGTGAATAGGTAAAGAGCAGAATTCTAGAATCTCCCTCGTTTTTGAGAATCCAACCGTGTAAATCCTGTGAAAAACTCGCGGTCATCATCTCCATATCGCTCAAGGATACTCTTCATTGTATTGTTTTCTGCATGGAGTACCACTGCTGCGCCACCGTGGCCCAAATAATTCCATTGTCATAACCTTAGGCTATCAGCTTCAAGAGTAGGTGGCAGCCTAAAAGTAATCAGAAAGGTACAATAAATCAATCTTCTCGATTGACTGGGCCACAGATCGTACATACTGATACTGTGTAAGGAGCTTTTATGTGTAAAGGGAACCAAGTGGAGCTGAGTTGCTGTTACGACACTTAGCTTGGCCACTACATAGAGAACGGAGCTGCATTCTATGTTTGATCAACCTGATCGTAGGAGTCAAACACATCCTTATATTGGTAAGAAATACATTTTGATGTATATGACTACATTTTGGTTTTTCTGGCTCTTACCTGGTAATATTTTGCCATTGAGGTGACCCAGCATGGCATTTGTTCATCCACCACCAGACGCCATCTTGCTCAGCGCAGTTGCCCTCATCTTCGTTATCTTTTGTCATCTGTACTGAACTGCATGCATTGTGAGAGTGAGTAAGAACTTGTCACTGGGGGTCTCTCCAAATCAACGCCATCAAATGCAACTCCGTGCATCACCAGCACTGAAATAATGCATAGGTCAACGGTATTGTCCCTTTTCAGACCCACCTGATGTGCTATGTCCGCTGTGCTATCTTGGAAACAGAAAGGAACAGTTTTAAGTGAAAGAGAAAATATCTTCACAATGTCCAATTTCAATTACAATTAGGTCTTACAGCTTTATCATCAACCTATCCTTTAAGAAAGTAACGTCAAAATGATCCTACAACAATTGATAGGCTTCAGTCTTAAACTCTTTCATACACACCTAAAACAGAGAATCCACACTTTATTGTGAGATCGGAAGTCTATGACTTGATCTTACTCGCTCTCTTGAAGGGAGCGAAGTCATGGGCTTTTTTATGTAAATGGGCGTCACCAAAATTAGCTAGACTGGTGTTCATCTTTTTGGCATCCCTTTGTTCTTACCCAGATCTCTTTCGGACTGAATCGGGAAAAAACAAGTAAGATCAGGACTCTCCCAACTAAACATAATATTTGCATAAAATAATGCATTACCCTCTTATGACCGCTCACAATCCCCAGCTCTATCCTCTAACGTATGGGATAGTCGATGGGTCTCAGCAGGGAATCTTCTCAGTTCCGAGCCAAGACTCTGTTTGTATCATTTGGTGGACAATTCCAAAGCCTTTCTTTGTATGGATCCCGTTTCTGTTGAGTCCAGCTGCCCATCACCGCTGGTAAAAAAACCTATAATTGAACAATCTTAGGCAGAGTGACATGCCAACTAATAAGGACCGAGGGTAACAAGCTTTTAACATGCATCAGGTGTATTTTAATGACCTGTCATCAGCTTTTCCTTACCCCACCCCATTAAATTATAACAACCCCTCAGTAGAATGTAAAGTAAATCTCTAAATTCTCTTTTGTCAATATTCCCTTTACCTAAAAATTCCCCCCATCATTTCTTGCTTTAGATTTGTTATTTATATAGAGAGAAGAAAATCTCATGATTCAGAATGTCGCTGTGACTTGTGGTTGCTTTAGATACAGCAGCGAAAGAGTAGATGGAATGTGAGTGTCAGATCTCTGCTGTATCTCCAGAATCATAAGACTGATTCGATTAAAATGAGATCTGGTACATGAGCCAAAGATACGGACGGGACGTCTGAAGTGGACACTTCAACCTACAGTCTTTAAACTGAATCATCTCAGGCAAATAGACTCTTCTCAGTTCATTTTCTCAGCTGTAGCTGAGAATGAGATCACGTTCAGGCGCAGCCTGGAGAGGAGAAGCGAGCGCTGGTCACTACCCCCCTCTCCGTAGTGATAGTTGTGCGCGGCCGTTCTTATTAGGGCCAAAGATGAGCACGGGCTCTACCTTTTTTGCGGCCGCGTTGTGCCAACCCAGACGCCATAGACAACTATGGGGCAGCGTATATGCGGCTGTAATTGCGGCGTATTACGTCCCCCATACGTTCGTGTGCATGGATCCTAAAAAATGGTGCTTGGATTTGTCATCTCTGCATGACATATATGTTGATCATACAATTCAATTTCATAATTTATATTCCTCATAAAGTTGAACTTATTGACAACTAGTGTTACTAGATTATCTATGCACCGACCCTGTTCAATCTGCCTAACCACTGCCAGGACCTGAACCTTTGCCAAGTGAATGCTGACACACAGCTGTCATTTGACTTTTAAGGATTTGATCTTGTTTAAGAATAACACCTGTATTTGCCGTCTATTACAAACCGTTTTATGAACAAACATATCAACTATCCCCCTAAATACACAATTAAAACCCATTGGAACTATAGCCTCACCCTTTGAAGGACGGTCCATGCCCTCCAGAGGGCCATTTCACAATGACATCAAAAATGTTGCTTGGCTTTCAGAGCTGAACATAATAAAGGCCGCGTGGTCCGGCTCCTGTTTGCAATTCTTGACAATCGGGAGACAGAACATTCTTAATAACCCCATGTTAGGATTGTTAGGTAATGAACTGCGGGTATCAGATGGATCCAGATTACGCAACCATGGAGTCTATGGGAGATCTTTTGGAGAATTGAGAGCAAAACCGTTCTAATGCCCATGGCAACCACTCAGAGTGATCTGTTTTAGAAACGCAGTGCAAAATTTAAGCTGACTCTGATTGGTTTCACAGGCATTAAGAACAGTTTCTTCTGTCTTTCCTCAGCCAGTTTCTGATAAATCTCCCCAATATGGAGTCCCTTCACTTAAACCATCCTTGGCCGTGGGAGCTCCTGTATTTGAACGGTATCTTTGCATGGTTGTTGGCATTGGGCTTTCCAGAATGGATACTTCTGTTTCAGAAGAGAAATTTCTGTGTGTTTGAGTTAAGTTGTCTTGTAGTCCTCTATGAAAAAACAGAGATCATAAGTCACACAGATGTTTATGCATTAAATGTCTTATATACAAAAAAAAAGTGTTTTTGCAAGGATCATAATAATTGCCTAATGAATTGTAGATAGAGAATTATATTTTACATTTTTTTTCTGAGAGCTTGTAATCTAAGTATCTGGTTTGAGCAAATTTACTGGATAAAGTAGTAACCTGTATCACACAGTTACCTTCTGTATTCTTGAATCTAGCTACAATTTAATTAAAAGGAAAGTCTTTACAACCTCAAATTTCTTGTTCCTTTCAGCCCTAAAATGTCTCCATCTCGGACATTTAAGGAATACTAATAGGACATGCAATACATTTTGTCTGATCCCACTAATGGAACTAGCACCAGCAGCAGCATGTATACGGTGGGTGAACTCTTGGTGGCTCGGCGAACTCCAATTCTCCAAGTGTGAAAACACCAGTTATATGACAAATTCCATAGAACTGCTCTAGTTCTTAAATTTCAAATAACACATATTAAGAAAATAGTGAAGAGTGACAATATATTGAAGGATGGATGACTGTGCTACTCCCGCCGTGTGCAAAAAAAATTCTATTGGATATTGACATCCATCCCATCCATTGTACAGCCTACTACAGTCTCGAAGTAGCTTCAGGGACAATTCATTGAAAGGAATGTGGAACTGAGGGTACAAAAATCATTTTGCTGGGCACTCTCCGTACTGTGGTCACATGCAACAGCGTACTATGTGTGCTAATATGGGTAAGGTTATTAAGTGTAAATATCACACGTCTTTTTATAATTTTTATCTATGTGTTTAATCTGATGTGACACATAATTTTCCCCTTTGTGGACAATAAATTGCTATTATTATCATTATGTTCTTTGTCCTACTATGTCCTTTCAAAGTCGGAGGACTCTGCAGTGTCATCCTTTATGTATACTTCCTGTATGACCCGTTCATTTTCTATAACTGTCCTCTCATATCTTGTGATGTCATCCGCATACTTCTGGATTTCTGTGTAATGTCTTTTCCTTTATAGAAAAAATATATAAGGATTTATGAGAATACACCATAACATGTTAATGTGTCTAACTCATGTGAGTGACTTTTCTTACTGTTGACCGGTTGGGGGTGATGTCCCTTTTGTTGCATTTCGTCACCATTATAGTATAGTGGATGTTTGTTTAAATGCGATTTAGAAGGTCCTTCAAAATACTGCAGATCTGTGTCTACCTCTGAGTAGAATCTGGTTAGAAAGTCTGAGACTCCACATGGTCGTTGGACGTACTCTCCCTATGAGATGAAGACGGGAAAAGTTAAACTAAACTCTTTAAGACGCTACAGCATCTCTTACAGATATATTGTACTAATCTACTTACAATCGCTCATCTAAGATGCAGCAGTTTTCTGTGTTGGTACTAGGCTCTGCAAAAGAAAGATACATTTTCTATTTAATGATAAGTGGTATACACTCATTAATATGAGATGAATGGTTAGTTAATCTGTTCTGAAATTGAAGTGATATACTCACCAATAATGCTGGAGAAGAGTATACGGATTGGAGAAATAGCACTCCTTGGTGGTATAACGTAACATTGTAGCAGGTCTCTGTTGTCCGTACCTGCTACCTGATACCTCCAAAATGAAGTGGAGGCTCACAGGTTACTTCTGTTTATCTGCCCCTCTGGCCGGTAGAAACTCTGCAACAGGACAATGAGTTGTCCAAGTCAAATAAAAGGGCATCATGTAGAGCGTAGGGAGTGATGACCCTGAGGAGAAGAGAACATTGGTCACTGTGATTGAGTGAACCATACAGAGTGTTAACTCTTTTGTACCATTATCAAACACTTTTTGTAATGGAGGTTTTGACTGTGATTGCATAGTTGCTCAATGTGTTGGATTTCCAGTAATATTTGTGATTTAAACTACCTGGATTCACAGGTTATACTACTATGAACATGGAAATATAATACACATCACTCAGACAAAAACATATGTTTGGGGATGGCCTACCTATAACTACTTACAATTGTAGGGTGATTGAGAGCTGTGAGAACTTTTTAACTAAAGGAATATTCACACGAAAAAAACATGGATGCGTGAATACATGAAAGGGTTTTCTTGTGAAATACATTTCAGTGCATAAATGTGGGTCACTTTAACGGTTTTACAAAATGTGCAGGGCTTGGCAGTAAGACGTCCAACCAGAACATGTGTTCAGGTCACAAAACAGTCCCATGGTCTGTTGTTGGTAGCCCAGTCGTCACACACCTGGTGTTACAACCTACCCGACCAGGCACACTTGCATTCTATTTTTTAATGAATCAAGACAATTTCTTGGATTTTATCTTGATTTCCCCGGCTTTTCTTCACTTTTTCTAAGTGGTTGGATGAAATGTCAGGTCTAATTTTCAACAACACATTTGTAGACTTAAAGGGGTTGTCCCCTTTCGCAAATAATTAATAGGGTTTGTGTGGAAAAAGTTATACATTTTCCAATATACTTTCTGTATCAATTTTCATTTTCTAGATCTCTGCTTCTGTCCTGCTATAGAAGCTTCTATGTTACTTCCAGCAGAGAGAAATCTCTCCATGGTCACACGGTGCACGGCTCTTATATCAGGCAGCTCTGATTACTCTCTGTGTGACCATGGACAGATTTCCATCCACCGGATTTAACATAAAGCTTCACTAGCAGGAAAGCAAGCAAAGATCTTGGAAACATTGAGGATGATACAGACACTATATGCCTACAGTTGCATCTTGTTTCTACAATTTAAATAGTGGATAAAGCATTATCTTATGTTCCCACTGCGATTTATGCAGATATCAGAAAATTGGGTTCACCTGGAAAGCTGGCTGATGGGCTGCTGAGCCGATGGTACAGCACATGTGCACGACCACTCCCTAGAAACGTCACTCTCATGACGTTACAGGGATCAATCCTCTGAAATAGTGAAGCCCACAGCCCACCAGCATTAAATGCCAGTGGCAAAGTTTGCGGTTTAGCAGTGTATTTGGGTTTGAGTTTCGGTATCCGAACCAACTTTTGTTCCATGTTTGGCCAAACTTTGCAAAGCTTTTGACTGAACAAGATCTTTATTTTCAACAAATCAACTGGGATACATTTGAGAGATATATTCATGTTACTTCTTTAACCCCTTAACGACAAGGCCCTTTTTTTATTTGGGATTTGCATTTTTCACTCCTCACCTTCAAAACCATACCTTTTTTATTTTCCATGTAAAGAGCTGTGTATGGCTGTTTTCTGTATACACTTTGCACTTCATCATGACAGTATTTAATATTCCATACCGTGTACTGGTAGGCAGGAAAAATTTTCCAAATGCAGTGAAATTGGTGAAATTTACTGTATATACTCGAGTAGAAGCCGACCCCATATAAGCGAGGCTCCTACTTTTACCACAAAAACTGGAAAACTTATTGACTTGAGTATAAGCTAGGGTGAGAAATGCATGTCACAGCCTCCCCCCACTATATATAGTTTTTATCCCCTTGCCCCAGTATATACCAGCCCCATATAGGGAGACCTCTCCCCTGCATAGCCAGCCCCTGTATATAGCCAACCCCCTGCCCAAGTAGCCAGCCAGCATTTCCCGATATAAAAACAGCCACCTGCCCATTATATAGCCAGCCCCCTGCCATATTATATAGCCATCCCCCTGCCCATTATTAGCCAGTCCCCCCCATTATATAGCCAGGCCCCTGCCCCTTATATAGCCAGACCCGGCCCCATTATATAGCCAGCAAGCCTTTCACCATCCCCCATTCATAATATCACAACTGGTACACACTGTGATGTCAGAGTTGGCTGAATCACAGCTGTGTGTGCGACCAGCCATGGATCTGCCATTGCCAGATGGATGTGGAGAAACCTGTAGGGGGAATAGGAGGTGTGTTTTGACTTTTTTTTTTTTTTCTGGAGCTAAGCGAGTTTGGGTTTTTCAGCACATTTTTGTGCTATTAATGTTTCAATGCAGTATAAATTTTCAGGACGGTTGCTGCTTTGATCACTTTTTATAGATTTTTTTATATTTTCTAAAATGGAAAAGTGCCATTCGACTTTGTTGTAATTTTTTGCTAAGGAAACCGTTATAATATTTAAAAGATCAGACATTTTGGGACGGGTGATACCTAATTTTTTTTTATTTTTTACTATTACTTTTTTCATATTAGTTCTAAGGAAAGGAGAGTGAATTAATTTTTAGTTTTTTTTAATTACTTAAAACTTTTTCATTTTATTTTTTTTTACTATTTTTACCCAGGTTGTCTATTGACTACAGTATGGCAGTATATGGGGATTCTACACATCATCATTTCCATTGTGCAAATCACACATGTAATACATGGGCAAAAATCAGACAGCCTTGGTCTTTGTATGATCGAGGTTTTCATAGTACCAATCACCCCCCCCATGTCCCGCCCACCGGAATTAAGATGCTCTGCTGTCTTTGCGGATGCATTTTACCGGGTTAACAACCACCCTAGCAGTGCTAGCCCTGACCAAGGTTGTTACCAGTGGATGTTTGCTGCAATATGCACAAACGCCTATCTTGTATGGAAAGGGCTCAGCTTGTGAGCCCTCTCCATACATTCGCAACAATGTGTGACGAACAGATACGTCACACATCGCTTAGGGTTAAAAAATATAATGTAAGTGACCAATCATTTTATAAACTAGGTACAGGTTAAAAAAATGATCTAGTGAGCTATAGTAAATGGGTCTTTCTGGTGTCAGGACACGTTACAGTACATCTAGTCATGAAGAGCCACTTCCTATGTGGCAAAGCTTCAGGACATTATGCAATCATATGTTGTATGTGACTGGACAGCTATGAAAGCTGAGAGCCATTTGCTCAATGTTAAGATATGAGAGATATAAGGTATGCACTGTTTTCTCTAAAGGAACAATGTGTGAAGTCTCACCTAAAAGTTACTCTGGCCTAGCGTATATTTTATCTCATATTTAAGCGTAACCATCACTTGAGATCATTTTTTAATTTGTGGGGGGGGGTGTGGGATTTTCTAATACAGTCATGGCAAAAAGTTTTGAGAATGACACAAATAATATTTTCCATGATCTTTTGCCCTCTGGTTTTATGTGGTTGTCAGATGTTTTAATCACACTACGGAAACAAGTGCATATATTGAGTAACAAAAGCTTTTATTGACAGTTGGAATGAGTTATGCAGCAAGTCAATATTGGCAGTGTTCTTCTTCTCCAGGACCTCTGCATTTCTCCTGGCAGCTCTAAATCACCTCGACCAAATCCTGATAGCAGTCAATTCTTGCACAAGCAATGCTGCATTTTGTCACATTTTGGTTTTTGTTGTCCACACCCTCTCTTGATGATTGACCACAAGTTCTCAATGGATTAAGATCTGGGAGTTTCCAGCCATGAACCCAATCTCTATGTTTTGTTCCCTGAGCCATTTAGTTATCACCTTTGCTTTATGGCAAGGTGCTCCATCGGCTGGAAAAGGCATTGTTGTCACCAAACTGCTCTTGGACGTTTGGGAGAAGTTGCTCTTGGATGTGTTTTAGGCAAGACTGTGAAGAGCTGGTTCCCTTGGCTGAGAAGACGCCCCACACATGATGGTTGGATGCTCTTACATTTGCTGAGACAACTGGTGGTATCACTCACCTTGTCTTCTCCGAACAAGCTGTTTTCCAAATGTCCAAACAATCTGAAAGGGGATTCATCAGAGAAAATGACTTTATCCCAGTCCTCAGCATCCACTCCCTGTACCTTTTGCAGAATATCAGTCTGTCCCTGATGTTTTTTTCTGGAGAGAAGTGGCTTCTTTGCTGCCCTCCTTGACACGAGACTCTTGCTCCAAGAGTCCCGCCTCACATGCGTGCAATGCACTCACACCTGCCTGCGTCCTTGCTAAACAAGCTCTGCACTGCTGGTAGCCCCATCCCAAGCTGAAACACTTCTAAGAGACGGTCCTGGTGCTGCTGGTCCTCTTGGGCGCCCTGGAGCCTTTTTGGCAACATGAACCTCTCTCCTTGAATTCCTTGATTATGTGATAGATTGTTACTGAGGTGCACTCTTCTAGCGGCGATACTCTTCCCTGTATGCCAGTTTTGTGCAGTGCAATGAGACTGCACATGTTCTTTAGAGATAACCAGGGTTAACAGAAGAGAAACAATGATGCCAAGCACCAGCCTCCTTTTAAGTGTCCAGTGTTGTGATTCTTACTTCTTAAAGGGTTTGTCCGAGTTCAGAAAAAAAGCTAAGGTGGCACGGAGGGGGCTGCTTAAAAAAATAAAGTCCTAATACCTTCCAGTCCCTCAGCGCTGCTGTCCTCTGGTCCGGGCGCATGTAAACAAACATGGCCCCGGAGCCGCTGGACTCAGCTTCCGGCCGACCCGACAACCTCAGTCCACATTCACAATGCTGTGAATAGGACGGGAAGGAGTGCCCGGCCGTGTGGCCGGATGAAGCTGAATCCAGCACCTTGCTTCATGATGTGTTCAAGGTCAGTGTTCAGGCTGCGTCTCCTACATAACTTCTTCCAACTACAAACGGACTTCTTATGGCTTCTTTCATACGGTTTCTACTTGCCCCTCATATTACATGGCTAATAGCTGTCCTGTTCCAAGACTCTCCCACACTAAGATACTCTGGCATACTATCAATACATTGGCACGGACAGTGGGCAATACTGCCCCCCCCCCCCAAAAAAAAATGGTGTTTTTAGTGCAACACACTTGTGGGTGTCATCGTGGCAAGGTCCTTCTCTAGGTTATGATCTGCATTAGATTACACTTTTTGCATAGCACTGTATGCACTTTACTTCCCAGCAGTATTTTTTTCTCATCGGGCTTGATACTCTATGACATCTCTATTTCTTTTGTCCCATCACCTGGTTAAATCAACGCCCATGTAAGTGATGGGATTGGGTCAATATGAAAATAAGGTTAAGATAAAAATCCATGATTTTAAGTACTGACACCAAATAACATCAATGTTTACATGGGCGTTGATCTAGACCAGGTGGATGGCAACAAGAAATAGAGATGTCTATAGAGTATCAAGCCCGCTACGATAAAGCAAATAACATACTGCTGGGAAGTAAAGTGCATACAGTGCTATGCAAAAAGTGGTAATCTAAATGCAGATCATAACCTAGAGAAGGACCTTGCCTACGATGACACCCAAAGTGTGTTGCAGCTAAAACCCCCTTTTTTTTTTGGGGGGGGGGGGGGCAGTATTGCCCACTGTCAGTGCAAATGTATTGATAGTATGCCAGAGTATCTTAGTGTGGGAGAGTCTTGGAACAGGACAGCTATTAGCCATGTAATATGAGGGGCAAGTAGAAAACCTTGTAATGAAAGAAGCCATAAGAAGTCCTGTTTGTAGTTTGCAAGAAGTTATGTAGGAGACGCAGCCTGAACATGACCTTGAACACATCATGAAGCAAGGTGCTGGATTCAGCTTCCATCCGGCCACGGCCGGGCACTCCTTCCCGTCCCTATTCACAGCATTGTGAATGTGGACTGGAAGGTTGTCGGGTCCGGCCGGAAGCTGAGTCCAGCGCTGCTCCGGGGGGGGGGGGGGGGCAGTATTGCCCACTGTCAGTGCAAATGTATTGATAGTATGCCAGAGTATCTTAGTGTGGGAGAGTCTTGGAACAGGACAGCTATTAGCCATGTAGGATGAGGGGCAAGTAGAAAGCCTTGTAATGAAAGAAGCCATAAGAAGTCCTGTTTGTAGTTTGCAAGAAGTTATGTAGGAGACGCAGCCTGAACATGACCTTGAACACATCATGAAGCAAGGTGCTGGATTCAGCTTCCATCCGGCCACGGCCGGGCACTCCTTCCCGTCCCTATTCACAGCATTGTGAATGTGGACTGGAAGGTTGTCGGGTCCGGCCGGAAGCTGAGTCCAGCGCTGCTCCGGCGGCCATGTTTGTTTACATGGCGCCCGGACCAGAGTGACAGCAGCGCTGAGGGCACTGGAAGGTAATTAGGACTTTATTTTTTTAAGCAGCCCCCTCCGTGCCACCCTTAGCTTTTTTTCTGAACTCGGACAACCCCTTTAAGTAAGAATCACAACACTGGACACTTTAAAAGGAGGCTGGTGCTTGGCATCATTGTTTCTCTTCTGTTAACCCTGGTTATCTCTAAAGAAACATGTGCAGTCATCATTGCACTGCACAAAACTGGCATAACAGGGAAGAGTATCGCCGCTAGAAAGAGTGCACCTCAGTCAACAATCTATCACATAATCAAGGAATTCAAGGAGAGAGGTTCCATTGTTGCCAAAAAGGCTCCAGGGCGCCCAAGAAGGACCAGCAAGCACCAGGACCGTCTCTTAGAAGTGTTTCAGCTTTGGGATGGGGCTACCAGCAGTGCAGAGCTTGTTTAGCAATGACAGCAGGCAGGTGTGAGTGCATCTGCACGCACTGTGAGGCGGAGACTCTTGGAGCAAGAGTCTCGTGTCAAGGAGGGCAGCAAAGAAGCCACTTCTCTCCAGAAAAAACATCAGGGACAGACTGATATTCTGCAAAAGGTACAGGGAGTGGACTGCTGAGGACTGGGATAAAGTCATTTTCTCTGATGAATCCCCTTTCAGATTGTTTGGAACATTTGGAAAACAGTTTGTTCGGAGAAGACAAGGTGAGTGATACCACCAGTCTTGTCTCATGCCAACTGTAAAGCATCCTGCAACCATTCATGTGTGGGGCGGCTTCTCAGCCAAGGGAACCAGCTCTCTCACAGTCTTGCCTAAAAACACATCCAAGAGCAACTTCTCCCAACCGTCCAAGAGCAGTTTGGTGACAACAATGCCTTTTCCAGCATGATGGAGCACCTTGCCATAAAGCAAAGGTGATAACTAAATGGCTCAGGGAACAAAACATAGAGATTTTGGGTTCATGGCCTGGAAACTCCCCAGATCTTAATCCCATTGAGAACTTGTGGTCAATCATCAAGAGACGGGTGGTGAAGTCAAGCTCTCCCCACCTCAGACCTCAAGACGGCTGGTCACTTATGTTCCTGAATGCATGGCTGTCAGTGACAGGATAGAGGGCATTTTGAGTTGGGGAGAACTTGACTTCAGTGCTGAACTGTCAGCATTACTTAATACCGCCCATATACATCTCTCTTTAAAGTGGATTTTTCTGGATGATGCCACCATGCTTGCTCATAAAAGAAACATTGGGGCACATGAACTCACCCGTCCGGAGGAGTTCACAAAAAAGTGCATTGTCTGACGATAATGTACTCCGGCGCGATTCACTAAAATTGTGCCCCTGATATCGTGCATGTGTCACTTCCCAGCTCAGGTCCACCGGAGTTCACCTTCTTCTTCCCGGTGCATGCAAGTGCATTGTCTTGCGACACAATTTGAAAGTTAAATCCTGCACTTGTCTGACTGCACGCCCCTTGATTTCTGTCACATGAAAGCCAGCGCAGCTCCGCCATAATCCAATCGCGTGCGACACAATCCCCTGTTAAATAACTGTCACAGCCATGCAAAACCTGAAAACATCGGAAAGTCCCATTAGCCCCATTATCTGGACGGTATTATTCTGCTTAACAACACACTGGTAGTTGTTTACTTGATCAGTTTCTTCAGATAGGTACCCTTTAACCCCTTAACGCTCTGCGCCGTAGCTCTACGGCGCAGAGGTATAGGAGATGTATGAAGAGGGCTCACGGGCTGAGTCCTCTTCATACAGAGGTGGGGGTTGTTGCATATTGCAGCAAACCCCCACCGCTAATAACCCTTTCAACGCCGCCGGCGACTTTGCGGGCGCCGCCATCTTTATTACGATCGCCGCGCCCCCGAACGTCATCGGGGGGCGGCGATCGGTTGCCATGGTAGCCTCGGGTCTTCGTTTGAGCCAGTGGCTCATTGTAATGAATGTGCTGCAAAAATGCCATATATTGCAATACAGAAGTATTGCAGTATATGGTAGGAGTGATCTGACTATCTAGGGTTAATGTACCCTAGATGGTCTAAAAAATAGTGAAAAAAATATTACTAATGGGGGGGCAAGCTGTATACTACTGGGGGCTGGCTGTATACTACATGGGGGCTGGTTGGCTGTATACACATGGGGGCTGGCGTATACTACACCTCGGCTTATACCGAGTCAATAGGTTTCACCAGTTTTCGGTGGCTAAAATTCGGGGTCTCGGCTATACTGGGTCGGCTTATACTAGAGTATATACGGTACTTTTTCTAAATCAAGCAGCACCTGGTTAAATGTGACAACTATTTTCCATTTCCAGCAAGTACGCTACCATCGCAGAGACTGTACACAGTCGGTAATGAGAAACCTGAAATAGAGTTTGACATCACTATGGAGAAAGTATTCACCTGGAATGAGTTTCCTTCTTGCCATTGCAGCCGCTCTGTGGATTTCAAATTCACAAGGCAAAGCCTCGGTTTTTAGTTTTGTCAGTTGCGCTCGGGTACACAATGACATCCACTACTCCTTCTGTCATTTCTTCATTTCATCCAAAATTTCCTCTTTCTTCTTCTCCTTTGGAATGGCACCAATAAAGAGTCGACAGTTTGTCTAAACTCACACAGACCAATAAACTTGCCAGGACGGATTTTATATTTTAGCATCGAATAGCAAGCAAGGCATCATCTTGTTGGTAAATAACAAAAGCATAACTCTATTCTCACCACAAATTCCATCATCAATCTAAACTCATAGATTTCCAGCTTGTTCAATACTGGGACAAGATTTCATCTTCAACATGTCAGGGGAATTTTTCCAACAAATACTTCACAGCACGTGGTGGTGGTGGACCTTCCCAACCTAAAAGATTAATAATAAGGAGGAGAAATCAGGGAGAATCAGCGTGTAAACTCTTCCTTTACCAGTTTTGGAATGTGGAAGATGTTGTCAACTATTTATTGTATTTGATTTGTTTGTACTTGCTGCTGTTTTGAAAATGAATAAAAAGATTTAAATATCTATACCTGGAGACGCAAATATGTTTCTAACGTTGTACAGATACCTGAGTGAAGTTGACCCCCCACCTTGTTTCAAATCAAACAAAATTGGTGTCAAACGTTTGTGCTGGTTTGTGCAGCAGAAATTGTTAGTGCTGCTATCATTTTTAATGTATGGTCAGTTTTTTCCAGAGGAGTTTTTCCCTTCCAAAGTACAATGTGTTATCTACACCCCCTGGTGATCAAACCAGAGAAGTGTAACTAGGTTTGGTTTTTACAAGTTCATCCTAACACCTTAACTTATGCAAACAACACTAAAAATGATGAGCACGCGTCGTCACGTGCCCATCCGGTGACATCAAAGGTTCTAGCCTCTTAACAATTACACAAACTGTACATCATCGTGTATGCTCTACTCACATGAAATCCCCCATCATATCTGCATGGCATCCTATCCTCCCCATCCTCCATGGAGGCTGCTGTGATTCCATGTGATCAGATAAATACATGGGTTAGACATTGCAGATATAACAGGACCTTTAATGATGTCATTCTGGTCACATGATTTTTAAGTCCCAATGATGTAATAGAGTTCTCCATAAAGCAGAATATCATATCCAGTCAATCAGAACAGGAAACAGGGCCACATGCAGGTAAAATTTACTATGCAGGACTCACTGGCTTTTTTGAACATTGCAGCCATGGAAATGATGATTTAGGGATAAGAGCAATTCTTTTGAATCATAGTTTTAAATTAAGCCTTTATTTTGGGTGGGTTTGATTTGCTGATAGTGTGGATATCTCTGGTTCTGTGAGCATCCAAACACAATACAGATCATATAAAGCTAGGATTCCTGATAATAAGTCAGGAGATAAAGGCATGTCAGCCTAACTTTGCGATTGAGGTTGGGGGTTTCAGTGATGGAATATCACTAGTGGACAACCCCTTTAATGCGCATATGTATAGTTTTAATGTACATAATAGACATCCTATACCTGGAGGAGGACCACCAAACTTGCGCTGTCCATTCTCTTGTACCATATTGTATCCAGTCTTTTCCATTAAGGCAATCAAAGCAGCTCATTTTGAGTCTAGTGTTAGATTGTCATTCCCATTCAAAATGTCTGTACATTCTTCGCTCATGGCTGCAAAGGTCATCTAGGAAAGATAAAACTATTACTACATGTTTTTTCATTCTTATGTATAGAATTTTTTTTATTCTGACATAGTGTGAAAGATTATCAATGTGTCAGATTAGACCAGTACGGAGTAAGTAGATAGAACTAGATACTCTCTGCTGCCCAGATTAATCACTGGTCCCATTTACTAAGGTGCTTGCGCCAGTTTTCTTTCCACATTCTTTGCAGTCAAACTGCTTTCACACGTATTTAAAAAATGCCTGCGCTACATTGTGTGGCACGGCTGCACTATTCTTCATGCAACTTTTGTAGCTCTACGGCGCAGAGGTATAAGGGATGATAAGAGGGCTCACGGCTGAGTCCTTCATACAGAGGTGGGGTTGTTGCATATGCAGCAAACCCCACCGCTAATAACCGCGGTTGGTGCTTGCACCGATCGCGGCTATTAACCCTTAAACGCCGCGGCAAAGTCGCCGGCGGCGTTTAAAAGACGCGGCGTCGCGCGGCCGCCCCATCTTTATTACGATCCCGAGAAACGAACACCCCATGCACCCCCCACCCTCCCAAACTCATCCAGACGACCCTCCCCCCCGTCCCACAAACCCCCCCTCACCCCCAATCCACTATTTCACACCCCTCATCTCCCCTTCATTGCTCTACCCCAAGCCACCCCCCCTCCCCCCCTCCATGCCCCTAACTCCCCCCCCAAACCCCCCCGCACCAACTCCCACCCACACCCAACCCCTCCCATAACCCCCTAACACCACCCTCCTTCCCCCCCGCAACCCCCCCCCCCCCTCCCCCTACTCACATCCCAAGCACCATCCCCCCCACCCTCCACACTCCCATCCGCACCTCTCATTGCCACCCCTCATCCCTTCACACCCCACCCCACCACCTTGCAACTACCCCAACTTCCCCTCCACCACCTCACCCCCCCACACCCCCCCAGAACGTCATCGGTGGGGGCGGCGGATTCGGTGCCATAGGAACTCGGGTCTCGTTTGCCGAGACATATATGGACCAGCTGCACAGATTCGTTACAATGAGCCCAGTGGCTCATTGAAGAAGTTGCTGCAAAAGCCCATATTGAAATACAGAAGTCTTTGCATGTATATGGTAGGAGCGATCTGACATTAGGGTTAATGTACCCTAGCCATGGTCTAAATGAAGATGAAAAACAAAAAAATTTAAAACACAAGTTTAAAAAAAAAAAAAACTAATTAAAAATTTAAAAGGTCAAATATAACCCCCCTTTCCCTTAGAAAGGACCATAAAACATAATAAACAGTAAAAATCACAAAACATATTAGGTATTAACGAGATGGAAAAAAAGGAGCAAGCAAACCCGAGATAGAAAAATATAAAAATCGGTTAAGGCAACGGGGATGGTGACCTCGACCGGTGGGAAATGGCGCCACAAAGGTCCGAAATGCGACTTTTACACCGTTTTACATAACATAAAAAAGAACTAAAAAATGATCAAAATGTCGCAACAGACCTCAAATGGTAGCAATTTGAAAACGTCGCCTCATTTCGCAAAAAAAATGAACCCCTCAAAATCTCGTGACCCAAGTCAGAAAAAGTTATTAGCGTCAGAAGATGACAAAAAATTGTTTTCTTTTTTGTACACATTCGTTAATTTTGAAAATGTATTAAAACACAATAAAACCTATAACATTTGGTATCACCGCGATCGCACCGAACCCAAAGAATAAAGTAGGCGTTGTTATTTGGAGCGAAGCGTGAAAGTCATAAAAAACTGAGCCCACAAGAAGGCAGTGAGTTTTTTTTTTTCAATTTTTCCACATTGGAATTTTTTTTTTCCGCTTTGCAAGAGCTATGCCCTTAAACCTTCTTTTTTAATTTTTCTATTCAGTCCTACCACTTATTTCACATTAAGTCCCCTGCCCAGAGTGTGGGTGTTCAGGGAGGGGGGGGGGACAGCTGCAACACCATGGGTCTCATTACTAAGGGGCCGTCAGACGTATTTTCATCGGGTTTAGAATATTTCTGTTTGCGTCAAATCGCCCCTGGGATTTGGCGCATCGGCGGCGGCTTGCAGTGACAAAAATCGGGGGGCGGCCGTCGACAATCGACGGATTCCGACATCGCCGGGATTTAACATTTAGAATTGTGACTCAAGATCAGCACTCACATACACCGGAGAAAAAGAAGATGAACTCCGGCGGACCTCGGTGGGGAAGCTATGGATGCAGGAACTCGGTGCACAATCTTAGTGATCACGCGGACCCGAATCCTCATCGGAAAGCACCAGGGATCAGCACACAGGACCAGATAAGTAAATCTGCCCAATGTGTGCCGGTGTCTCAGTCTCCTCTATGCTTCTTTCTCTCTAGGTGGAATGAGGATCATGCAGCTGCCCTCTCCTTCCTGGACTTACCACACGCTGCTAGCAGGGACAAGGTAAGTAAAAAATTGTATGAAGCACTGAAATAAACCAGGATCCCAACAAAGGCATTTTTAAATCAGCACAGCATAGGCTAGTGAAACCTGTCACCAGCTAGGCTTTATGAGTCAAAAAAGAAAAGGGTAACATACATGAAAAAAGGCTTACATTTTCTAAAATATGATAATGTAGGGCCTTATTTATGTGACTGTATATTTAAAATATTTTGAATACCTTGTCATTATGTAAAAGTTCTAGAAGTGACATCTTTTTTCACACATAGAAGTGTATATAAACAGAAATCCTTTATCTAAAGTTATAAAAATATCAGTGCAGTTGACCCCTACATGCATAGAAGAATGGTGTTAGTCATATAGCTGCCGGTTTATAGATGATTCATACTTGGGTGCTTGTCCTAGGTGATATCAAATGGCGCCTGTCTCTAGGTGATTCATAACGTGGCGTATCCACATGATTAGTCACACTACTCCACACATTGTCGTGATAGGTTTTTATTCTCACTATTCTACTATAAACTATTTTACCATTAGGACTGTATTGTATGTGCTACTACAGGATTCAAGAGTTCCTTAGGGCGCCTACTTTTTTGCCAGTCACTGTGCTGACTGCCATCAGCTTCTGGATACAATGTAAAGTTTCTTCTTACATACATAGTTTTCCTGTGATGCATCTCTTACCTCTCTTTCTCATTAGTCTGTCGCCCTATCCATCCTTCTGATCGTGCATTGAATTAATTAATGAATATTCCACTCACATCTACAGAATCTCCCGACAGACAAATGTCAAAACTACAAATTTCTAATATTGCTTTACAAACCCATCTCTTAGGCAGACCTATCTATCCCTAACTGTATCTCCCATTTACTTTCTTGTAACTACTCTCTATACTAACCCTCAGGACCTACTGTTCTTGTACAGGTTACCCAACATGCTCCTGCACTTAGGGCTTAACCTGTCATCAAGAAGGTCATTTTTCCCGGATGACAGGTTCCCTAAGCACATGTATATTCATTACAACGTGCTTATGTCTTTTAGGAATACCTTCCTTGCTTTATAGCTTTATTTTAGCTACCTGGCTCCTGCCATAATCGTGTGATGAGTCCTGGGGGAAACTTCAAAAGTGACAGGGGCATATGCCAGTGGTGTGCAAACTTGTAGTGAAGTTTATATGCTTAGCTACCAGCTGAGTGACACAGGGAGTGGAGAAAGAGTGACTTGTCTTCATTCTCACTACAGAGGGAGAGAGCTCACCACGCAAACCCAAGATTGCTTGCCGCGATGGGCTGATTTTCGTGGAGGACCAGAAGATGTGGGAGGGAAGGAGGGATTGTGAAGCGGACGACTGTTTGCTTTTGAAGTGTTCCTCCTCAGCACATGATTCTGTCAGGGAGCCAGGTAGGTAACAAAGATTATAAAAAAAAAGATAAATAAAAAAATAATGACCTCTACGTGCACAGAAGGTAATTTAAGAACAGTTCCTGGATCATTTAGGTGTATTACTATATGCTCAAAACTGAAGAATTAAATATGTGTTGGTTATGACATTGTTCTCATTTTTAGAACAACAGGTTACAGACATTCAGTACAAGTTATGGAGAGCCAAACAGAAAAATCTATGGAATTTGGACTCACAGGGATCATGCAACCTTTTTCTTTTTTTTTTGCCTTTGTGTTGTTGCCTTTTTTCGGGTGCGTGTAAAATCAGTAATAAGTGTATTTATTTCCATCTAATTAACCCTATGATGGGATTTCCTCCACAAGGTTTCTGCTGATATTTCATGAGTGCCAGAACATATTCTTCAGATTTTAGACTGAAGTTTTTATATGCTTACCTGCCCTTTGAATGTGCCTCCCCGCCTGTTAGCACCATAAGCAAAATAAGCCTGAGTGAACAGCTCAGATAAGCTGATCATTTTAGTAGCACTTGTGTTAAACCTATCTTTTGCACACTTGTGTTATATTATTTGTGCATGTACATATACACTAGACCTGTGATGGCAAACCTTTTACATACCAAATGCCCAAACTGTTCCCCAAGACAAACATAGATATAGATAAAGATATACTGTGGTTTTAGTTTTAAAAAAAGCAAGAAAAAACAAAATCAGCTTTCATCGATACCTTTACAACAGACCTCCACAGCAGCCGATGCTCTGCTTAAAAATTCCTTTTTTTAATTTTCTAATTCAGTACCTTAAAAACTTTATTTCACATTAAATGGCTCCCTGCTAGCAGAGTGTGGTGTTTCAAGGGGAAGGGGTAGGGGGACAGCTGCAACACCATGGGTCTCATTTACTAAGGGTCCGTCAGACGTATTTTCATCGGGTTTACCGAATATTTCCGTTTTGCGTCAAATTGTCCTGGGATTTTGGCGCATCGGCGGCGGCTTGCACGTGACAAAAATCGGGGGCGGCCGTCAGACAATCTGACGGATTCCGACATCGCCGGGATTTAACATTTAGAATTGTGACTCAAGATCAGCACTCACATACACCGGGAAAAAGAAGATGAACTCCGGCGGACCTCGGTGCGGAAGCTATGGATGCAGGAACTCGGTCGCACAATCTTAGTGAATCACGGCGGACCCGAATCCTCATCGGAAAAAGCACCACGGGATCACGACAGGACCAGATAAGTAAATCTGCCCCAATGTGTGCCGGTGTCTCAGTCTCCTCTATGCATTCTTTCTCTCCTAGGTGGAATGAGGATCCTGAAGCTGCCCTCTCCTTCCTGGGACTTACCACACGCTGCTAGCAGGGACCAAGGTAATGTAAAATAAATTTGTATGAAGCACTGAATAAACCAGGATCCCAACAAAGGCATTTTTAAAATCAGCACAGCATAGGCTAGTGAAACCTGTCACCAGCTAGGCTTTATGAGTCAAAAAGAAAAAGGGTAACATATTACATAGAAAAAAGGCTTACAATTTTCTAAAATATGATAATGTAGGGCCCTTATTTAATGTGACTGTTATATTTAAAAATATTTTTGAATACCTTGTCATTATGTAAAAGTTCTAAGAAGCTGACATCTTTTTTCACACATAGAAGTGTATATAAACAGAAATCCTTTTATCTAAAGTTTATGAAAATATCAGTGCAGTTGACCCCTACATGCATAGAAGAATGGTGATTAGTCATATAGCTGCCGGTTTATAGATGATTCATAACTTGGGTGCTTGTCGCTAGGTGATTACTCAAATGGCTGCCTGTCTCTAGGTGATTCATAACGTGGCTACCTGTATCCACATGATTAGTCACACTACTCCACACATTGTCGTGATAGGTTTTTATTCTCACTATTCTACTATATAACTATTTTTACCATTAGGACTGTATTGTTATGTGCTACTACAGGATTCAAGAGTTCCTTAGGGCGCCTACTTTTTTGCCAGTCACTGTGCTGACTGCCCATCAGCTTCTGGATACAATGTAAAGTATTCTTCTTACATACATAGTTTTCCCCTGTGATGCATCTCTCTACCTCTCTTTCTCATTTCAGTCTGTCGCCCTATCCATCCTCCTTGATCTGTCATTGAATTTATATTAATCTGAATATTCCACTCACATCTACAGGAATTCTCCCGACAGACAAATGTCAAACTACCAAATTTTCTAATATGCTTTACAAACCCATCTCTTTAGGCAGACCTATCCTATTCCCTAACTGTATCTCACATTTACTTTCTTCGTACTACTCCTCTATACTAACCCTCAGGACCTACTGTTCTTGTACAGGTTACCCAACATGCTCCTGCACTTAGGGCTTAACCTGTCATCAAGAAGGTCATTTTTCCCGGATGACAGGTTCCATAAGCACATTGTATATTCATTACAAAGCTGCTTATGTCTTATTTAGGAATACCTTCCTTGCTTTATAATGCTTTATTTTAGCTTACCTGGCTCCCTGCCATAATCGTGTGATGAGTCCTGGGGGAAACTTCAAAAGTGACAGTGGGCTATATGCCAGTGGTGTGCAAACTTCGTAGTGAAGTTTATATGCTTAGCTACCAGCTGAGTGACACATGTGGAGTGGAGAAAGAGTGACTTGTCTTCAATTCTCACTACACAGAGGGAGAGAGCTCACCACGCAAACCCAAGAATTGCTTGCCGCGATGGGCTGATTTTCGTGGAGGACCAGAAGATGTGGGAGGGAGAGGAGGGATTGTGAAGCAGACGACTGTTTGCTTTTGAAGTGTTCCTCCCTCAGCACATGATTCTGTCAGGGAGCCAGGTACGGTAACATAATGGATTATAAAGCATTAAATATAAAAAAACTGACCTCTACGTGCACAGAATGTAATTTTAAGAACAGTTCCTGGATCATTTAGGTGTATTACATTCATGCTCAAACTGAAAAGAATTAAATATGTGTTGGTTATGACATTGTTCTCATTTTTTAGAAACCAACAGAGTTACATGACATTCAGTACAAGTTATGGATCAGCAAACAGAAAACATCTATTGGAAATTTGGGACTCACAGGGATCATGCACAGACCTTTTGCCTCGCTGACAACAAATTCTGCCTTCAGATATGTTAATATAAAGAATTAACTCTTGTCACAAGTCTAATCCAGATGTGGTGAACTCCATCCATGGTAAATCAGAGAATCCGCTTTCCAGGAAGACTTTGGCCCACATTTACTAAAAACATTGCAGTCTGTTCTATGTGCAGTTTGTCTGTGGCGTGTGCAGAGGCTGCCAGATTCAGAATTTCTGGTGCACATTCTCCACGTCTCTGGCATTCCCTGCACTGCCCGACAGTGGACACCAACTTTTTTTTGGTGCACCTTAACATAGAGCGTGCGACACAATTCTGTCAGACTTTGCATGATAAATGTGGTGCACAGTCCTACTGAGCACCAGAACTCCCCTTTCAGTGCAGAAATTAATTTCGCATGAAGAATAGTGCAGCCGCGTCACAAAACGGTTGTGTGCAACACAAATATGGCACAGACACTTCCTAAATACCTGTGTAAGCAGTTTGCACTGAAAAGAACACGCAAAGTCTGGCAAAAAACTGGCGCAGGGACCTTAGTAAATGTGGGCCATTCTGAGTTCATGGAAAACATAAATGCTTACAAACAAAGGGATTATCATACAAAAAGGTAATATAAAATAAACAGACATATACAGAGAATACAAAAATAACAGTCTTATCAAATAAAAGGAATAAAAACCAAAACATATTGGGGGTCATTTACTAAGGGCCCGAATCGCGTTTTGCTGTCGAGTTACCAGAATATTACCGTTTTGGCCGATTTTCCCTGAATTCCCTGAATTTTGGCACATGCGATCGGATTGTGGCGCATCAGCGCCGGCATGCACGTGACGGAAATCAGGGGGCGTGGCCGCCAGGAAACCCGACAGATTCGAAAAAAAGCTGTATTTTTTTTTAAAAAGTGTTGCTTGACACGCATTTACCTGCACCCTGCAATGGATCGTGAACTCCAGTGAACTCCGATGGACTTCAGCACAGCAGCGACACCTGGTGGACATTAGGCGCGCTACCTTAGTGAATCGCCGGAAGACCCGAATCCTCGACTGGGAACGCTCCGCTGGATCACGACAGGACCGAGTAAGTAAATCTGCCCCTTTATGTCCATGATGTTCTGACCACAGCTACTAAAATGTTTAGCTATGTAGATGTGTCTCTTTATTGTAGGTTTATGAAACCTCTACATTCTTTGTTGCAGTTTAAGTGCAACTGCAGGCATTTTTCCCCTTATGCAAATGGAATTTAGAACATTTTTGGGTTCTCATATAAACAAGGGTTAACAATAAGTTTTTTTTGTTGGAGAACTCTTAGGGTTAGGGTTAGCATTGCAGAGGAGGGTCTGGTAGCATTATGGTCATCCTTATGTAGAATTATACTTCTTTTTACCTCCAGCCGTAAATTGTAGATCACTTTGGACTTCCAAAGTACACAGTACTTATGGGAAGCATGTTGTGCATTGCAAATCCGGCTGCCGAATGAAGGCAGCTGCAGGGAACCAACACTGGCTTATCCATTGTAGACTGGAGGGTGGTTTTATGGGTTGTTTGGATTATTTCCACAATGTAACATACTGTATATACTAATAGCAGGATATGTTCACTTAGGAGTATGTGTTATGGATGCAGCACCTTGGAGAGCTGCCCATCATTCATTATGGGTGAAAGAATTCCTACCTCTAATGTATGCCTACAGCGTTCCTAAAGGAAAAAAACATATATCAATTATTAATTTATTTTATGTAACCTCTAACGTCTCCTTTGTTTTGAAATGTTGTTTCTGTGTGTTGTTTTATGCAGCTGTGTCAGGAGAATGAAGCTTTCCTTGAGTGGATGTAGTGTTCCAGAAGAGAGATGTAAGAAAGTTGAGTATGAGACATTATAAACTATGGCCTTGGGAAGGACAGTTATAGTGATGATACTGGAGCTGACAAATAGCTACTTAGAAGACATTTACAATGTATTTTTTATAGCAGTTAACAAAAATGCATTCATAAAGGAACATCAGAACCCTTAGACTCTTTAGGTTCATCAGAATCCAGGAAATCAGAGCCAAATAATACATTTTCTGCACTGCCATCCAAAATCATAAGTGCCCTAGTTTGGTGGTTATCATTCTTTATCAATTAAGACGTTAGATTTAACCCTTTTTGCACTATTCTGTTTATGCCTTTCCACTTCTACTCCCTGCATTCCAAAAGTCAGATATTTTTTTAATTATTTTGAGGGCTTGTTTTCTGCAGGACAAACTGTACTTCCTGGTGGCACCATTTAATATTCCATACAATGTACCATGGAGTCGAAAAAAATGTAGTTTGGTTTACAAAAACAAAAAACAAAAGATGCTTGTTGTTTGTTTTATTAAAATGTTTTTGGGTAGTGAATCACTGAAAAAGTGTCAATTAGACCATTATGACCCTTTAGAACATTTATGGGATAATAATTTTAGTATTTTAATATTTCATTTAATAGTTAACTCCTAGTATGTATAGTAACTTCTAGTATGTATAGTAACTCCTAGTATGTACAATAACTCCTAGTATGTACAGTAACTCCTAGTATGTACAGTAACTTCTAGTATGTATAGTAACTCCTAGTATGTACAATAACTCCTAGTATGTACAGTAACTCCTAGTATGTACAGTAACTTCTAGTATGTATAGTAACTCCTAGTATGTACAATAACTCCTAGTATGTATAGTAACTTCTAGTATGTACAATAACTCCTAGTATGTACAGCAACTCTAGTATGTACAGTAACTTCTAGTATGTACAGTAACTCCTAGTATGTACAATAACTCCTAGTATGTACAGTAACTACTAGTATGTACAGTAACTCCTAGTATGTATAGTAACTACTAGTATGTACAGTAACTGCTAGTATGTAAAGTAACTACAAGTATGCATAGTAACTTCTAGTACATATCGTAACTCCTAGTATGTACAATAACTCCTAGTATGTACAGTAACTCCTAGTAGGTATAGTAACTTCTACTATGTAAAGTAACTACAAGTATGCATAGTAACTTCTAGTACATATAGTAACTCCGGGTATGTATAGAAACTTCCACTATGTATATTTAACCCTTGTATGTATAGTACCGATCAAGCAGTTTATATACATAACGTTCAAATTAAGTCTGCTTAGACCCCAGTTCAATAAACCAAAACATATGTGGTCACTATGTTATTTTAAGTTACTATCTTACCTCTTATATTATTAGAACCAGTAGCAACTACTTCTGGTTTCTTTTATGCATTTCCATTACTGAAATCTGAATACTTATGGTAAATGGTTACTTTCTACTATTTATGACCAAAAAAGCAGCCCTTGTTGTTCTTTATAATATATCTGTGTGGGTTAAACTGCTGATTATTTTTGTATCTTACTTGCACTTCATATTTGTCTGCATACCACAAGACATTGTATGATTGACCTGGCCGGGAGATAATATACACCTGTATACTTATACCACTAGGCTTTACCACCTCTATTGTCCCCAAGTTCACATCATGCATTATGTACAACATTTTTAATTGATCTGTAAAGTCTTTGTTTTCCTGCTTTGTCTTTTTTGTATTAACCTAGTTAATTGACTGGGATTACATTTCTAAAATATTGTTAATGATGGGTTTTCCCATCTGGGCATTTACATTTAATTTAATTCATTTGCCATATGTAAACATTTCTTCAATTGGATGTTATCTCTTAGAAACGAGATAGCTTCCTTTGATACGACCACCCATACTCTGGCAGCGGTGGCCAGACATGCGCTATTGAGCCCTGCCTGACCCCCTGGCTTCAGCAATCATTACCACAGGACGGCTGTGGGACATACAGTAACTCCTGGACATTTCTTATACAAAAACCTTTTGTTTCTTTGTGCAATCACTGTAGCAGAGGTGGTCGTATCCAGGGATAGAGTCTTGTTTCTAAGGGACCATAGGACTACATTTATGAGAAATTATCTTCACACAGGGACATTTTTATTATAATATCTAATTAAAGAAATGTTTATATATGGCAGATTAATGAAACTGAATGTGAGTGCCCAGATGAGAATACCCCTACATCTCAATGTGAGATGTATGCAGCTGTCTATGCCAGGATACTGGAGTAATTTGCACCTTAAATGCCATGCACCACATCAATTGAAGGTTTAAGATCTTCCTTATAGGGCAAATACTTTCTAGTCACAGTTGAACTAGTACACATAAAGGGGAGTAATCTATTGGCAGAGCATTGAATCAGAAAGTGGTTGAGGTCAAACTTGTGCTACTGTGCGCCAATAAATATACCGGAGTTTACAAGTGAAAATCTCTCCAGTTCATAAATAGCAGGTGTAAAGTGAGACTAAACAGTCTTAAAGTGTTTTTCTTGGCTATACTATCCTTAGGGCTCTTTAACATTGCCTCACAAAGCCATTGATTTCTATGGGTGTGTTCATAGTGGCTTGTATTTTCACTGATCCATTGTCCATTAAAAAAATTATGAAACGTCCTACTGCGGATCACAAAAGGCAATAGAAGTCTATGGGTCTGCAATGATAAGGCTGAAAAAGCATTTGTGATGTTTTCAAACCAACGTTAAGCCTTCAGTTGTTTTCTTTTTTTGCGGACAAAGCAATATAACGTTTGCATCACGGAGACAAAATGCAATGGATGTGCAACTGAAAATGAGCAACAACGCCAATACGAAAGAGCCCATAGGATAGGTCATTAGTAGTTCATTAGTGGGGGTGCAACACCCAACAAATATTCAGATTAGCTGTTGTACACCATGGATGTCCTTGTATCAGAGACCAGAAAAGCCCTTTAACCCTTTCCTCACCGGTCAATGTAAAATTACAGTGACCAAGTGTTTATATAGGGGGTGTAAAGAGGGAGCTCCCTCCATACACATCGAAGGTTAGCTGTATTATACTATTGATACTTGCCATTAACTACTTTTATGTCCCTCTTCTTGTGTATAGTTCTGAAATGCGTCTCAATATGTGGACAATATTCAGCATACCATATAGAAATACCTATCACTGTGAGCAATTTGACTAGATCTATTCACCTGCTACATAGAGATTCTGGCCAGATTTATCAAGGCTTGTATTCCTGAAAACTGACATACAAGCCTTGAAATACGCACAATTCCTGGTACATAGCCAAGAATTGTATAAATAGTTGTGGCACTAATGGAAGGAAGCTGAGGAGGATGCCCCGGCCTGCTAAATTTACTATAGAATGTGCTGAAATCTGCACTGGAATTATCAAGAAACACTAGAGGACAAATTACTAAGGAACACACTGGGGGAGATGTATCAATCTATCTATGCCAGAATACTGGAGTTATTTACACCTGAAACGGCGGGCATGGTCTCATAAGGAAATAGCCTGTGCACCAGAAAATTCAGTCTGTGCACCAAAAAAATCCAATATTGCGGTGTACAGACATCCCCAAGCATCAGACGCAGGGATTGATCTGGTGCGACACATTAATACATCTCCCCCTTGTGCCAGTCTACTTGTGTATATATTCTCCCCACTGTGTGTTGAGTAGTCTGAAAAACTGATGGTCATTTTACAGATAAGAAGGGGGACCTGAGAAACCATGCTAGAAAAAAACTGTGGTGGTGGGGGGGGTTATGTAGAGATGTGAGTCAGAATTACAGGGGGGGAGGGGGGGATTTATTGTGAGCTGGCAGATGATACAAGACAGGGACCCCTGTTTGGAGGACACATCAAGATGCTTAGATAACAAAAAAATTGTGATTATTTCAGAGCTTCTACATTGGAAATTTGGCGCAGAAGCACTGATAAATGTCCCCCTTGGAGTGTATCCTGTGCAGGTTTTTACATTTTTCATATGTGCAACTTAAAAATAAACTTAAAATTTTTAAAGTGTCAGTTTTCCTCTAGTCCACTTTCCTCTAGGCACGCTGAATTTACCAAATATCAAAACAGTTGTGTATTTGACATTTTGACAAAATTCTGTGCAGCATGACGCTATCTATACAAGATGCTGGAAGCCTTGAATGTTGTCTTATTTTGTGAGTTAGTTTGTATCATGTGTGACAAGTTAAGAAATTTGGTGTAAATTAATCCTGGATTTTGTAGACATTTTGTTCAGATATTAATATGAAGCATGTAAATAAGCTACAGTGGGAACAAACTGGATTGTTATGGAGTCAGTCCTGATCTCAAGATTTAGGCCTATATGGGATACCATCATTCCATGTACAGGCAGTCCCGCGTTACATACAAGATAGGTTCTGTAGGTTTGTTGAATTTGTATGTAAGTCGGAACTGTATATTTTAGCATTGTAACCCCAGCCAAAATTTTTGGTCTCTGTAACAATTGGATTTTAAAAATTTTGGGTTGTCATAAGAACCAGGATTTACAATAAAGCTTCATTACAGACACCTGTGATAACTGTTATAGTTGTTTATTGTAGCCTGAGGCTAAAGTACAGTATATTATCAACATCCAGAGGTCCATTTGTAACTCGGTGTCGTCTGTAAGTCGGGTGTTCATAAGTAGGGGACCGTCTATACTATATGTACCAGTGGCACATCATTCGTGAAGTGACACCTGTGAAAATACAACTTCAATCTGAGGGTCATCAATTTTCAATTAGATGACTTAACAAATGCGGTCCTGGGTTGACAAATAGTTTGCAATTAAAACAACTTTGACTTCACAAAACAATTAGCATCTTAATTGGCCACAAGCTGAGTTTTTCTCTGAAACCAAAACAAATGGTGAGCGGTATTTATGCAGTGAAAATGGTGAAAAAATGCACTTACGCTGTTTTCTTGTGGGCTTGGATTTTACAGCTTTCACTGTGCGCCACAAATGACATGTCTACTTTATTCTTTTCGTCGGTACGATCACAAGGATACCAAATTTGTATAGGTTTTATAATGTTTTCCTACATTTACAAAAATGAAAACCTGTACAAAAATATTTTTTTTTATTTTGCCGTGTTCTGGCGCCAATTACTTTTTCAAACTTTGGTGTACGGAGCTGTGGGTGATGTAATTTTTTGTGACTTTTGATAGCGTTTTCATTTCTATAATTTTTAGGACTGTGCGACATTTTGATCACTTTTTATTTTTTTTTTTTTATATTTTTCAAAATGGCAAAGAAAGTGCCACTTTCGATTTGTGCGCTATTTTCCGTTACGGGGTTAAACACAGTGAAAAAAAGTTATTATATTTTAATAGATCGGGCATTTTCGTACGCGGGGATACCTAATGTGTTAATGATTTTTACTGTTTATTAATATTTATATCAGTTCTAGGGAAAGGGGGGTGATTTGAATTTTTTGGGGTTTTTTTATTATAACTTTTTTTTAAAACTTTTTATTTTTACTTTTACTATTTACTAGTACCTAGGGTACTTTAACCCTAGGTTGTCGATCCTATCATATACTGCCATACTACAGCATGGCAGTACATGGGGATTTTCCTCCTCATGCATTACAATGTGCAATTAGCACATTGTAATGAATGGGTTAAAACGAGACAGCCTTGGGTCTTCGGATCCTCGATCCACGGCAAGATTGCGGCCATCTTTTTGAAGCCGCCGGCGGCATTGCCAGCGGCAATGGGCGGGAAAACACCCTTACCGTGCAATATGCAGCAAAGACTTACCGGCTATGGAGAGGGCTCGGCCCGCGAGGGGAAGGGGTTAAACAAGACAGGTTGTGATAAATGAGCAGTATATTCACAAAATACTGCAAAATAGTTGTATCTACAACTAGGCAAGTGTACTTGAAAGTGTATGGTTTTGATAATCTGATAAATATTAACTATACAGAAATCCAATTTATATGGTGCTCCGTAACACCACTCATACGACACTATATTCATTGTGCTCCCGATCCAGTGGGGTACATTCTTTTAAAGAAAGGAGTGACACCATTCATTATGATTATCAAAAGTATCCTTTTAATCAATAAAAGCCTGCAGCAAATTACATAAACCTTGCCAAAGATCTACCTGTCTATAGAATTATTTCTTCTGTGCGACAGTAGAAGCACATCACAACCTGGCATAGCATCGTCGGATGGTCTGCACATGCACACAATACTGGAGGGCTGAGATACCTTGAGATAGAGACCATCTCCGTTCAAGCGTGCGCGTAAAAATGAGTGTTTTGCGCATGCGCGAGTATATGCGCAGCATCGCTCACAGCGACAGATGGATTCCCGGCACTAACCAATGAGATCTGAGGCACACAGATGATGATGACGTTGGAACCAATGGGATGACATATCTCGGATGAGGTAACCACCCAGCGCACATTGTAGCCGATGAGCAAGGAACCGATTGGTACACTATGACATCGGGCTGAATAGCCCATATTGACAAATCAGGTTACAGTCCCTATCTTATTAGGTCATGTCCTGGGTATTGAAAAGGGACGGACCATCATCCCTATACCCATTGGTCCTTATACACATCAACAGTAGATTGCTAGGCAACACAATCAGCTCTGCACCGTTGTCCTCTCGAAGTGATTGACAAATATCAGTCCCACCCAAAAGTCATATATACCTATGTTAGCTCCTCCCACAAATCAGTAGCCCCGATCCCCTGATGGCGCCAGGAGATAAAAGAAAAAAACTTTAAAGTGAACCAAAGGTCATAACATTCTAAAGATGAAATCAAATGTCAGAATTTGAAATTTTAGGGAAAATTGTAGTTTTAGAAAGTTATTTAAATTTTTTTAAGGTAAGGTCTTTTAAGATTTTAAAGGAAACCTACCACTTCTGATGGTGGTTATAAGCTGCAAAGTGCGCCGAGCGCAGACCACGGTGCGGTGAAGCTACTTGTATATAAAGATTACTAAAGTGTTTAAACGCTTTATATCTGTTTAAAAACATAACGAAAATAAGCTCACCCTGAGCTGGTGCACGCCATTTGCAGCTTATAACCACCATCAGAAGTGGTTGGTTTCCTTCAAAACATAACAAAACTATATAAATTTGGTTTAGAATTATAATTAATTATTCTGCATCACTAACGGTAGATTTGCATCCTGTTGAATACCAGGGTCCTGTATTAGTTACTTGTGCAATCTATTTTTGAAACTGCATTTTTAGTAAAATAAAATGTTTTTATGATGTACTAAATTGTCTGAATTGCGCAAAAACCGTTTGTGGTGCAGAATAATTAATTATAATTCTATATACATTTATTATACTAGTGATACCCAGACATCTTATTCCAGCACACAGGGTGTATGCCCATTCTGTCTGTGCCTTATCTGCATTTCTATTCTTATATAAATTTGGTGTCTCCATTCATAGTAACCCAAAGAAATAAGGAGAAGTGTAATTTGATCTGCACAATCAAAGTCACAAAAACCGAAGCCTGTATGAAAATAGCATTTTTCCAGCTTTCCAGTACATTGCTTGTTGCCACTAAAAAGTAAATTTTTCCCGTAAATAACAAACCCTCAAATGTCCTTGTTAACCCCTTCAGGACGTAGCCAGATTATAGCTTAAGGCTCAGCTCCATTTTTTGTATTCGGACTTGCGTTGCTTTATATGGTTATAACTTTTGAACACATTTGTTTATCAAAGCAATTTTGAGTTAGTTTTTTGGTCACATGTTGTACTTCATTATATTGATATGTTTTGGCTGATAGGTTTTGTGTTTATTTATTTAAAAAAAACATTTAAATACTGATGAATTTTTTAAAAAATTTGCCATTTTCAAAATTCGAAATTATCTCGTTTTCAGACAGATAGTTTTACCACCTAATAAGGTTCTGAATAACATTTCCCATATGTCTACTTTATGTTTTCATGATTTTTGAAATGTCTGGAAATTTTTTTTTTTTTTGATGACGCAGGTTACAAATCGAACATCAGTTTTCTGTATTTTCAAGGAGATTGTAGAATTTTTATGTTCAATCAACATTCATTGATGAAAAAAAAGAGTAACAACTGCGAACAGAATTTCCAAGGCAAGAAGGGTGGTCTCGCAGGACCCCAGCATTAAGATACATACTACATCATGTCATACAGTGACGTGGCAGCAGACTGTGAAATTATATTGAGGTAGAGATCTTAAAGTACTGGCTGCGGGGGTCCGCCCATCCTTTTTAATGATAGAACAAGACAAAAATACGAACAGGGGGTAGACAGTACAAGACATAGACGAGAAGGGGATAACTGGGCGGGGAGAGGGGGAGGGGTCCGGGGTGACTTCTGTGTCATGTTTTGGCTGCACACTACAAGCGTATTGCCTATTTGCAATGCAAGGGTCCTGAAAGGTTACAAATTCAAGTAGAGACCTTATTATTTTAAGCAAAGAGATCCTGAAAGGCCAGGGTTAGCTGGAATACCTCCCAGGGGGTCCACACAGTGGTTGTCTTACTCGGGTCGGGCATGTCCTCGGCCACCAGCTCCTCCATCCTCCGTATGTAGCGAAGCTCCTGTATCCACTCTACAACCGTGGGTGGATGAGAGCTCTTCCAGTGTCGAGGGATCTCTGTCCTTGCCGCCGTGAGAAAGTGGCGAAGGAGTCCTTTTTTGATGGAGGAGATGGTGCCCGGTAGCACGGAAAGGAGGGCGACCTGTGGGCTAAATTGTATAGTCTTACCAGACACTCTGCTATAGGTGTCGAACACCATCCGCCAGAAGTCCTGTATTATCGAGCAGCTCCACCATTGCAGAATTTTTAGGGGATCATTATTGTTTTTAATGACATTTGAAATATATAATATTAGAAAGCCCCTATATATAAAACAATTTTCAAATCTGCACCGCTGAAACTATCATAAAAAGCTTTTTGAAAGATTGGATGTTACTTGTTGTTTGGGCACACAACGAGCCGCAGAAGGGAAGGAGCACCCTGCTGCTGCCATTTTTGTCCTACAGGCATTGCGGCCCTTTTGTAGGCTATAAAATTTTTGTTTTTCCGTTAGAGGGACCATGTGTGGGCAATTTTTTTTGCAGGATGAGACGTATTTTCCAGTAATACCATTTTTGGGGTCGGTATATCCAATTGTTTAAAACATATTTCCTTTTTTGGGGCATGGAGTAGTAGAAAAGCATCAGTTATGTAATTTTATAATAATTTTATTCTATGGGATAATACGATTACGGAGATACATTGATATATTTTGTTACGTTTTACTAAATTTCTCAAAATAAAACCTATCATTTTTGTATTGCTGTCTTCCAATTGGCATAACACTTTTATTTTTTTTACTATGGAGCTGGTTGATGGCTTGTTTATCCCTTTTTATTGCATTTTATGTAAAAAGTAAAAATCATAATTTTTGGCAGGTTTTTAAGTACTTTATAAAACTTTATTTCACATTACCTGTGGTACATCCTGGGGATGTGTGCCTGTTTCTTAGTCTCCTCATGCATTCTTTCTCTCCTCCACACCATCCCCATCCCCCTGACTGTTCAATGCACTTAACAGGAAGTGGGTAGGATAGAGGGAGCTGAATGAGTGTGGAGAAGAGACTGAGATACAGGCTGCAACCTTCCCCCAGTACTCACAACATGCTGCTGGCAGGTAGCCAGGTAATGTAAAATAAAGATATATAAAGAACTGAAATTATTCAAAATGCTGACAAAGGCATTTTTCAAATCAGCATAAACTATTGGAATCAGTCACCAGCTAAAATGACATTCCTGGTGACAGGTTCTCTTTAAATTCAATAAACTTAAAATATGTGTATTTTTTATAATGTGTATTTTAATCAAAATGCATTTCTACAAAAATTACATATCTGGTGACTGAAGGACTATTCTAATGTACTGTAGTGCTTAGTTGACCTCTTGACTTGTTATTCTATTTTGGACTCATTTCAATTTATGAACAAGAAAGCTGTGTACTATAGTTTGAAGGTCAAGATACATTTTATATCAGTTCTTACAGTAATAAAACATCCATGCATTTACCTGAAACAATTATGGTTAAAAGCAAACTATATTTGCGTTTTAGAAATGTGGTATTAATTATAGTGGCAAATTTTCTCTTATTTGATCTTTGAGACATCAAGCAATGTAGTAAACAGTTCGGATAAAAGAAAAAACATTTTGCAGTCTCCTCTATGAATCTGAGGAACACATACTCACCAAGTAGTACATTATAATGAGTATGTTTCACCTTTAGAGCTCTGAAAAACTAAAAAATGTACAAAATAAAAAAAAAAATATATATTTCTAGTGTTTTATATGAATTTAATGAAACATATAACGCCAGTTGTATACCATGGGATAACAGTATATATTTTAGGTAACAAAAGAAAGTAAAGAAATACACTGCTCTAAAAAATAAAATGAACACTTAAACAACGCAACATAACTACATCACACTTTTAATGAATTAACCTGTCCAGTTACCCAATAAAGAAGTTGTTCTGTAGATGGTGACCACAGAGCATTTCCCTGTTCTCATCCTTATTGGCTGATTTTGTGGTCAGTTTTTCTCTTTTACATTACTCTCACCCCTAGAGGTGGCATGAGACAGTGTAAGTGTAATAGGGTGACACTGCCAATTCATATAATATAGAAAGAGGTATATTTTGTAGTTTATCACCCAGGCATTAGTACCCAGCAGACCTTAAAGAGATTGGTGTTCACCTCTGATTGGCTGGGAGAGATGAGGTACAGTTTCCATGAAGACGGATAGTTTAGACCTGTGAGGAGACATTATTAGTTGCAGGGGCTACAGTAGATGCCTGAGTTCATCTATGTCTAGAACTGGCCTCATCTTATAAGTATAAGAGATCACAAGCTCTAAGCTCCTGACTAAAACTTGTTTCCTGTCAGAAGCAGTGACTTAGGCCTGAGGAGATCGAGTCCGGACTGCTGAAGTAATAAGAATTCATTTTTGGGTAAATACCGATTGTAGACCTGTAAAATAAAGTACTTATCTGAGGAGAAAAAGGAGTGTTTGATTTTGTGTTCCTCATCTCTCTTTGGTACATTTGGCGTCACGAACAGGGTGAGTCTGAATGGCGCAGTCCGACCAGTTCACATACACAGAAACTGCCCTTATGACAATGTTTCAGGAGATTGTAATAGATATAATAGACTTGTTTAAAGAGCATTCTAAGGAGATCGTCAAACTGAAGCAGTGGAGGCCTTACCCGTAGGGCCAGAAATTACATGATCGGATCTCACAGATGGTGGAAGTGCAAGCAGCCTGGACACTTTGCAAGGGAGTGTTAGAGACCTTAACAGTAGCAGGTTCGACACTGGCACCCTGTGCTCTTCACAGATGAGAACAGGTTCACACAGAGCACATGGGAAAGACACGAGGGAGTCTGGAGATGCCGTGTACAGGCAGTCCCCGAGTTACGTATAAGATAGGTTCTTTCGGTTTGTTCTTAAGTTGAATTTGTATGCAATCAATAAAACTTCATTATAGACACATCACAGCTGATTATTGCAGCCTGGGACTAAAGTAAAGCATCCAGAGAGCTTCACCAGAGGTCAAAGTGGGAGGAGAGGTCCATCTGTCACTAGAGGTCCATCGTCATACGGTCTCCAGTGGTATCTTAACCGGTTCGCGACCGCCCGCCGTGTATCTCACGGCGGCGGTCGCGCTGCA
The DNA here is from genome assembly GCA_019512145.1 of Engystomops pustulosus. Classification (NCBI taxonomy): domain Eukaryota; kingdom Metazoa; phylum Chordata; class Amphibia; order Anura; family Leptodactylidae; genus Engystomops; species Engystomops pustulosus. Next base: position 64,529,526 of record CM033641.1, on the reverse strand, counting down.
ATGAGAGGGCTCACGGGTCTGAGCCCTCTCCATAGCGTAGTCTTTGCTGCAAATGCCACAAGGCTTACCGGTAAACATCGCGATCGATGTGCTAGCACCTACGGGGTGTTTTCACAGCGTGGGTGCGTCAAAGCTGCGGCAGCTCAAACAGATCAGTCTCCATGGTAGCCTCGGGTCTTCCGAAAAACCCGAGGCTATGTTCATTTTACCCCTTCATACAATGTGCTTTTGGATAGCAATTGTAGATGAGGAAGAAAATCCCCATATACTGCCATACTGTAGTATGGCGTATATGATAGGATCGATCAGACAACCTAGGGTTAAAGTACCCTAGGGAGTCTGAAAAATAGTATAAATAAAAATTAAAAAAAGTAAAAAAAAAAAATTATAATAAAAAAACCTAAAATTTCAAATCACCCCCCTTTCCCTAGAACTGACATAAATATAAATAAACAGTAAAAATCATAAACACATCAGGTATCGACACGTCCAAAAATGCCCGATCTATCAAAATAACGGTTTTTCAATGCGTTTAACCCCGTAACGGAAAATAGCGCCCAAAGTCGAAAATGGCATGATATCATTGAACATATTATCAAATTTCGCAAAAAATGACACCACCCACAGCTCCGTACACCATAGTATAAAAAAGTTATTAGCGCCAGAAGTTGGCAAAATCAAAAAAATTATTTTTGTACAGGAGGTTTTAATTTTTGTAAATGTATGAAAACATTATAAAACCTATACAAATTTGGTATCCCCTTAATCGTACCGGCCCAAAGAATAAAGTAGACATGTCATTTGGGGCGCTCAGTGAAAGACGTAATATCCAAGCCCACAAGAAAATGGCGCAAATGCGTTTTTTCACCATTTTCATTGCATTTGGATTTTTTTTCCCGCTTCCGAGTACATGGCATGGAATATTTAATACCATCATTATGAAGTGCAATTTGTTACGCAGAAAACAAGCCGTCACACAGCTCTTTACGTGTAAAAATAAAAAAGTTATAGATTTTTGAAGGTGGGGAATGAAAAATGGACATGAAAAAACAGGAAAGGGCCCGGTCCTTAACCGGTTAAGTCGAGGATCGCTTCTATAACTGCCTCCAACATCCTTCAGCATGACCAGTTTAGTAGTGGGTCAGTAATAATGTGAAGAGGTATATCTTTTGAGGGCCACAAAGCCCTGACTGCCAATAGGCACGGGGATGAGATCCTCAGACCCACTGTGAGACCATATGCAGGTGCAGTGGGCCCTAGCTTCTGATGCATGACAATAATAGGCATCATGTGGCTGTAGTGTTTCAGAAGTCCCTGTCTGATGAAGCTATTGATGCTTCTGGCACATGTCTTGTTATATCCATAAATGCTATGTTGAACCAGAAATAACCAGGATTGATTGAGTGATGCTTACTACAGGTCTGGAGATCCTTATAACATCCGTCGTCTTATCAAGAAGATCCCGAGGAGTTGTAGGGAGGTCATAGAGGGACTGGGAGGACAAACACACTACTAAGCCTCAATTGTTTATCTTGAATCATTTCCACTGAAATTTGATCTCAAAATCCAGATCTTCGTTAAATATTAATTTTTATTTTCATTGATCATTGTTGTTTTATTGTAACACATAATACATATCACATCACAGTATAATTCCCTAAATCCACAATAGATATGCTCGAGCTCTGTGAGGTTGAATGAGAACTATCGTTGGAGATACATTTTCAGGTTTCTGACTCTCAAGCCACTCAAGGCCATTCACACTCATTCAAATTATTGGAAGGTAAACCTTTGGCCTAGAGCACTCTGGATCAGGTTATCATTAATAATATCTCTGTAGTTTGCTCCATCCGGCTTTTACTCTGTCCTGATCAGTTTCTTTGTCTCAGTTGCTGAATATCAGCATGATGCTGCCACCATGATTATTTATTATAGGGGTTGCATTTGGTACAGTATGTGATGAGCAATGCCTTCTTCAGACATGAAGCTTAGAATTAACAACATAAAGTTTATTCTTGGTTTCATCTAGTCAGACAATCTTGTTTCTCAGACTAAGGGTCACTTAAATGCTTTAAAAATTATGCTTTAGTTATAGGTTACCTGCTCAATCTTTAATTGATTACTTAGTTGAGTGAGGCAACTAGGTGTAGAATTCTGGTTGTACCAAACCACATTGTCCCTGTGGTGTGACTGACCGTATGAAATGTATAAATTCTGCAGTGTAACATTACTTGGTTACTTAGATAACTCAGGGTCAGGGGTAGTGGACCCACTGGACCACCGCAGATGATGACGTAAGCCGATACCTGGGAGCAGAGTCTAAGTGGCACCCGGTATACACCAGAGCCCGTCGCAAAGCGATTTGGACTTGCTGTGGTGGGATACCCCCAGGTTGCTCTACAGGCGCTATTTGCTCGCAGTAGTGGCCAAGGCAAGGTACAAAATGGCAGGCAAAATCAGAGTAGAAATAAGGCAGAAGGTCAGGAAAGGCAGCACAGGTTCGGAGTCGGGGACATAGCAAAAGGTCAAGACAGGCGGCAGAGAACCAAGTTCAGGAACGGAAGCAGAGGTCACAACAGATAATCGCAAGAGTCTCAGAACAAGCTTTCTCTCAGGCATCAAGGCACAAAGATCCAGAAGGGGTCAAAGGAAGTGGCAGAGGTATATAGGAAGGCAGCAGCCACCCAGCCCTATTAGAGGCACTTTGTTCCTTTAAATGGAAAGCCGGCGCTCAAGGACCGGTAAGGCTGCCTGGAGTGAGAACGGGTAAGTCTGCCTGCACACCCCGCACCGCTGCACCTTCACACAGAGGCACACGGGTGCGAGTGCGACCGGAGACATAGGTCGCAGAAAAACATTATGCCTGTACAATGACATCACTGGGGCACATGTATCTAATTTTAACGACTTTTGCCATATTTGCATCTTTTAACTCCGTTTTTTTTCAAGTACGCCTTGTCTGCACCTTTTTGCAGTGTGCCTTATGTATCTTTGTTTTCCAGATGTTCCGTGCGAATTTTCACTTAGGTTTCACTTTTTAGCTCCTTTTTTGCGACTTTTTAGGTGCAAATCTGCACCTGGTCCAGGGCAGGTGCAAAGGAAGTTTTTTTTCATGGACCCGATTTTAACATGTAAATTGGAATTATTTCACATGCTTTAAATGTATAACATTTTGCACAGTAACCTCTTTTGTCAAAATTCTTAAATATTTGCCTTTTTAAAATTATTTTTATTGGTTACTTCTAAGGGTGAGGTCACACGTAGCGGTTTGTGTTTTTATGCATTTTGAAACTAAATTACGGAGAGGTGATTTGCCTTATTTCATTACTGTTAACATTTGTGTTTACAAAAAGCAATATAAACGCTGCATTAACGCATGTCTTAACATTCCGTTTATGCGTTTTGTAAATTCAAATGTTAAAAGTAATGTCCACTCCTGCATATAACCCCCTTATGTGGCTAATGTCCATGTGGATTTGAGACATTTGCAGCAAAAAGCCTCAAAAAGAAGCCAAAATTTGCACCTGCCAGTATAGGAAAAACGGAACATGTATCACATGTATCACAAAAAAAAATACATAAGGTGCAAAAACTAGCCGCCAAAAGTCTCTAAAATTCACCTCAGAAAGACCAAACTATGATACATGTGCCTCACGGTGTGTTTTAGCCCTGAACTGTGGCATCACCGTGTGGCATTCTGGTTCTGTGACATTACCCCTCTGTTGTATCATAACTGTATGTATTATCCATGTACTGTGACATCACAATGTGCATGATCTAAGCCTTTTGAGATCTGCTGCTGAAAGTGTTAATTTGTAGTTGGTACCCCATAACGTCCTTGGATGGTGTGTCCTTCCAAATCATGTCTGAATTTACCATCATTGATCGACAATAAAGGCATAGATAAATTTGTTCAAGAGAAATCCAAATTTTAAATTTCAAAGCAAAGGATCTCAAAATCCAATTTGTCCATGCAAAATTTTAGTTTTAGTTAATTTTTAATACATTTGTAGATAAATGCACATAACACATAAAACACAAATCCACATAAAAGAGGTGCTTATTTGATGTAAATTTCTAAAATGAAAATTTCTCACATGAAAATCTACAACATGTGCAGATACCCTTAGAGGCACTACCAATGTGACTTAAATTCATTTGTGGAATAATCTGTGCTTCAAGACATAAATTAAGTCTACGTCTCTTCTATTCTGGGCCCCTCTGTGGCTATACCAGGGAGAGCTTGTATAACAACACACAGATTGTGGTCTCCAGCAGTAATAGTTGGGCTCTGAAATGTCATAATTGTGAACAAATAAGAACTTTTACTCCACCCCTTTGAGGGTTTTTGTTTCACTTATTAGGAGTTTTTACCGAACTAGTACCTAGAGACTCTGCAAAGCTGCAATTTCTTTGTATAAGTATAACCCCTGGTGTTCTGATGTTGCTGCATAAAATTTTGTTATCAATAAGTGTCCTAATGAAACAATGAACACTTAATCATGTATGCTTTCTCAAGAATTTAAATTTTATCTCATGTTAAAATACAAGGACTTCAATAAATTCTCACAGAACAAAAATACATAATAGCACAGTTCCACTTAAAACATTAGTAATGCAATTACTCATGGAGGGGCAGCAATAAGCTGATTTTTGGGTCCCCGTATATCTGTAATTTCAGTGTTGACAAATGATTAGATACATAAAATAAGTTCTTTTTTTAGGGTGACATTAGTTCTAATGATCCCTAGATTTCTAAAATGCCAAAACTGCAAGTATTTCATGTATGTGTTATGCTGCAGACAGATAATCACTTTTCAGGAATAATGATCAATTGATTGTTAGCACTTCTGAGTGAGAATATAATTTAATATCTATTTAAGTGGAAATGCACCTTCCATTTATCTCGGGATGTTTCATGGGATTGGAACTTTTCATGCCTTTTCTATCAGTGCATCCAGATCCCTGAGGTTGGTCTGAAGCCAAACATCAGCTCTGGCTTTTGTTGGTAATGCCGGTCCTTCCCCTTTGCCTTGATCAATTTTGCCAGCATTGAGCAACAACCTTGTCAAGTATAATATTCCACTGTGCATCTTTTTTGCTGCAATAGTTGGCATCCAATTTCATTACAGCATACAGTGATGTTACCTCCAGTTGAGGTCAAAGGGAAAGTGTTGCCAGGCTTAGAACAACCCGAGAGCAACAACAATGTAATTTGCATATAACTTTTCACCCCTGCAATCAAAACACTGTAAACCACAACAGAAGAATGAGCGCATATGTCTCTCAATGTCCAACTAAGTGCTTTCATTTTAATATTTTCCCCCAGACTTTAAATATCTCAGGCTTTATTCACACTGGTGATCAAAATTACAAAGTACACAAAAAAGCCAGGTGAAATGGTTACTCTACTAGGGATTCATAACAACAACGCAATTGTGGAGATACAACTGAACATAACTTTTAATCAATCTAGATAAAATGAGGAGATGCCCCCATATACATATACAACAATAAAGATATAGCCCAGCAAGCAAATTATACCACTGACCTAAGACTCAGAAGTGGGTATCTGAAAAAAAAAATATTGGCATATAGTTTTAATAGACAAGGTATAAAAATGCAGCCTCATACCTCCTAATGCCCATTTATGATGATCCAGAAAATCTTCTAGAGAGATTTTGGATATGCCCGGCAAGGTATTGAAATAAAGAGGCAGAAAGACAGAATATGAAAACTAAACAAAAAGACAGGTAAAAGGACCAAGGGACATAGGGGTATAGAGATAGTTATACCAGGTGACTCAATAGGGATATCATATATTTTTAAATAAATAGTCTTAATGGACCCTATGGTATGAAATGTGCCCTATTACACCCTAAAGGCCTCAACTCGCAGTGGCAATCCTAAATGATCACCACCACCCCCTCCTGGAATCTGTCTCTAAAAGGGCACACTGTCACTACTCATCTAAATCCCCAGATTCTAGGATTAGTGAGATATGGAACAGTGCGTCCAGTGTAAAAATTCCGAGTGCATAAGCCAAAAGGTGCATGTGTCCCAACATGGCATGCTTCACCTGTAAAGACAGGCTTATCAGGGGCAATATACGACCAGAGCGGCACTGCTACTCGAACGATTGCGGTGTTGTTATGTTTTACGTCAGTGGACTGACTTGACCTTCCCCATTGCGCATGGGCGAAGTCCCGAAGCCTCATAGTGGCAGTGGAGGGAACCCCCGCTTTCGTTGGTGGGAGCGGCGAGCATAGTGTTTTTTTAATGTTCTCTCACCCCCACGGTCTTCTCTCCGAAGCCTCGCGATACTACGAGGCTTCGGGACTTCGCGCATGCGCAATGGGATCCGGCCGCGACGAACTCACTGCACAGGTCACAGAGCATGCCCACAACTCACTGCACAGGACACAGAGCCTGCCCACAACTCACTTCAATGGAAGTCATGAACATAACAAGGTATAATAAATCTTCAATCACAAAATAAATTATATTAGGGAAAAAATGTTTATTAGTTTTTAGTAAAAAATAAAAACACCCCAGAAATATAGGTCTTATCCCTATAAGAAATCATCTTCATTGTTATACAGGGAGAGTTTATTATAGCAGCGAGCGCCGTGGCCGCTTTTTCTTATTAGTTTTTTTGATCTTTCGCAGACCCCGCGCTCCGGGCACAAGGCACAAACATCAAGAACAAGGGATTGATTGACTTTCTTTGGAACTGCTGAACTGCGGAAACTTGTGCAAACACCAGGGCTGGCGGGACATTCATAGATGATATCTCTGTACAAGCTTCTACACGCTGATCCCCGAGCCCAGAAACAAAACATCACATTGTCTACAGGACGTTTCTGGTGCCAGTCTATTAAATAATCTCTGGCATCTGAAGGGTTAATCATTAAAGGGCTTCTCCCATCTTGCCAACCCCGTTCTGTAGGTGGCAACATATTGGCAGCAGGTAAATACCCCCCAGAGTAGACCATGTGTTATCCTGCTGTGACCTCAGCTTTATCCCTGTCCCAGGATTAGTCCCGGGTTTGGGGTTCTGACCCGTTGTTCTGGGTGATTTGTCCTGACCTGAGGACGCAGACAGAGTTTATCACGATGGTGAAGCAGGGAGCCCTCAGCTTCCTGCTCCACCACTGCCGTACGCACCATTATTGTTAGGACCACTAAAGGGGGTTTGCTGTCTGCAGAGCCTCCATGCTTCTTTGTTTACTTGTCTGAGCACTGATGAATAGGAGGAGTTGCAGCGGGAGAGTTATGACTCATCCTGTTCCCTCCCCCTCCCCTCTCCCTGTGTCTGTCAGTGATGATGGACTGTAAGAGAGAGATACAGTGGGTGACACCATGAGGATATGCTGGAGCAACTGTGTATATATGCAGAGGGCAGCTTGGTGAGAACAGGGACAGGCTGAACAGTCGCCAAACCCCTTAAATTGTGCATACAGGCCACATTTCCAGGATTCATACCGTCCTAAACGTACAGGAACAATAGCAACATATTTAGATTATCTGGGAGCCTGGACCAGAAACCAGTAGTGCTCTAAATGGGTCCACTCACCCATCAGTTACACCCACAATTGTTTCTGGTACCAATCACTGGTGTTATCCTTTACATGGAATGGGCAAAGCAATCTTGGCATGTAAAGGAGAACACCCACAATCCATGCCAGCACCTATCGAGGGTGTTACTGGAGGGGCGGGGGGGTAAACCAAACCTGGACTTCTGACTGAAGTCTGTGGCCCTGAAGCCGCCATGTTTGGTACAAACCTGAACATTGAGTTGGATCACAGGGTGAAATTTTATGGTTCTGATCTTGCCCGCAGTCACCCGTTCTGCATCATTCCAGCCACTTTTTGTACAATTGATCTGAGAAAGTCCAAAAAGTTTAGGTCACATCAAAATCTCAGATCCAGAAAGTTGCTGTTATCTGGACTATACTATGCGCGGCGGCCATTAAGCCCCCGGCTGGAGTTGAGCGCACACTGCGGCGGACATTAGCAGATGTTGGTTGCACGCGTGGTGATAAATATCATGGCGTCTAGATGCCCGTTCCTAAAACTCATTACAATAAATGGGAATCGCTCGGCTCTATTGATCTACAGCACTTTATTCTCCTCCGCTAATTTGTTACAAGTGATGGATTTGGATACAACGTGTTGTATGTTGCAGATTTAATGAAACTGTGTAGATTAATGGAAGGGACGCGAGTCGTATCAATTATTATAATGGAGACATCAGGAGTTTAAAGGGACATCACAGAGAACTCTCATATGTGGGGTCCTGACTCTGAAAACAACAGAGAATATAGTCTTATAGAGTTTTATGGGTTCAACCCTTTTATTTCGTGCAGATTTGCCCCCATCCCCTTTGTTTGTGTCCTGTGTTGTCTGTGGGCCATAATTCATGTTTCCCTTGGTCTGGCTTCCCAAGGATTTTCCATTGAGCACAGAAAATTCTTTTACTTGGTGGAATTGATTTACGAAGAGTTTGCATGAAGGACCAAATGTTTGGGGGTCTCTGAAGGGAACGTGCTGTAAGTATTCAGTTGGAAACATTGCATTGCCACGTTGCATAGTAGGGGACTCAATGAACCATAAACCATGGAGCACAATGTGGAGTTATGTCTACAGAACCCCTGGTCTTCACCCTTCATTCCAGCAAGGACTTGGGATTAATTCCGGGTATCGAGCAACAACAGGGTTAGACTGGTCCACTAGAGGATCCTACTGACCCAATAGTAGGTCAGGCAGATGACAACCCAATATAAAGCCTACTTAGAGGTTGTTACTGGGAAGGTTCCAAAGTAATTTTATCTGGTTGGCCCGAGGAACCCCAATAGGAAAGGCGATCACTGATACAGTAGTAGTGCGGTAAGTAGTGAAGCCATGGGTCATCAGTAAAATGGCGTTTGGGCTGGAACAGACCAGATGAGGAGACACAAGTGTAGTTAGGAAATGAGACAAGGATGAGAGCCGGGAGTGAAACAACAAGTACCAGGAAGAAGGTCCAGGCAGGAGTGAAACCCTGGAACCTTGATGATGTCAGGAACCAAACTCAAAACAATAGCAAATGGGTAGAACAGATTGAGACCCAATCCACTGGCCTCACCTTTACAACGTGCTTAAAATAATGATAGGAAATGGGTCACCGGATACTCAGGATTTAGTGTAACTTTACATCTCCAGACCAGAATATAAGGAAAAAGAAGATTTCCATTGAAGAATAAAACATCATGGCCCCTATGCCCATAGGTCACCTGATTTGCAATCTGGTCGCCAAATTATGGCTATAATAAATGATTGCTTGTTTTATAGACAAGATCCTCAGGTACGGTAAAGCTGCTAAGAAATTGGGAATGTTGGTCTAGTCCGAGAGCTCTACTCCATAGAATGATAAATGTATGGGACAGCACCGACACAATAATATCATTTATGAATTGAAGACACTTCAATGGAAATAAATCAAATTAGTGTCTTTAAAATTCATAGAAAATGTAAAATATTACCCAGGAAAACAAATTCCTTGAGGACAGATATCGGGGGAGATGGTGGATGGACGTCCATCAGGCTCCGCTCCCAGTATATAAATCCTGACCAGGAGATGATAGAGAAGTGTCAGATCCGACATCTCCGGCTTCTTACTGAATACAATCTATGGCTTTAGACTGAAGCGACACCAAACTCCGGAAATCCGGCAGCCATGAATATTTATTACAGAACAATTTATCACAAAATTTGTACAAAAGTCCATCAGCCAGAACCGCAACGTATGGAAATAGTTCTGCACATCGCCGATAAATCTGCTCTCTGGAAGTGGAGGGAAGGGACACTATTAGACGGCAATTTATAGAGCAATTACGTTACATCCCCAAAATCACAAAATTCCGACTGCAGAAGAAGCGCAAGGAACCTGAAGAAGGAATCGAAGAAATAAGAGTAACGCTGAGTGGGCAGGGTAGTATGGTGCGTTCTATGAGCCAATCAGATTTCTGCTTTTTAGCTACAGCCACCCCCCCCTCCTCTCTGTCTACGACTACAGTGCCTTGACATGCACTTAATATATTGATTACCTATATGGATCAGATCAGTAGTGGCCCCAAAACTCCCATATAGAAGGGAGACAGAAGTCCAGGATCATTCTAGCGTCTGGCACTGGGAAATGCAACCAAACTCCAATTCATTACAAGCGGAGCTCAGCTGCAGTTCCCACAACTGGCCACTACACAGAACCGGAACTGTCCTAGCCCCTTCTCTGTGTGTCAGGAATCGCTGTCAGGTCAACCATGTTTGACAACCTGTAGTCTGTTTCCAATGGCAATCAGAAGAAATTTTGAAAGTGGCTGCTAGGTAAATGTAAAAAAGACATAAGATTTTCTTAAAGGGTCTTTTTTGGAACCCTTATCGATTTTGGAACCCTATTGCTACTAAAGAGTCTGCCTACTGCACAGCTTATTAATCTCTGGATGTATTATAAGTTGTATTGGTGCCCCGTTGGCGCTGATACAGTGGAAAAAATTTCAGCGGGGGGATGGGTGATGGGTGATGGCTGACTTTTCAGCCACGCCCACCCCCCCTCCTCTCTGTCTACGACTACAGTTTCACATACATAACCTGATCCACATTAAAGAGGTTTTCCACCTTACATATTGATTATCTGCACGGATCCGAGTGATGACCTCAAGACTCTGATCACAGATGTTCACATAGAAGGGAGACAGAAGTCCAGCGCTATTCCAGTGTCTGGAGCTACAACCAATCAGCTATTTATCCTAACAGGAGCTCAGCTGCAGTTCCCACCACTTTCCAGTACACTGAAAATGGCGCTGTACTTCCAGCTTCCTTCTCTGTGTGTCACCTGTCAGGTCAGATGTCTGACAACCTGTAGTCTGTTTCCAATGGCAACCAGAAGGAATATTGAAAGTGGCTGCAATGTAACTGTAAAAAAAGACATAAAATAATACAAAACACGAAGTGGACCCCCACCCCCTGATTCTGGGGTCCCAGGCAACTCCATGGGTTCTTCCCCTGAGCTTAGATCCTCAGTTTCAGACCCCAATGACCCTTCGGTGATTGCTGTAATATCATTGGCGCTGGTTTTCCCACTTATTTTACACTTTAAGGAGTTAAAATGTGTCATATGACAGGATATAATAAGTGAATAATTGTCAATATATCGGGGGTTATTGATAGAAATGTAAATATAACCCCCCCCCCTTGTTATATTTGTATTTGCCACTTTGATTTATAGAAGTCGTTTCCGGAAGGATCCGCCGGCTGTGTCCATATCTGCAGGAGAGACGCCAGCGGATTGTTTACAGTGCACACAGTCACATCAGTGCCAGGAGCGGCGCGATGCTCTGCAAGCCTGAAGCCAAGAGCAAAAAGGTGGACGTCATCAGTGGGGGGCTCCTAGCCCTTCCTTCTCTTATGACTCATCACTATGGAGCTGCTGGGCAGGTTTCATAACCTATCTTAAAGGAAACCTACCACTTTAAAATGACCCTTCTGACCCACAAATACCTTAAGCTAGCTCAGGATGAGCTGATGCCGGACCATATTTTCAATTAAACCAGAAACCGCTGTATTTGTACAAAAACGATTTTCTTGTGGTAGTAAAATCTCCCTTTGGCGCTTCTGTAAGCGTCATACGGCGCGCACCCCAGACCCTGCTCCGCGATCACGCTCGTGTCAGCGCCGCTCCCGTCGCTAATTTTGCTGTGCCCGAGAGCCGATGACGTCACTGAGCTCTCGGGCACACTAGCACATGTGCACCACCTCCTCCCGGCGCGTCGCGGCCGGATCCCATTGCGCATGCACGAGAGAAGACCGTTTTAAGAGAGAAGAATGTTTTAATGTGCCTGTGTAAATATATATATATTTACACAGGCACATTAAAACATTGGTGTCAGGGGGCTTGAAGTGCATTAAAACTTTAATTTTCATTGGTGGCAGTGGATCATTGGTTCGTTCACCCCCACGGTCTTCTCTCCGAAGCCTCGCGATACTACGAGGCTTCGGGACTTCGCGCATGCGCAATGGGATCCGGCCGCGACGCGCCGGGAGGAGGTGGTGCACATGCGCTAGTGTGTCCGAGAGCTCGGTGACGTCATTGGCTCTCGGGCACAGCAAAATTAGCGACGGGAGCGGCGCTGACACGAGCGTGATCGCGGAGCAGGGTCTGGGGTGCGCGCCGTATGACGCTTACAGAAGCGCCAAAGGGAGATTTTACTACCACAAGAAAATCGTTTTTGTACAAATACAGCAGTTTCTGGTTTAATTGAAAATATGGTCCGGCATCAGCTCATCCTGAGCTAGCTTAAGGTATTTGTGGGTCAGAAGGGTCATTTTAAAGTGGTAGGTTTCCTTTAAGACTGTAGTAAAGCGACTCACGACTGGAGCTGCACCAGTCAAAAAGTACAATACACTTCAGTGCTATCCCATATAATAATGCATTAGAGGGAACCTGTCAGCAGGTGCAACCATACAGACTGCAGACAGTGGTGGGTATTATCCCTGGTGAGATGTGTAATCAGACCTTTGTGTGTGTTGTTAGTAGCAGCAGGACTGTGATATATGGATTTATACTACAGGATTGTAGCTCCTCCAAGTGCACTGGGGGACATGTCCTTACACTGCTGTGCTCTGTCCTTACACTGCTGTGCTCTGTACTCCCTGCAGCCAGTGTTAGGTATTGTCTCTGGAGAAATGTTTAATGACACCTCTGTGTATGATGCTAGTAGCAGCAGGACTGTGAAACATGGATTTACATTTCAAGATTGAAGCTTCTCTAAGTGCACTGGGGGTGTATCCTCACACTGCTGTGCTCTGTGCTCTCTGCAGACAGTGTTATGTATTGTCCCTGGAGAGATGTGTAATCAGACCACTGTATATGTTGTTAGTAGTAGCAGGACTGTGATATATGGATTTATAGTGCAGGACTGTAGCTTCTCCAAGTGCCCTGGGGGCATGTCCTCACTCTGCTGTTGTGATGACCCAGAGGGCAGCGCTAAATTGTTATAATTAATGTGATGTAGTGTATATGTAATGCAATTGTCATGACAAATGTAATGTTTACCCCTAGTGGCTGTTTATTATTACTACAGGCTGATGAGATCTGGATGGATGGGTACCACATCCTTATTGGTTCAGAGATGTCTGGGTTACCAGGAGTGAGGTCTTGTCCTGGTCTCATTGTGCTGTATGTTCTGTAGGGGGCGGTCGGTCCACGTGTGCAATGTCTATTCTATTCTATTCTATTCTATTTTAGACATTGGCAAATAATATTCTGCAATTTTAAATTGATACAATTACAAGTTATCTTTCTAATGTTTCTAATTCTTCTGGGATTCTACATTCATAAAGCTCTATGTACGTGTAATGTATGGAGATGCTGGGTCCAAGCCCATGATGGAACATCTCTCCAGAACCGATATCTAACGCTCGCTATTGTCCTGCTCAGTCCTGCTGACACATTCCCTTTAATGTCCTGCTCAGTCCTGCTGACACATGCTCCCCTTCATCTATGCAGGGAACCTCTTATGCTTACCAGTGTCTACAAGCACCCGTCAGCCATTTCTTGAAATTTAATTTTAACGTACTACCCTTTCGATATTTAAATCCCTCCTTGGGATCTGTTGTTCCCTTTCATCTATGTACGGAACCTCTTATGCTTACCAATGTCTTCAAGCACCCATCAGACATTTCTAGGCATTTTTTTAAGGTAAGGCTACATGCACACACACATGTGCCCGTGCTGGGGAGAGGAGGAGGAGGTGGTGCACGGCGCCATATGCCGAGAAAAGATAGGACATGTACAGTGCTGACGTATATACGTCCCCCAACGGCCGTGTGAATGAGACATATTGACGCCGCAATTATTCCAGTAGCAGTGGCATTCTGGGTTATATATTTCCCTTGATGAACCTTTTTTCTACATCTCTATACCCCTGTGTCCCTTGGTCCTTTTACCCGTCTCTCTTTGTTTATTTCTCATTTTCTGTCCTTCTGCCTTTTTATATCAATACCTTATTGGGCATGTCCAAAATCTTCCTGGATCATCATAAACGGGCATTAGAAGGTATGAGGTTGCATTTTTTTACCGTGTCTATTAACTGTATGCCAATATTTTTCTTTGGCTGATACCCAGTTCTCAGTCTTAGGTCAGTGGTATAATTTGCTTGATGGGCTGTATCTTTATTGTTCTATATGTATACGAGTGCATCTCCTCATTTTATCTAAATTGATTAAAAGCTACACTAGTGATCAAAATTATGCTCTTTTACCTTGTAAAAAAAACAAGGTGTGTTCATTCCCACAAACGTAATGGGGATCATTTTCGTCTGGATATCTGTCCCCATTGATGCTTATGGCACTTGGTTAAGTTGCGCGAGCACACAATTTGCCACACCGTGACTGGCAGAATATAGGACATGTCCTATATTTCGCAGTGTTACGGTGCCGTCCCTGCACTCCTCTATGGAGAGGGGAGGGGCAAGCAGTGCTCTGATGTGTGCTTACGTTCATGTGAATATACCCTTAGTCAACTGAATCTATTAAAATTTCCTAAAAAAACTGAATTATCTTTTCCATCAGGTATCCTTTAAAAGAAGCCATGATACCAGTGTGAACAGAGCCTAATAACTTGCAAAGTAGGAGGACTTCACCATAAACATGCTTCAGTTTTGAATACAACAGTGTAAGGCTACTTGCACACGAATGTGGGCAATTGTGGGCTGCAAACACACCCATGGTCCGTTATTTGCAGCTCGTGTGTCCCTACTGCCGATAACAGTGGAAAAGGACTGCCTAAGCAAATGGGCCAAGATGGTATGCTCTATAATCTGCAGCTTGGGCAGTGGGCTCACACACCGCTATAAGAACATTCATGTGCATTTAGCGTAAGTATAATCATTTAAAGCTAAAACTATGTTAAAAACACCAAAAATAAATGACATTAAGAGAGAAGTGCAAATCAGAAGGATGATTAGGGAAAAAAGAGTCTTTGTTCCATGTAATTTCCATTAGCAACAGACGATGTCGGTGACAATGAGTAACTTGGGTATGAATACGATCGGGATGTGAAAGGCAACACACTTGCAGATAAAGGCGACTGCGTACCACTGATGGACGTCGGAGAACTGCGATGATAGCTGTAACCTGAAATAAAAAAAAAGTTAAGAAAATAATAAAAGTAATGACTGTAATATTAAAAATATGGCTTCTACACGAAATGTTCGAGATACAGCTTGTTCGGTGCCAGACATATGGAAGAAAAAATCAGAGCAGGACTATTAATAGATGTATATTGGTAAGTTATCTATTATCCTGCCCCCTTCACTTACACACACATTACAAAAACATGAGGTAAAGTGGAGTTTGGTGATTATACAACCTGCTTAGTACTGGAGTGAAACTGGTTTATTTGGCAACTGAAATGTCTCCGACAAATAGCAAACATTTTTTAGATGAAAGTGCAGCAGAAACTGTGTGACGTGAAAAAAGGAGACGTGGCAGGAAAAAACCTGCAGAATTAAACGTCACCATCTCATGAAAAAAATTGAAATCCCCCATATTCTTTATGCAGGTTTTCTTTCTTGTTCAGTGATATAAATTTGTATGGATTTTTTTGTACAAAGGATTTATGAATTGATGTCACTTTGAGATAAATGTATTAAATTATTAACTAGATTCAGCCCTAGTTAATAGGGTTTTGCCCGGGATAATAAATAACTGAATAACAACATAGAATGGGTTAACAAAAATATTTTATATCTATCTATACAACTCTATATCTATCTCTCTCTCTCTATGTCTATATCTCTATGTATGTTTCTCTATTTCTTTGTCTCTCTCGGTCTCTTTCCATATCACCTCACACATAAGCGGTCTTAATTTCCGTGCTTATTGTAACCAATCAAAGCTCAGAGCTCATATTAATGACGTGATAAAAAATGAGCTGTGATTGGTTTATAACTGCCACAGCAGACAATGGTGTGAGCTTTCTGACAGAGAAACCATATGAATCACCCTCTTCCTCTCCCCGCCAATTTTGGCATTTCTCCAACCCACATGCCACTTTGGGTGTGTCTGGGCAGAGACCAGGCAGGCATAACATCTATTATGGTCTCCGCTGGAAAACTGTCGGAGAATATAGCAACAAACTCCAACAGTTCCGAACTGATCTAAAGTTCAGAACTGGCAGGGTTTGTGTCCATATTTACAAGCCAGTGGACGGAGAATTATGATTGGCGGTGTAAACGCTAGTCTTGATGAATCTCGATAAATGGCTCCTGTATATGGTGGTCAATGAGTGTATTTTGGAAAGTGTGGGTAGAACATTTAGTCTATGACGTTCCATGAGTCACAGACTGTGCAAAATTTGGTGATTGTAAACGCGACAGTGGAGATTCCTTTAGCGGACACACACAAAATAACCTTTATTATAACATACTCTCATATAAGATAAAGGTAATAGACTAAATATCAAATGAGTGTGATACGAGATGAAATTATATAAGAAGGTTTGGTATCTGTATAGTGTGAGATCATTTCATGTGCTATCATACTCATTTCATATTAATCCCTTCCCGCATGACGTGACTCTACATCTTAGGACGCGACTAGTTCCCGCACCTTGACGTAGAGCAGTAACAGCCAGGATCACGACTATTGCAGTCCCGGCTGTTTAACCCTATAGACGGCGTGGTCATGTTATATATGCCTAAAGGTCAAACCATGACACGGGAGGTCCCATAAATTATTTGATTAGTACAATATTACACTTGTTATATACATTGTGAATACATAATATATCATTTGGTATACACAATGGATATAAGATGTCTACACCACCAGAGTTTTTGTAACAAAAAAAAAACAACATCAACAATTTACTTGAGGTCATGGTATCACTTTCCTGGAGACTTACCACCCGACCTCTTACCACTTGAGGCCAACTCTTCAGGCCTGTTTTTTTCTTCTGCCTCAGTGCTCCTCTTAGCCCTCTTCTCCCAGTCCCCTAGGCTGCAGGACCATATTATTTGCTAACTTACCTGACCTGGTCTCTTTTCACTGCAGATATAATGTAAAAACTGAAAGCTAATGTAAGCACAGGTTCCCTTCAATGGAGTGCTGAGTAACAACAAAAATAATTGAATAGCAAAAAGAGCATAAAATAAAAGAGCACAGGTTTCAGTAGTATAAGCAAAGCTCTTTAGTCTCTACAACTGCCTGTACTATTCACCGCACGCAAGAGCACAGAACTGTAGTCATGCAAATTTATAAAAAGCCTAAAACTGGCTTGTACAGGCTTTATTGCGACCTCTGCTGCAATCTGATCATACCACAAAAGAAATCCTTTCAACTATTGTCAAAATTGCTGGAAATATATTTGGAGCAGGAGTTATTTTCCACTTACCTAAATGCATCAATGTAAATTGTGCTGCCAATTCCTTGGCATCTTCCAAAGACACGCACAATTTGTCTGGCATGAAGTAACTGCTGGTGTTATTAGCAAGAGATGGAAGAACAACCTTATATATGAGAAGAAAGTTTCCATCCTGGCTGTTAGTTGAATACAAATGGTATTCTGGAAATGCCATATTATTTTTGTAGCAATAATACTCCAAGTGCATGACAGCGGAGCGGAACTGATGAGGCTTCAAAGAATTCATATTTGTCGGCGTGAGCTTTGTTCCAGGATAGAAAGGGTATGTGTATCTTTCTGGCTCTGAGTAGGTTGGACTGTGTTGATCACTAAGAACTACAGGAGAACTTGTACATCTTCCAACAGATCTCCGGCCCCCATCTTCATTATTCATTAAAGTTAGCATGCTCTCACCATTGGCCATATGACCACTCAAATGTTGTTTGAAGTTAGCTTCCTTATTCACAGGTTTAGCCAAGGTGACCTCAATACTGGCCCCATCAATACATCTGCCATTCATTACAGACATTGCTGTAATAGCATCATCTCTAGAGAAAAAATGTACAAATGCATAGTCCCGCAATTTCTTTACACGGTCCACAGTTCCAGGCTTGAATTTGTTAAATTCTGCTTTAATAGTTTCTTCCGTTGTGGATATCATCAAATTCCTTACATACAACACTTTCACTCTTTGCATTGTTTCTTCATCAACTTCTTTCTCTGGATCTGCCCAGTCAACCTGAATCGTATGACCCCATAACTGGAAAGTACCTGGAAAAAAAGTTTACATAAAGTTTACAAATAAAAGTGGGCAAATCAGGGTGGGGCATAAGATGGGCCAAAGAGGGGACACCTTGACTAGCCAGATTTTCTCTAATATATAAGGCTATTGATGAAATCTATTCGAACACAAATGAAGATCTTAATTCTGACTTGTCACAAGCTGTGTCGCAAATCCTGGCAGCAATAGGACCTGCTCTATCATTTGTGGCACCATGACCGTGAACAATGGATGTCTATGGTCAAGTGTATTATGCTTGTGTCAATACATCATGGAGTACTATTGTAATGTTTTGGTTACATTTTAATGACTTTTGAGAAATGTCAATGTTTTTAGTATCTTCATATTCTGACTGTATCTTCACGCGATTATATTGGTAAAAGGTAACAATTACTCATATAATAGTGTGATTACACTTGCAGGGAACCAGAATTTTCTAATGTGGTTTGAGCCAAATAATGTTCCCTTCCCCCAGCAACTTTTCCATTTATCAAGGCTTTTACATTTGTTTTCTCCTGATTATTAGACCCTAGTCTAACTATCCCAGAAGTGTTTTTGCATAATGTTTTTAATGCAGTTCTTATTACAAAACCAAGTGTGAATCATACAGGGCGAGCAAGTACAGCTACTACTGTATATACTCGTGTATAAGCCGAGTTTTTCAGCACAAAATATGTGCTGAAAAACCTTGCCTCGGCTTATACACGAGTCAATGGTAAAAAAAAAAAAAAATTAATACTCACCCTCCGGTGTCCCCGATGTTCCTCGCGGCTCCCAGCGGCTCCCGATCCCTGTTGCGGCTCCCTGTGTCTTCTCTTCTGTCTTCTCTAGCCGGCAGAGTCGCGTTCATGCGATCTGCCGGATGTCGCACACTGTGATGCGACGCTGTCGCCGCGGATGACGTCATCCGCGGCGACAGCGCTGCATCACAGTGTGCGACGGCCGGCGCGATCTCCCGGCTATACTACTGGGGGCTGGCTGTATACTACATGGGGGCTGGTTGGCTGTATACTACATGGGGGCTGGCTGTATACTACACCCTCGGCTTATACTCGAGTCAATAGGTTTTCCCAGTTTTCGGTGGTAAAATTAGGGGTCTCGGCTTATACTTGGGTCGGCTTATACTCGAGTATATACGGTACTTCTTTTCTAAATCACAGGTTAAATGTGACAACTGTATTTTCCATTTCCAGCAAGTACAGCTACCATCGCAGAGACTGTACACGGTCGGTAAATGAGAAACCTGAAATAGAGTTTGACATCACTATGGAAGAAAATATTCACCTGGAATGAGTTTCCTTCTTGCCATTGCAGCCGCTCTGTGAGATTCAAATTCTACAAAGGCAAAGCCTCGGTTTTTAGTTTTGTCAGTTGCGCTCGGGTACACAATGACATCCACTACTCCTTCTGTCACTTTCTTCATTTCATCCAAAATTTCCTCTTTCTTCTTCTCCTTTGGAATGGCACCAATAAAGAGTCGACAGTTGTCTAAACTCACACAGACTCCAATAAACTTGCCAGGACGGATTTCATAATTATTTAGCATTCGAATAGCAAGCAAGGCATCATCTTTGTTGGTATACATAACAAAAGCATAACCTCTATTCTCACCACTAAATTCCATCATCAATCTAAACTCATAGATTCTTCCAGCTTGTTCAAATACTGGGACAAGTTCATCTTCATACATGTCACGGGGAATTTTTCCAACAAATACTTCACAGCCACGTGGTGGTGGTGGACCTTCCCAACCTAAAAGATTAATAATAAGGGAGGGAGTAAATCAGGGAGAATCAGCGTGTAAACTCTTCCTTTACCAGTTTTGGAATGTGGAAGATGTTGTCAACTATTTATTGTATTTGATTTGTTTGTACTTGCTGCTGTTTTGAAAATGAATAAAAAGATTTAAATATCTATACCTGGAGCGCAAATATGTTCTAAGTATGTACAGCATACCTGAGTGAAGTTGACCCCCCCACCTTGTTCAAATCAAACAAAATTGGTGTCAAACGTTTGTGCTGGTTTGTGCAGCAGAAATTTTTGTTAGTGCTGCTATCATTTTTAATGTATTGGTCAGTTTTTCCAGAGGAGTTTTTCCCTTCCAAAGTACAATGTGTTATCTAGCACCCCCTGGTGATCAAACCAGAGAAGTGTAACTAGGTTTGGTTTTTACCAGTTCATCCTAAACACCTTAACTTATGCAAACACCTAAAAATGATAGCAGCCGGTCACGTGACCATGGTGACATCACAGGTTTTTAGCCTCTTAACATTAACAAACTGTACATCATGTATGCATCTGATCACATGAAATCCCATCATATCTGCATGGACTTCTTATCCTTCCCATCCTCCATGGAGGCTGCTGTGATTCCATGTGATCAGATAAATACATGGGTTAGACATTGCAGATATAACAGGACCTTTAATGATGTCATTCTGGTCACATGATTTTAAGTGCCCAATGATGTAATAGAGTTCTCCATAAAGCAGAATATCATATCCAGTCAATCAGGAACAAGGAGACAAGGCAATGCAGGTAAAATTTACTATGCAGGACTCACTTGGCTTTTTTTGTAACATTGCAGCCATGGAAATGAATGATTTAGGGATAAGAGCAATTCTTTTTAATCATAGTTTTAAATGAAGCCTTTATTTTGGGTGGGTTGATTTGCATGATAGGTGTGGATATCTCTGGTTCTGTGAAGCATCCAAACACAATACAGATCATATTAAAGCGAGGATTCCTGATAATAAGTCAGGAGATAAAGGCATGTCAGCCTAACTTTCTGATTGGTGGAGGTTTCAGTGATGGGACATATCACTAGTGGACAACCCCTTTAATGCGCATATGTATAGTTTTAATGTACATAATAGACATTTATACCTGGAGGAGGACCACCAAACTTGCGCTGTCCATTCTCTTGTACCATATTGTATCCAGTCTTTTCCATTAAGGCAATCAAAGCAGCTTCATTTTGAGTCCTAGTGTTAGATATGTCACTTCCATTCAAAATGTCTGTACATTCTTCGCTCATGGCTGCAAAGTCATCTAGGAAAGATAAAACTATTACTACATTGTTTTTTCATTCTTATGTATAGAATTTTTTTATTCTGACATAGTGTGAAAGAATTATCAATGTGTCGCACATTAGACCAGTACGGAGTAGAACTAGATAGCTCTCTGCTGCCACAGATTAATCACTGGTCCACATTTACTAAGGTGCTTGCGCCAGTTTTCTTTCCACATTCTTTGCAGTCCAAACTGCTTTCACACGTATTTAAAAAATGCCTGCGCTACATTTGTGTGGCACGGCTGCACTATTCTTCATGCAACTTTTGTAGCTCTACGGCGCAGAGGTATAAGGGATGTATGAAGAGGGCTCACGGGCTGAGTCCTCTTCATACAGAGGTGGGGGTTGTTGCATATTGCAGCAAACCCCCACCGCTAATAACCGCGGTGGTGTGTTGCCCGCTCGCGGCTATTAACCCTTTAAACGCCGCCGGCAAAGTCGCCGGCGGCGTTTAAAAGACGGCGGCGCGCGGCCGCCGCCATCTTTATTACGATCGCCCGCCCCCGAACGTCATCGGGGGGCGGCGATCGGTTGCCATAGGAACCTCGGGTCTTCGTTTGACCCGAGACTATCTGGCATCTGCAGATTCGTTACAATGAGCCAGTGGCTCATTGTAATGAATGTGCTGCAAAAATGCCATATATTGCAATACAGAAGTATTGCAGTATATGGTAGGAGCGATCTGACTATCTAGGGTACATTAACCCTAGATAGTCAGATCGCTCCTTATGTAGCCCTGATTGGTCAAAAAATTGTGAAAAAAAAATAAAAAAAATTTTAAAAAATAAAAAAATTTAATAAATATTAAAAGTTCAAATCACCCCTCTTTCCCTAGAACGGATATAAAACATATAAACAGTAAAATCCAAACATATTAAGTACGCCACGTCCCAAAATGCCCGATCTATCAAAATATAAAATGGTTACGGCCGGCGGTGACCTCCGAGGTGGGAAATGGCGCCCAATTTCCGAAATGCGACTTTAACACCTTTTTACATACATAAAAAATGAAATAAAAATGATCAAAATGTCGCACAGACCTCAAAATGGTAGCATGAAAACGTCGCATCATTTCGCAAAAAATGACCCCTCAAACATCTCGTGCGCCAAAGTATGAAAAAGTTTATGCGTCAGAAGATGACAAAAAATTTTTTTTCTTTTTTGTACACATTCATTTAATTTTTAAAATGTATTAAAACACAATAAAACCTATATAAATTTGTATCACCGCGATCGCACCGAACCAAAGAATAAAGTAGGCGTGTTTATTTGGACGAAGAGTGAAAGTCTAAAAACTGAGCCCACAAGAACGTGACGCACGTGCTTTTTTTTTTCAATTTTTCCACATTTGGAATTTTTTTTTCAGCTTCGCAGTACACGGCATGTTAAAATAAATAACCTCACCGGGAAATAAAAATTGTTACGCACAAATAGCCCTCACACAGGTCTGTACACGAAAAATGAAAAAGTTATGGATTTTTGAAGTTGGAGAGCGAGAAATGAGCCGAAAAAACCCTGGCGTCCTTAAGGGGTTAATGAGGACGCCTTTTACAGATCCAAAAATTTACAATATCACTACATTGTGGTAGAATTGTTCCTCAGGACTTCTTTTATTTTAACTCTCGTCCTGTGATCTCAGAAATATAGTGTTAAGTTTAGACCATTCAGGAGCCTTGTATTTTAATGTATGCACTCCCCCATAGGCTAGTGTTCCCACCCATCACCTACTTATGCATTGTGGGGGGCAGACCCGAACCACTAGCACTGACAGTGTATAACAGGCTCCCTGAGGTGCTTGGTGAACATAATGTATTAGCATAAAATCTATAATTCATATAGAGGAGGGCGCTGTGGGTGGGCAGCTACAGACCCTCAGGTAACACATTGTGTAAGAGTATGGGGTATAATCCTGATTTGGGGCGGGGTACTATTCTAGTTACACCCAGGCCGCTGAACACTTTTCCCTTTCCCCAATAACCAATTCAGGACGTAAAGAAATGATGTACAGTTCCCTTTATTGTCCTGCTGAGGATGACATGAAAAGCTGTGGAGACTGTGGTAGCTGTGTCACTGCCATGCTATGGCATCCTCACAGCTGGGACCTCCTACACACTGCATATACAGCAGAGGGTCAGAAGAAGACGCCACCAATATCCAGGTCGTGTGTGCCAGGGAAAGTGTCCACTGACCTAGAGTGTGTCTCTGCATGACTCCGTCCCGGCTCCGCGCACACAACGGTAATGGCGGACACGTCCGGCCCGAGCGGTTTAGAACGAAAAAAGAAAAAAAGGTGCGCAGTAACAAAAGCAGTCGTACTCCGCCCCCTCGCCGCTTCCCTCCGCAGGCCACAGACCCAGCATGCAAGCGCGGCCATCTAAAGTGACGTTGAGGAAGTCCCACCAATCAAGAAGCGAGGGACCTTGTAGCTATGCGAGAGGTTAATGTTACTTTGTGGGTGCGGGTCCAGCAAAATTCCATAGAATTTCCATGGAGCATGCAGAGGAGAGAGCTGGACAGCTCCATAGCATGGATTCTCACAATACTCCTGCACCTGGAGACAGGGAGCAACTCCTGTATCATGGCGCCCTGTTCTGTAAATAAAAGGGGTTGCCACTTAAAGGAAACTTGTAAAGGCTAGTATATGTACCTTATTAGTGTCACCATGTTATACTTACCTTGCTAGGTTTTTGTGGTATCATGATTTTCGTGACGCCCATCACAGCAAGTATAAATATATTAGGACATATATTTGTAACCCGTTAAGGACACAGACCTATATGTCCGAATACATGACAACGCTCCACCACAGATGGGCAGGGGTTAATGACCCCAAATCCTCACCACCCGATCCTCAATACTAAGCAGGCTGAAGGTCCTACCTGACAGATCATCCTTGTATGATAGACGGTTGCGCATTGTTTGTTTCTCCTTAAAGAGGGGTTGCCAAATTTAGTTTAGTGCATAATTAGCAGGCTGGAGTGCAGGACGTCTTATTCCCCGTTCTCTGTGCTGCTAATTATAATGTCAGACTAGCAAGACAAGTGCCAGATCAAGATGGAAGGAGCGCAGATGAGTATCTTTAGCTGTTTTATTTTACTTAAATAGTGCATGTTGATGCGAGAGTTGAAGAGGTGTAGTGCTAATGGCTAAACTACCCTACAAATAAGCCAATGTCCTTATGGACGAGAGGGGTCACATGATAACACTCTTATTTGCAGCTTTGTCATCACCGAATCCTTTTGATATATCCTGACATTTTTAGGGCAGGAAGACAACATTTATTGGTCCCAGGGCCACTTGTCACACTAGGACCTTGAAAACATCCCAAAGAAATACAAATACCACAGTGAGCACCAAATAGTAACCCCATAAACACCAAAAGTCGCAGTCAGACAATAATATAGAACCTCAGGCCAGATTAATATAGCATATCCCAAAGAGAAAAATAAAAATAATGCAAAACCTAAACCACAATACTAATAATCCAAATCTCTGACCAGAAAATAATTATACAGACCCCAGGCCAACAATTTCATATTTTTAAAATTATAACCTGTTGGCATCATGTTATAGATATTAGCCTTGATTTCCAGCAAACCATTATTACTAGTAATATGCAATTTCCAGATATTCTCAGTTTAATCCATATTCTATGAGAACAGTTGGGTGCACCCTGGATTGCCCTCAGCACCTGGGGCACTGCTTATCCCATCTTAACACCTGATCTGACATACAGGGGGGTGGTCCATGCAAAATAGCAGTGCTCCAAGTGCTAAGGACAACACCTTGGTGCACCAGACCTGCCTCATTAGCATATGGATTGAAATGGTATAATGGACTAAAAAAGTAGTGTTGAAATCACAGAGCATTTCTCTACAACACTGCTGCCAGCAGGTGATAGGCTCAGTGAAAGTGGTGACTGTCTTAGACAATGTGGCACATTTACTAAGGGTCCGTTGGACACATTTTTGTCAGGTTTTTCCGAATATTTACGATTTTTTTCTGAATGCCCGAATTTTTGCGCATGGATCGATTTTGGCGCTTCGTCTGCGGCTTTCTTGATGACACAAATCGGGGGGGCAATGGCCGTCGGACTGATTGGGAAATTTGTGTCGCAGATCAGCACTCACATACACCGGGAAGAAGATGTGAACTCCGGGGACCTGAGACCGGGAAGCAACACATGCAGTAAGTTGGACGCAACGATCTTAGTGAATCGCGCAGCTCCGAATCCTCGTCGGCAACGCACTCTCGGATCATATGGACGGTTAAGTAATGTGCCCCAATGTGTGCATGAGACAATTATAATTTTTATTCCTCTGTCAAATTGGTAACAATATAAACTAGCCACCTGATTTATGAAGATCCAATACTCTTTATATCAGTCATATAATTCATGGCGGTTATTAAGGAAAGGAATATCCATCAAGAAAACAAGGTGAGTGATATGTTCCCATTCTATTAATTCCTCCCATGCAGCAATAATTATAAAAATTTTATGTAGGCGGACCCCTTTTTAACTTAAAAGACTTTACTAATCACTCAACAAGTTTTTCCATACTTCTTCCTGCCCTCATGAATAATCCTCCTTAGCATTAAAAGTACAAGATTCAGTTTGTACATATTTTGAGATGGATGAGAAGACAATTGTCAAAATGGAACCATAGCAACAGTGTTGTAGTGAAACCATTAGGGAACGCCATGATTTTTCACTTCCAAAAGCATTAAACTGCTGGGAATTTACAAGAGAAAATAAGAAAGGACAATTATTTCCATCGTAGTAACCGTAACACATGATCAACTGAAGCCAGTGACTCACCCTTCATCTCTGTTTGCACATACCAACATGTTTAACACCCTTATGTAAAAATGAGGTGTGTTACGTTTTGTTACTAATGTACTATGGGATAAACATAGTTAAACATAATCATATGAAAATAAAAGGAACCTGTCAATGCGTTTGGGACACTAAACCACCCACCCAGGACCGGTCATTTAGTGTCCCAAATCGCCCGTTAGTTTTACCACCTATGTGCCTGCTAAAAAAAACCTTCTACCAGTTAAAAGATCTTAACTCAGCCTCTTAACCTACTGTGACCTCTTGTTAAGCCTCTCTGGATGCTTTAGGTCCCCAGGCTGCAAGGATCACTGTAGTGTCCGTAATTAGGTTTTATTGATGAGATTCCTCTGTTCCCCATGACAGCACAATTATGAAAATCCGATTGTCACTACTAGAGAAAAGTCCTAGTATCAGGGGGTCCCCAAACTTTTACATATGGGGAGGGCCGGTATAAAACAGCGGTACAAGGACTTGACCGCACCTTTACATACACGTCCCCCCCAAAATAATCTTTAATATGCTCACCCCCTTGTGAACATTTTATATATTGGCCTAATGAATTATAATTATTAAATAGCTCCCACTCCACCATTTATTATTTCCTATGCTGCTGGACCCTCCCCATTAGTTATTTTATGTTTGTTTCCCACCTCACCATTATATTTTATATGCCCCCCTCCCCACCCCACACCACCATTAGTTATTTTATATATGACCCCCACCCACCATTAGTATTTTAGTGTTGCCCCCACCCACCATTAGTTATTTTATATGCCCCCCACCCACCATTAGTTATTTTATATGACCCCCACCCACCATTAGTTATTTTATATGCCCCCCACCCACCATTAGTTATTTTATGTGCCCCCACCCACCATTAGTTATTTTATATGCCCCCCACCCACATTAGTTATTATGTTGACCCCCCCTCCCACCATTAGTATTTTTATATGCACCCCTCTCCACCATTAGTTATTTATATGCCCCCCCTCCCACTATAGTATTTCATATGCCCCCCCTCCCACTATTAGTTATTTTATATGCCCCTCCTCCCACCATTAGTTATTTATATGCCCCCTTCCCCATGTGATTTCATATGCCCCCCCTCCCACTATTAGTTATTTCATATGCCCCCCCCTCCCACTATTAGTTATTTTATATGCCCCCCCTCCCCACCATTAGTTATTTTATATGCCCCCCCTCCCACCATTAGCCTGACGTGTTGTAGAGGAGGAGGGGTGACCCCTTGCTTATCCATAGAGATGCAATGCGCACGGCCCTGCACATGGGGAAAGATAGGACATGTTCTATCCTTTCCCCGTCTACAGAATGGTATGGTGCACGTCACGAAAACTGACCCATGTTTGGTCCTATCCCTCAGACTGTACACATTACACAGGATGGGAGTCTTTGCATCATGCAGACAGGAGTCCCTGTCTGTCAATTCAACTATAGTGCCGATTCTGTGGGAACTGTTACAGTTGTAATGCGTTCGGTCAGTGGAAACTGGTCCATTTCCACAGTCTGCACGGTTTGTGTACAGTCAGCCTTGGGGTACATTTACACAGCCGTATGCTGGGCGGGCATATCGCTGTTTGCTGTAGTGGAGGGGGTGGTGACCCCTACATAGAGAAAAGCGGCGCACGGCTGCACACATGAGGAAAATAGAACATTCTCTATCTTTTCCCCGTGTACAGTGCGGAATATGTGTGGCACAATGCTGCCGCTGGGCCGCCATTGCCGTCTATGGGGACGTGTATACAGATGGATGAATGTACCCTTAGCTCTGCCTGCAGCTACAGCACCTGGCAACTACTCAACTAATACTTCAATATTGATTCTGTATGTTTACGGAAGATTAGCAATAAACATTTATTTGTAGACAACTCCTGTAACTGAGTAAATATTCTGTTGGCAGGTTACCTAAGAACACAAAGAAAACTGCACAGGGTTTAACCCCTTATCTCTGACGCTTGTTTTCAGCTTAATGACCAGACTCGATTTTTAGAATCTGCCCTGTGTCACGATAATTGGTTATAACTTCGGAACGCTTTAACATATCCATGTGATTTTGAAATTGTTTTCTTGTGATACATTGTACTTCATATAAGTCGAACAAGTTCAGTGATAAGTTTTGCATTTTGTTAGGAAAAAATTGAAGATTTTGAAAAAATTCCAAAAAATTCGCAATTTCAAAGTTTTAAATATTTAAATTCAATTAGACCACCCAAATAGCTTGATAACAAACTTTTCTGGATTGTCTGCTTGTCTGATGACATGTTTTTAATGCGTCCTTTTAATTTTTCTAGGATGTTATGAGGCTTAGAAATTTAGGTGCGATTTTTCTAATTTTCATGAAAATTGCCACATTTTGAGGGACAACAAAGCTTCCAAGTGAAATTGAGAGGCCTAAATATACTATACACATAGAAACTACACCCCTTAACATGTATAAAGCAACACTTGTGAAGTCTGTTAACCCTTTTACGTGTTTCACAGGGGTTAAAACAATATGGATGTGCGATTTAGAAACTTTAGAATTTTTGGAGGAAAATACATTAATTTAAGCCAAAAATGACACTTTCTCAGTGAATTAAATGATGAAATGCTCTGCAAAGTTTGATACCCAATTTTTCCCGAGTGCACTAATAGCCCATATGTGGTGATAAACTGCTTTATGGGCACATGGCTGGGGCATAGAATGAAAGCAGAGATTTGTATTGTCACATTGTCATTATTTTTTTGGTAATGCAAACATGTGAGGGCTTATTATTTTCAGGATGAAAAGCACTTCATAGTTAATCCATTTTGGGGGTCTATAGCTTATTCATGAGATTTTAATCTTAAAATCATTAAGTTTGTTTTGTATTTTGAACCCTTTTTTCGCCCATTCACCATAACATAAAAGTAATATTTTATCATTATTCTCTGTCAACAGTGACAGCAGTGCGGGAGCCCAGATGAATACGACAGTCAGGCTCCAGTGGTAACAGCTAGGATCGCAATTCCAGTCGTTAAACCCTTTACGCACCGCTGTCAAAAATGTTTGACCGCAGCGTCTATAGGGCTTCTAAGTATGTCCCTGCCTTGATTCCCACCCCATGCCGGTTTGACAGTTGTAGACCTGGGATCCGGACAAAAACCCCAGAGCTACCTTCAGAAGGATCTGACAGTGTGCATGTTCGCCTATGCACCTGCATAGGCTGACTACTGTAATACACTGCCATATTTCAGTATGGCAGTGTATTACTTTGATACTCAGGTCCAGTGTATTACTTTTGCTCAGCCCCAGAATGGGACAAATAAAAAGTAGTAAAAGTCCCCTAAATGCCCCATAAATGACCAAACTCCTACATTTAAAAAACAAGAGTGAGACAGTAAAAAATGTGATAAAAATCTTTACAAATAAAAGAATGAAATAAAAAAATGTATAAAAGTTCACTAAATGCCCCAGATATAATAAAACTCCCACATATAATAAAAAATTGAACATCACCCATCACACAGTCCACACAAATATGATATTGCTGTGTCCAACAACAACAACCCATACAATAAAATAAAATCATCACTGAACCAGTACTTTAAATATTGTAAAAAAATAAACAATAAAAAACATGCCAAAAATTAGGTTTTTTGCACATCCAACCAAACAAGCAATAAATAGTGATTAAAAAGTCACATTTAGACCACAATGATTCCAATAAAAAGTACAACTAATTCCGCAAACAATAAGCCCTAATACAGGTTAATCAACAAAAAAATCTAAATGCTACACCACTTAGAAGATGGCGATGCAAAACCATGTGATTTTTCTCTCAAAATGGGTTTTTATTCTGCACAATTATTCAAAAATTAAAAAGCTATATAAATGGGATATCGCCATAATCGTTCTGACCCATAGAACACAAATAACAAGATAAATATGTTATATGGTGTGTAAAACAAAAGTGAAAAATCAGTATCAAAATACCATATATATTCGAGTTTCTCAGCACAAAAAAACAAACTCGGCTTATACTCAAGTAAAAAAAAAATGTCAATACAGGTGGTCCCCTACTTAAGGACACCAAGCTTACAGATGACCCCTAGTTAAAGACAAACCACTGTGACCTCTGGTGAAGCTCTCTGGATGTGTTACTGTAGTCCCAGTCTGCAATGATCAGCTGTACGTTGTCTGTAATGAAGCTTTATTGATCATCCTTGGTCCCATTACAGCAAAAAAAATTTGAAACTATAGTTGTCACTGGGGAAAAAAAATATGTTGTCTGGGACTACAATTATAAAATATACAGTTTCGACTTACATACAAATTCAACTTCAGCAAACCTATAAAACCTATCCTGTACTTAAGTCAAGTCAAAACACTCGCCCAAAATCCCCCCCACACCCCACAGGTCCTTTTCTTACGTCTGGCAGCAGGAGGTCCGTGCTACGTGGCAGTGCACAGACATCAGCCGCCGCTGACATCCGCGTGTTAAGTGGCTGCCGGAACACACAATATGGTAACAGCAGTGGTTGACACAGAATTGTCGCTGACAGATGTAAGAAGAGGGACTATGGGAGGCATTGGAAAAGAGAGTATGGACTTTCTCTTTTTATGTGCTGGGCATACTGGGGCTGGCTATATACTGGGGCAGGCTGACTGGCTATGTACTGGGGGCAATCTGGCTGGCTTTATACTGGAGGCTGGCTATATACTGGGCGCTAGCTGACTTACTGGGGAGAAGGGGCTGGCTAGCTATATACTGGAGCTAGGGTCTGGTTGGCTATATACTGGGGGGAGGCTGTGATCAATGCGTTTCCCACCCTAGGCTTTTACTCTAGTCAATAGGTTTTCCCAGTTTTTTGTGGTAAATCTAAGGGCCATGGCCTATATTTGGGTCGGCTTATACTCGGGTATAAGGTAGATTCATTTTTTTTCATTCCGGCCAAGAAAGCCTGCCTGAAATTTGTTTCCTTAAAATTTGCCCTTCAGAAGCTTGATTGCGCTCCTTTCCTTCTGCACCCTGTTATGGCCACATAAATTGGTTTACATCCACAAGTTGGGTATTGCCATACTCAAGAGAAACTGAACAACAAAATCTGAGATGTGTTTTCTCATTTTATCCTGCATGAACAGGTACATTTTGAGGCTAAATAAACATTTTATTATCAAAATTAGAACATTTTGAAGGATGCGATTTGTGGGTTCAATGCCCCTTTAAATATGAATAGACCTCTAAAATAATTGAATCTTAAATTTGGAAAATTGGGGATTGATTTGTAAGCCTCCTAACACCCTAATAAAATAAAATAACAAAAAAAAATCATAAAGCACAACATGTCTTGAAAAAACCATCTGAAAATCACCCTGGTAAGTTAAAGCGCTCTAAAGTTATAATCATATATAGAGACACAGATAAGATTTCTAAAACCATGCTGGATCCTAAGGGTGTGTCCACACGTTCAGTTTTTCAGATGCAGTTTTTGATGTCAAAACCAGGAGTGGAGTGAAAATGGAGGAGGAATAGCACAAATGCATCGCAAAAACTGAACTTGTGGCTGCACCCTTAAGGTGAAGATGAGCTTGGGCTTTTAAGTGGTTAAATCTAATTGTGGAAGCCATGTGTGCTAGGCCGCAGTCACATGTTCCGCTAGCGCTGCGATCATAACACGACACTAGCGCACAGGGGGCAGGCCCCGGCCCTATCACATATGCGTTTCCAGGGAAACATATTTGTTCGATTACCCGGTCGCATGTGTTTCTCTGGAAACGCATATGCGATAGGGCCGGGGCCTGCCCCCTGTGCGCTAGAGTTATGAACATATGACCGCGCCTTAGCCTTGGGTTTCTGCTCTATAATACAGCAGTCATCTGCTGTATATTGGGAGGGCTTAACACGTTATCCCTCTTTATACAGGTTACATACTATTACAGCGTGTGTGGTTCATGGGGCTTGGCCTTTTCCAAGGATAGTAAATGAATATCACTCTCGGAGGCCTGCTGATCAGCTGAATGTAATGGAAGATATTGAGGCCCCATCTGATACACTTGAATGGGATGTCCCTGCCCTATGCCTATCAAGGGGTCAGGCCATTAATATGTAGATCCTGGGACACTCCATTACCAGTTACTGTATCTGTAAATAGCAGCATACCTTCTACAAATGTCCCATTACCTCCATTAAATTTATCAGCTCATTACTATAACAAGTGGCTTATAGTGAATGCTTCCTATTATTCACCTTTGATGACCCTTGTAATAGTGAAATGACATAATAATGGCTCAATGATCTTTTAAAGCATAATGAAGAGTAAACATCTTACTACATACATAAGACAGGGAAGTCAGTCCCCTGTGTGTTCACCATTATCAGTCTTCAGATTGGATTCTTTGTTGATTTGAAAATTAGTCTTTTGGGAGTTTTTTTTCCTGGGATTATATATTTGCATAATGGATTAGCATTTAACAATAGGGGAGTAATGGATCTGTTTCTTTCCAGGCCTTTTCTTATTCACTCGGGGAAGAGTTTATTTGCAAATACCGCTCACCATTTGTTTTGGTTTCAGAGAAAAACTCAGCTTGGGGCCAATTAAGATGCTAATTGTTTTGTGAAGTCAAAGTTGTTTTAATTGCAAACTATTTGTCAACCCTTCTAGAAGACCGCATTTGTTAAGTCATCTAATTGAAAATTGATGACCCTCAGATGGAAGTTGTATTTTTACAGGTGTCACTTCACGAATGATGTGCCACTGGTACAGGCGGTCCCCTACTTATGAACACCCGACTTACAGACGACACCGAGTTACAAACTAACCTCTGGATGTTGGTAACTTACTGTACTTGAGCCCCAGGCTACAATAAACAGCTGTAACAGTTATCACAGGTGTCTGTAATGAAGCTTTATTGTTAATCCTGTTTCTTATGACAATCCAACATTTTTAAATCCAATTGTTTCAGAGACCAAAAAATTTTGGCTGGGGTTACAATAATAAAGTATACAGTTCCGACTTACATACAAATTCAACTTAGGAACGAACCTACAGAACCTACCTTGTATGTAACCCGGGACTGCCTGTACATGGAATGATGGTATCCCATATAGAGTCTGTCATGAGGCCTAAAACCACACCCTTCATTTTGATATCAGGACTGACTCCATGAGAATCCAGTTTGTTCCCACTGAAGCTTATTTACATGCTTCAGATTACCATCTGCACAAATTGTCAATTTCTACAAAATCCAGGATTAATTTACACCAAATTTCTTAACTTGTCACACACAATACAAACTAACTCACAAAATAAGACAACATTCAAGGGTTCCAGCATATTGTATAGCTTCATGCTGCACAGAATTGTCAAAATGTCAAATACACAACTGTTGTGATATTTGGTAAATGCTGCGTGCCTAAGGGGACTAGAGGAGAGCTGACACTTTAAAAGTTTAAAGGTTACCTTTACATGAGTATGGGACAGCAGCACTCCACAAGTTGCATGTGTGCACAAAAATTGTAGTGTACAAAATGTAAAAACCTGCACAGGATACACTCCAAGGGGGACATTTATCAGTGCTTCTGTGCCAAATTTCTGGTGTAGAAGCTCTGAAATAATCACAATTTCTTGTGATCTAAGCATCTTGATGTGTCCTATGCATGTAATTCTGACTCACATCTCTACATAACCCCCCCCCCCAGTCTTTCTAACATGGTTTCTCAGGTCACCCTTCTTATCTGTAAAATGACCATCAGCTTTTCACATTACTCAACACACAGTGGGGAGAATATATATATATACACGAGTAGAATGGCACAATGGGGAGATGTATTAATGTGTCGCACCAGATCAATTCCTGCATCTGATGCTTGGGGATATTGAATATTTGAATATTGAATTGTTTAGGTGCACAGACTGAATTTTCTGGTGCACAGGCTATTTCCTTATGAGACCATGCCCGCCGTTTCAGATGTAAATAACTCCAGTATTCTGGCATAGATAGAGTAATACATTCCCCCAGTGTGTTCCTTAGCAATTTGTCCTCTAGTGTTTCTTGATAATTCCAGTGCAGATTTCAGCACATTCTATAGTAAATTTAGCAGGCCGGGGCATCCTCCTCAGCTTCCTTCTATTAGTGCCACAACTGTTCATACAATTCTTGGCTATGTACCAGGAATTGTGCATATTTCAGGGCTTGTATGCAGTCAGTTTTCAGGAATACAAGCCTTGATAAATCTGGCCAGAATCTCTATGTAGCAGGTGAATAGATCTAGTCAAATTGCTCGCAGTGATAGGTATTTTTATATAGTATGCTGAATATTGTCCACATATTGAGACGCATTTCAGAACAATACACAAGAATAGGGACTTAAAAGTAATTATTGGCAAGTATCAGCGGTGTAATACAGCTAACGTCCGATGTGTATAGAGGGAGCTCCCTCTCTACACCCTCTATATAAACACTTGGTCACCGTAATTTTACATTGACCGGTGAGGAAAGGGTTAAAGGGCTTTTCTGGTCTCTGATACCAGTAATGACTTATCCATAATAAAGGACATCCATGGTGTACGACAGCTACAGTATTTTTCGGACTATAAGGCGCACCATCAATAAATGCCTGATAAAACGTTTAGGTTCATATATAAGGCGCACCTGATTATAAGGATGAATGACCAGCAGGTGGCAGACCTGTGCACAGTTCAAGGCAGCTGTTGTCTGTAAATACGGTTCATATATATTTAAGCGCACTGGACTATAAGGCGCACCTTAGATTTCTGAGGAAATCAAAGGATTTTTTGTGCGCCTTATAGACCGAAAAATACGGTAATCTGAATATTTGTTGCACCCCCACTAATGAACTACTAATGACCTATCCTATGGGCTCTTTCACATTTGCGTTGTCGCTCATTTTCAGTTGCACATCCATTGCATTTTGTCTCCGTGATGCATACGTTTTATCGCTGTGTCCGCAAAAAAAAACAAAAAAAAAACTGAAGGCTTAACATTGCTTTGAAAATATCACAAATGGTTTTTCAGCCTTATCAGCCTTATTTGTGGACCCATAGACTTCTATTGCCTTTTGTGATCCGCAGTTGGACGTGTCGTAATTTTTTCAATGGACGACGGATCAGAGAAAATACAAGCCACTATGAAAACACCCAAAGAAATCAATGGCTTTGTGAGGCAATGTTAAAGAGCCCTAAGGATAGTATAGCCAAGAAAAACACTTGAAGACTGTTTAGTCTCACTTTACACCTGCTATTTATGAACTGGAGAGATTTTCACTTGTAAACTCCGGTATATTTATTGGCGCACAGTAGCACAAGTTTGGCCTCAACCACTTTCTGATTCAATGGGCCCCTCTGCCAATAGATTACTCCCCTTTATGTGTACTAGTTCAACTGTGACTAGAAAGTATTTGCCCTATAAGGAAGATCTTAAACCTTCAATTGATGTGGTGCATGGCATTTCAGGTGCAAATTACTCCAGTATCCTGGCATAGACGTCTGCTTACATCACCCACATTGAGTTAAGTCATCAAAAATATTTTAGAAATATAATCCCAGTCAATTAACTAGGTGATACAAAAACAAGGACTTTACAGATCAATTAAAAATGTTGTACATAAAGCACAATGTCAACTTGGGGACCATAGAGGTGGTAAAGCCTAGTAGTACTTGTATACAGGTGTATATTATCTCCTGGTCAGCTCAATCATACAATGTCTTGTGGTATACAGACAAATATGAAGTGCAAGTAAGATACAAAAATAATCAGCAGTTTAACCAACACAGACATATTATAAAGAACAACAATGATGTAAGTCTTACCAATGCACAAGGGGACACAGCACCAAACAATAGTTTGTGGCCACAGAGTGGGCTTCAATAGGGGAAAAGCCCTGAAGAACTCAATAAAGTTGGTTATACATCATAAATTATTGGATTTGCAATCTTACATCTGTAGCAGCACTCCTTTCATTAAGTGCTTCAGTTTATATTTCAGCTGTGCCCACACTTCCAACTCTATATACAAGCTAGCATTCTTATATCGCTTTAATATCAAGGTGTACCTTTACAACCTTTAGCTGGAGGAAGAGGACAATGTGCTCCTATGACTGTGGGGGGGGGAGACGACTTATGTGACTACTGGGGAGTAGTAATCTGCTGGATAGAAGCTTATAATACAGAATGGCAATGGGATTTTTCTTCAG
Organism: Engystomops pustulosus; assembly: GCA_019512145.1. Lineage (NCBI taxonomy): Eukaryota > Metazoa > Chordata > Amphibia > Anura > Leptodactylidae > Engystomops > Engystomops pustulosus. Next base: position 64,493,196 of record CM033641.1, on the reverse strand, counting down.
TGTGCTATCTGTGATTCCCACAGCATACTGAACCTTTATGTACCCTTTAATATGTAAAAGAAAATTTCCATGAACTTCAATAGAAGCCAACCGGTCTGCAAAACAAAAATTTAGGGCTCATGGATGATGACCATAAGCTTTTCTTGAGTGATGATGAGGAAACAGTGTTTTTTTGCATGTGTAAAAATGGATCATTGGATGCAATATGGAATAAACAAACGTGGATAAAATGCTGACATGAAAAGGACTGAAAAAGGATTTGTTTTATGTGGACTGTGTGATCAAGCCCTTAGACCTTAACCTCACACAACCAGGTGGAGAAGAGGGGAGGGCTGAGTGTTCCTCCCCCCTCCTCTCTCTTTATGAACCGGGCAGCAGCAAATCCAGCAAAAGATCGTACATGCCCTTTATTTGTGGTGAGACAGTGTGCTCACAGTGATCTGGTGCCAAAAACCACAATGGTGGCCATGATCAGGTGCGGACGGATCATGGCGACCATTACAGTCGTGTGCATGAGGCCTTTCTGAGGGATAATGGAGGAAGTAATTGAGTTGAAGAAGACAGTTCACTGGTTTGACTGTTGTGGGAAGGGACAATTGCTTGATGTTCTCTATCTGAAGCTGCATGACTGTGATGGTGGATATGGGGGGCAGTAGTGAAATATAATATAGGCGGTTTGGGCAAGCAGTTTGCACCTAAAAGAATGTGCAAAGTCCAACAGAAAACTGGCGCATGGCCCCTAGTAAATGTGCACCATTGTGTCTGCCGGCTTCAAAGACACTTACTACATTTGCAGCAAAGAGGACAGAGAAAAAAAGATTCCTGCTTCTTTAAGGAATTGGGAAAAGGAGAGCATCAAATGATGGAAACCAAATTCCGCAGGTGAAAGGTAGCTTTTATTTTTCCATCAGTTCCCGTAGAATTGGAGTGTTTATCCTATCATGTTTCCATGATTACAATGGAGACAAAAACACAAGGGCTGCTTTGCTGTTTTTTTGTTATAAATTGTAGAAAGTAAGCATTTACCATAAGTATTCAGATTTTACTAATGGAAATGCATAAAAGAAACCAGAAGTAATTGCTACTGGTTCTAATAATATAAGAGGTAAGATAGTAACTTAAAATAACATAGTGACCAAATATATTTTAGTTTATTGAACTGGGGTCTAAGCAGACTTAATTTGAACGTTATGTATATAAACTGCTTGACCGGTGCTATACATACAAGGGTTAACTATACAAAGTGGAAGTTTCTATACATACTAAAAGTAACATACTCGGAGTTACTATATGTACTAGAAGTTACTATGCATACTTGCAGTTACTTTACATAGTAGAAGTAACTTTACATACTAGGAGTTACTGTACATACTAGAAGTTACTATACATACTAGGAGTTACTGTACATACTAGAAGTTACTATACATACTAGGAGTTACTATACATACTAGAAGTTACTGTACATACTAGGAGTTATTGTACATACTAGGAGTTACTATACATACTAGAAGTTACTATACATACTAGGAGTTACTGTACATACTAGGAGTTACTATACATACTAGGAGTTACTATACATACTAGAAGTTACTATACATACTAGGAGTTACTGTACATACTAGGAGTTACTATACATACTAGGAGTTACTATACATACTAGGAGTTACTGTACATACTAGGAGTTACTATACATACTAGGAGTTACTGTACATACTAGAAGTTACTATACATACTAGGATTGAGCAACCTTTGATCAAAAAAAAATTGATCAAAACAATTCACTATACCAGACTACAGATAGTGAGCTTTAGTCTTTCTGCTTATATTGTTTTATGAGTGTGTAATGGGTTGTAATTCAATTTTGTTATCATAGTATTTAATTACCATACATTTTGATAATAAAGGTAGATATGCTGATTATCTTGTGTGTATGGGTGTGTGCTAACTCTCCCCCAACAGCTGATGTTTTAACCCATGTTGTTCATCCAGTAGATAGAAGAGGTATTAGACCATATATTTAGGCACCTTTATTCTCTCTGACTGCATTGTACTATGTCACGCTGAGTAGTTAGCTAGTTAATGATCAGCATCATAACAGCGCTAATGTGTTGGTGTGGTAGCAAGAGTTCATAGCATCTATGGGGCCATGTACCAGTTTTCTGTCAGACTTTGCACATTCTTTTAGGTACAAACTGCTTGCACAGGTATTTAAGAAGCGCCTGCACTACATTTGTGTCGCACACAACCGTTTTGGGGCCCAGCTGCTCTAGTTTTCATGCAACACAATTTTCTACACTGAAGGGGGCGCAGAAAATGCTCAGTCAGAATGTGCATCAGATTTAACATGCAAAGTCCAAAAGAAATGTGTCGCACTCCCTAAGTTAAAGGTGCACCAAAAAAAGTGGTGAACTCTGTTGGAGCAGTGCAGTTATCTATTTATTAGGTGTTTATATGGGATGAAAGAAATAACAGAAGTCTTGTTTCTACTCTGGGGAACCTTTTAAGATTGTTCCCTTGAAAACATAAAACCTTGAACTTGAGGGACTGAAATGACTTCAGGAATCATTAGCAGGATTGTGTAAGTGATCTTTTGCTAACACTTCTATATCATCAAATCAACCAGCTAGAGAGGGAAGATGATTATCTAATCTATGAGTAATGGAAGCATCATAAAAGCTTTTGCTTTAAATGTAATTTCATAAGGTTTTATCTAGTTGGGGTGTGTGTCTCAGGTGTTGAAATAAAATTGCTGCATTGGTCATTAAACCATCAAAATCGAGCATGATAGCAGGGACACTTACTCATAGATCTAAGCACTTCTTATATTTATATATTTATCCATGGCCTCCTTCCTTCTAAAATCGACTTTTAAAATGATGCAAATGAACTTGATGGGCTCTGGGGGGCTTTACCAGAGCCCCTCCATTCTGCAGATTCACAGGTTGTTACACTTTCTCACCCTTTCTCCTGCTCATTCAGCAATCCCTCCTTTGTTCTGCCTAATAGAATCTCACTGTAACACAGAACGTTCAGCACACACTAAATACCCTGACATGTGTTTCACTATGAGATTTCTTCTGGGGGAATTATGGCATCGTTTGCTGGATAAAATTTGGACATACACCTTTTAACCGGTTTTGTTCCACTATTTGCTACTTTGTAGATTTTGTTTATGAATTAATAAAGATTGATATTAACTGTAATTTGGAGACACATCTTTTTTGGTTCAAGCTTACCGTGATCTATTATTGACTGGCTGATGGTAATGTCTGTATGAATTGTGCCTATACCATTCAGTTTTACAATTTTGTATATACCTAGTTTTACCCCTTAAGGACCAAGCCACTTTTTGAAATCTGCCCTGTGTCACTATAAGTGGTTATAACCTTCGAATGTAATTTTTATCAAATAGAGGTAATTTTGAGATTGTTTTCCCATCACACATTGTACTTCAAATTAGTGGAAATATTTGGATGATATCTTTTGCGTTTAGTTATGAAAATAATAGAAATTTGTCAAAAATTTATAAAACTTCTTCATTTTCAGAGTTCTAAGTTCTTTGCTTTTCAAGTAGATGGTCATAGCACCCAAATAACTTTATAAATAACTTCTCCCGAATGTCCACTTTACGTTGGCATGACTTTTTATGCATCCTCACATTTTACGAGGTTGTTATGGGACTTAACAGTTTTTCACATTTTTTTTTAAATCTCCAAAACTCCAAGTTTGTTGACTCTTTAGGTGTTTTACAGGGGTAGAAACAAAATGGAGGTGAAATTTACAATTTGTAATTTTTTTGGACAACACATTTATTTTGGCCAAAACGTAAAATTTCACAACGGATTAAATGACAAAAAGCTTCATAAAGTTTGATACACAATTTCTCCTAAGTACACCGATACCCATATGTGTTGGTAGACTGCTGTATGGGCGCAGATCCGGGCATAGAAGGGAAGGAGGCGCCATTCAGAGCAGAGTTTCATTACCACATATTACAGGCTATAAAATGTTTCTTTTTTTGTAACGTGGACATATGGGAGTTTATTATTTACAGTTTGATATCTGCTTTTCAGGTGCATCACGAAGGCGGGGTTCAATAGCTAATTGATAAGATTTTATTAACTCTTTCTTAAAGAAACAAGAAACAAGGACAAGAAAATCATTAATTTTGGTTTAGGGTTTTTAGTTTTTTTTTCTTTGTAGGCCATTCAGTGTACCATAAAAATAATATGTTATGTTCATTCTATAGGTCACCTCAATAACAGTGATACCCAAGTTATATAGCTTTCTTGTGGTTGCCTTGTTTTGCAGAATATAAAACTCAGTTGTTGAGAAAGTTGCTTGTTTTTCCATTGCCATGTTCTAAAAGGCATAACATTTTTATTTTTTTATATACGTTTTAGGGCTTGTATTTTGCGGGACAAGCTGTACATTTTATTGGTATCATTTCAGGGTAAATGTTACTTTTTGATCACTTTTTATCCTTTTTTTTATGAGGTTGGATGTGAAAATATCATTTTTGCTGTTTCAAAGAAAATTTTTTACGGTGTTCACCATACGTGTTCAATATCAATTTAATTTTATTCTATGGGTTGTTACGGATGTGGTGATACTGAATGTGTGTTTTGTGGTGATTTTCCCTTTTTTATGTAAAATTAGATTTTTATGTGTGATGGGACATTAAGGGATCTTCATTCATTTTATATTTTTTTTCTTTACAATTTGTTTAAAAACTTTTTTATCATTGTTTTACTTTGTCCTAGGGTGGGACATGAAAAAGTGATCATTTAATCAATTGTTCAATGTAATATACTGTAATACACTTACTGCCAGCAGCCCTGGGGACCTTCAAAAGACCCCAGGGCTGCCATGAAAGCAGTCGGCACCTCCATGCCTTGCACAGAGGATACCGACCCACCGGGTGAGTACCCAGCTCTGCCCTATACATGCTACGGGGTTAAACAGCCGGGATAGCGAGTATTGCGATCCCAGCTGTTACTGCAGGAGCCTGGCTGTCACGTACAGCGGAGCTCCTGCAGTGATCGCACGGGCTCTGCTACTGAGCCCGGGCGATCACGGAGACGTACATGTACCTCAGGATGTGGTAACTGACCGCATTTCCTGGCGTACATGTACGTCATATTGCGCTATGGAGTTAAAGCTAAAATTTACTGTATTCACCAGACAATAAATTCACAATCCACTAACTCCATTTAACCCTGTTTGGTTTCCTGTATCATCTCTATGCTGATGATACCCAACTATATACGTCTGTATGTAACATCACCCCCGCCTTACTTCAGAATACCGTCTCTAACATTATGTCCTGTCTCTTCTTGAATCTTATTCTTTCTAGGACTGAACTTCTTGTCTTAACCAACCGGACCCTGACCTTTCTATCTTGGTCTGTGGGATCACTATAACAACTAGGCAGCAGGACCGCTTTTTTGGGGTTGTGCTGGACTCCGACCTCTGCTTTTCACTGTATATTTAATCAATTGCTCGCTGTTGCCGCATGCATCTCAGAAACATCTCTAGAATTCACCCATTTCTTACAATTAAAACCTCTAAAATGCTAACCATCACTCTGATTCAGTTTCGCCTTGACTGTAACTCTACTAATCGGTCTTCCACTCACTAAACTGTCTCCTCCACAATCTATTTTAAATGCCTCAGCCAGGCTTGTTTTTCAGACCAAACACTACACGGATGCCTACAGTCTGTATCAGTCACTGCACTGGTTGCTCTTCTCCTTCTGAATACAGTTTATAACAGGGGTGTCAAACTCATTTTCACCGGGGGCCACATCAGCCTTATGGTCACTATAAAAGGGCCGAATTTCATTTTAGTACTGTAAAAATGTAGATACTTCTAAACAGTTAGGCGAGCTGTTTAGTATTCACATTGATACAGCAATACTATCACAATGAGCCCTTTGAGAGCAACTAGAAAGCTCAACTTATTGTTTAAAAATTCCGGAAGCCATCAAAATACAAGCACAATTTAGCTATATTAAGATTCACCAGGTAGCCATCTCTCACAGGGGTAGCTCAGATAGCCATCTCCCACAGCAGTTAACTTCCGATGCAGCACAGTGACGATTAGAGTAGAGGTGAGAGGAAGACGCGCAGTTCAGCCAAAGCATGGGAATGACCAGGCGCGGATGTGACGTTCATATGTAAGTAACGCAGCACAGCTCTCACAGGGGTAGCCATCTGTCACAGGGGTATCCCAGTTAGCTATCTCCCACAGGGTTAGCCCTGGTAGCCATCTCCCACAGGGGTAGCCCAGGTAGCCATCTCTCATAAGGGGAAGCCCAGGTAGCCATCTCTCACAAGGGGAAGCCCAGGTAGCCATCTCTCACTGGGGTAGGTAACCATCTCTCACAGAATTAGCCCAGGTAGCCATCTCTCACAGGGGTAGCCATCTCTCTCAGGGGTAGCCGAGTAGCCATCTTTCACATGGGTAGCCATCTCTCACAGGGGTAGCCATGACACAACACATCATAAAGCAGGTACGGCAGCTACCTGTATTTATTGAAGCAGCTGTTTCTGGAGTTAACTTCCGAGTTGAAAGGAAGACGCGCCACTCAGCCAAAGCACAGGAATGTCCAGGCGTGGCTGTGACGTTCATGTGTAAGTAGCGCAGCACGGCTTACTTATGCATGAACGTGAATGCAAGGGCGCTCAGCACGCATTGCTGGCATTGTAGTCACTAATACAGTGACAGTGCACTAGTGGGCCTTGTGTTTGACACCAGTGGTTCAAAATATTGGACCTTGTATTTAAGATGGTGGCTGATGGCTGGTTCAAGCAGCAGCATCTTTACATGTTAAATTATATTACTCTGTTTCCTTATAAAGAATGGCTGGACCATATACCTCTTGTGTCACCCCTTCATCCTCATAGACTGTAAGCTCTTGTGGGCAGGACCCTCAATCCTATTGTTCCATATGACTGTTTGTACTCTATAATGTTTTATTTCACCTGTATATGTCCCCTATGATTTTTTTAAGCGCTGCGGAATATGATGGCGCTGTATAAATAAAGATTATTATTATTATCTAAATGGTAGAACCCATAAATGGACACAGGTTCCAATAACCCTTTGCTATGCTGATTTTAAAAATGCTGTTGTCAGCATCCTGAATCATTTCAGTACTTTATAAAATTTCATTTCATTTTACCAGCATGTAATGAGTCACAGGGGGGAGGTGGGGGCGTAGGGGTACAGATGCAGCTGTGTCTCCTCATGCATGTGAAATAATGTTTTATGAAGTATTGAATTCAGATTCAGGATGCTGACTAAGGCATTTTTAAAATCAGCATAACATCCGGCTATTGGAACAAATGTCACCAGCTAAAAATTAAATTCTTGGTGACAAGTTCACTTTAACATTATAGGAAATCTACCACAGGATCAAGGCAAGCACACTTTCATGCTGGTGTCTGTCCCCTTTGGCAGAATCCGCTTCCCGATCCCATTTTTTAGCTTCTTATGTCCATGTTTTTAGGAAAAAAGGCTTTAAAATTAACCAAATGAGCTCCATCAACAGCACAAGTGCACGAGCCAGTAGTATCACAGGGAGTAATCAGAGCTGTGCGTTATAACGATTTGTGCGCCTGTGTGACATCACATGACCAGGGACAGATTCCTATTCACTAGAAGTAAACAGGAACTTTTTATAGCAGGACAGGAAGCAGAGATCTATAAAACTGTGTGAATTTGATACAGAAAGGACCTTATATTGGAAAATTCTATAACTTTTCATTATACAAACAACACTATTTATTTGCTGAGATGGGAATACCCCTTTAACTATGTACATAATATCAGCTGAAAAATATTCCTAAAGTTGTTGCAGAAGTACCATTCCTCATCAGAAAACTCAATGAACCTTTAAGGGGTTTATGGTGTTACTGGATTTATTATAGTCAGGTGGGTTATTAGAGAAAGAGGATTGCAATTTCCATTTTCGAGTGAGAAGTTGTTTATGGAGAGGGACATGAAGTTTGCATAGGCTTCTAGTTCACAAAGTGACTTGGTTTATGTTTTCAGCTGACAAAGTTTTCACATTTTGGTTCACTTCCATATGTATTTTCCTAATTTGTTAACCCTACTGATCACTGATAACCTATCCTATACACTTTCACTTTACTGATAAAGAATAGGCAGATCTTTTTTATTGTATTCGTGTATCTGGAACCCACACAAAGTCCACTAATATGACGTAATAACATAAAGTTATGCTTTGTCATAGTTTCAGTTGGCAGTCGTATGCTAACAATAATAATATATCTTTATTTATATAGCACCATCACTTTTTGCAGCACTTTACAGATACAAATAAAATAAGACATTGTAAAATACAGTTACAGTGTAAAATAAGATTTTGCAAATTATAAGTAGGGACGCCCTCTGAGAACCCGTTTTGCAAGATGCAAAGTATGTCGCATGGTGTAGTGAAGTATCAGCTGATCACATTCATATTTACAGGAGATCAAACAAAAGCATTTATTTGTTAAATGAAATGAGATTAAATTAAATTAGTGCTCAAGTGTGAAATCCTAAATTCATAGGGCGACATATATCTTTTTTTTCTCTCTTATTTTTTGCACCTTTTTTGTTACATTAGAATATTTGTGCAAAAATGTGCCACTATTCACCAGCACAGCAGAGTTCACCACACCCTTTATTTCAATGTGGACCTTTTTTGCACAATCATGGTAAAAATTCTCCAGGACTTTTGTGCGTCTTCTTTCGAAAAAAACTGCAGAAAAAAACCTAACAAACTGAAACACCAAATATAACACCCTCTAAGACAAATTAAACAAGCCGGAAACCAAAAAGAAAACACAAAAGACAGGAGCAAATTCCTAGACTAAAGCTAAATGACCCCCATTGTTTTCCTTGTATGATAGCTGTCAGTCTCTAAATAAGATATATTGCATTTTGAAAGGATTGCGTGAATTGTTTTTTATCTTGACAGTAATAGTCTGACAAGTACATGGTTAAAGTGTGGCTGACAATCTGCATGCAGATAGCCCTAATGTAATATGATGGTATCAGATAGGCTTTATTGTATGAAGCAAAGTACAACTATTGCACTGCAAAATATTTCTTTATAAACTAGCTGCAGGCAATCTGTGCTCAGAAAGAAGAGCCGTGTGGTCAGAAGCCAAGCCAGCTCAGTGGTAATATGATGTGTCTTTAGTGTCCAGATGTGCCACGCAAGGAACCACAGAATTTTCTGGGGCTGTAAAACATGGCCCCTGTGATGTCATGTGTCATGGGGTGCCGGAGAGAGTTTTACTTTTACAATAATACATACTATGATTTCTTTTCTGTTAGATCCTACTGTTTGCTTCATCTACTAACATATTATTAGTTATTTTAACTCCCAGGGGGGAAATAGCCTAGAAATATAGTGGTGTAGTTTGTTTCTATCATAGCTCCCAGGCTTTATGTGCTGTCTAATATACACTTCACCATCCTCTTCGCAAATGTTATTTATTCCAATAATACATATAATGGGGGATTGTGACTAATCCAACTCAACATATAACAAGACTTTGAGATGATGTCTCTTGTATTGCTGTAAGATAGAATATGACGCCATGTAAAGCGCTGTAATAACTTGTATTTCTATGGCACTGCTTCCCATAACATTATATATGAACAGGTGTTACACTTCTTACAATGTCGAATCTATTTATCAAGAAGTGCAACATGTTTTTAGCTGAAGGACGATGCGATAATGTTATTAAATGATGAAAAGTTTTTCACAAAGTAAGTAGTTGTATGAAATGACTTGCTTCAGTAGTCATGTGTATTATCATACTGACGAGCTCACGTAAAACCAGATATTGATGAAAAATTTGCTTTTTCTGTAGGTATGAAGATATTGTTCTTTCTACAGGTAAGGATCAGAATGGACTATAAGACTGGTAATTAATACAGTATTTAAGTGTTAATTGTTGGCTAGTCCTGCTTGGCAGGTGTATATGAATACATTATTAAATATGCAGTACTTAGTGTTAGGCTTGTAAGAGCTGCCAGTATTTCAGCCAATCCTACTAAGCTGTATGAAACACAGGTCCCAACCCACATGCCATGATAAAATACAGGATTTACTAAGCATGTGAGTTCATTAAAGTCACTGGCAAACCAGCAAGCAACAACTGAAGATGAAAAATCCAGTCTTGGGTCTACTGTCTTTTCTTTTGGACAAGATCTTATTCTTTGCTAAACCTAAACCAAGCAGCACTTCTAAAACTGACAAAAATGGTAACATGTACGAGACATCACTGTATAAAAGAGGCGATCTTCTGGAAGTTCCTCGCACTCTCTTTGTCCATTTTGGCATCTACCTTGGAAACAATCGGGTGGCACATTTGATTCCAGACATTGTTCCAGCTTTAACCTGCAAAAAGACTTGTGTAAAGAAAGTTGTGACTAACAAGAGATTGGTAGCAGGAGTGCTGGCTAAAATAGCTAGTGTGAGAGTGGACAATGTGCAGGATTTCGCTTATGGCGCAATTATATTAGTAAACGAAATGGACCGACATATGCAAAATAACCCTCTGTCTAATGAAGAAGTTGCTGAGAGGGCTGAGAAACTTGTGGGGACCACATCTTATAGCTTGCTCTGGGACAACTGTGAGCACTTTGTGACTTACTGCAGATATGGTACCGCTGTGAGCTTACAGACTGACAAGGTAAATAGTTAACAAAACGTTAATATTTGTGTAGTTGACTTTATTGGGAGCTGCGCCTCTGTATCTTCTAGCCAGGGTTTGCTGACAGGTCTGTCACATCAGCATAATGTCACTTAATGTTACAATATAAAAAAGACAACAGAAATTCTTGTAAGAAAACACTTGACTACGAAAGTGTAGAAAAATATTAGAAAATGTGTGTGGAGGAGACCTTACGGTGTATGCACATAAAAGGCTCTCACCGGCTGTTTGCATTGCTAACATACACCACAGGGTGCTGAACAGAGATGCTTTCTGTAATGTGAGTAAGCTTTTTGGGTTTTGTCAATGAGCTTCTCAGGGTTTCCTCCGACCTGTTCTCTGATGGCATTTCCTAATGATGACCGCATAATCCAATAGTAGATAAAAGTAAACATTCTCTAATTTCCTTCTCCAATCACTATACTCAAAGCTCTCAGGCTAAGCGCACCTAAACAAGCACTGGTAAAAGACTAAACATTGTGGCTAAGTAAATTAAGCCTAACGGGGCTAGAAGAAAATGCCAGACTTAACCCATTCCTGACTGGCCCTTTCAACTGGTAACCAAGCCAATTTTTGTGTTTTTATATTGTTGCATACTAAGTGCCTCAGCTCTTTTTTGTCAATGTAACTTGTCTTTTTTGCAGGCTGTAGTGCATAATAATATAATAATAATATCTCATTTAATCTTTACTAACAGCTCTCAGTGTGACCACTCAGGGTCTGCTTACATTTGTGGGAGCTCGCAGCTGATGATCCAAGTTGCCAGGGCCCAAAAAATCTTCTGTAGAGAAAAGGAGCAGCAGCACACCATGGATCAGTTCTTTTTTCAGCAAACATGGTTTTCATTAGAAGTCCCTAGTGCTGCTGCTTTTCTTCTCTGCTACTAATAATTGTTTAACTTTAAATAACTATTTTTGGTAGATAGAAAAGAATTAAAGTTTTGAACTGTTCGCCTTGAGGATTAAAAGATGCACATTACAGCTATACTGAATTTCTGTAGATTTTTTCAGGTGTTACTACGTTAGTAAACTAAAACAGTGGAGTAACTTGAAGCTGATGGACCCCTGTGCAAAGTCCTGTGCCATAATGTATGGATTATTGTACCAATCTTCTCATATGGGAAAGTGACACATTATGGGCCCCCTAAGTTTCTTGGCCCCCTTGCGACTGCACACTCTGCACCGCCTCAAGTTGCACCCCTTCTAAAATAACCTTTTTCTTCAGGAAACCCCTTGCTGTCAAAACCATGAATCTGTAGCCAGCAATTGTAGCAGGGACTTTAGTCATTGGATCCCCTACTTGGATGCCACATGGAACATGGCATTGTCAGCCTCTAAGGCCATATGGTTTCTGTGCTTGATAGAAATAAGGACCAGGGAGCTAGAGAAGCAATCAAACAGGAAAGCTCACGTCTAAGTGTACTTAAAGCATTGTTGTTATAATTGTCCATAAAAAGGTGGTACATAATCTTATTGGACCTTCAAGTTCCAAACCCAAAGCTGCCACACTTGGAATACACATATAGACTGTTCCTGCGGAAGTGTGCTGTGTATATTCTCGACGTCCTGTCAGGTTTTCAGTAGGTCTAAGCCCTGTCAATCTTTTCTCTCAGTGGTGGTGCACCTATGGCATGGGAGATAACACTCAAAGCCATGCCTGTGGGCACCCAGGCTGTCACCCCAAACAGGTTGAGTGACTGAAGGCCTCCTCCTGCACACTTGGAGAGCCCAGGATGTGCTGTGTTCAGCAATATTTTAAAGTAACACTTCCCCAGGCTTTCTGGGACTGGGGGAGGAGCAAGCAGGTGTGGAAAGGGCTGGATTATCATTGGAATTTTGTCTGTTCAAGTGGACCCTGGAGTGAAGCTATAATGATAATCTGAACTTCCCCTCCTTCTTTCAATGGTATTGGTGTCCGAAAGATACCAATATGATTGAAACTGTGGCAGAACAGGGATCAGTAAGTTGCTCATTGAATTGCAGTGTCGAAACCTAGTGATAAGTATATGGGTTTTTGGCTGTAGTTTGAGCACTTGGCCTCTAAAAGACTCACCATCACTGCTCTAGGTCCTGCTGGTTGCAATATCTGTGGCCCCTCTCACTTCTCTTAAGTCTCTTCAGTTTAGGCCCTTTTCTGCCCTCAATACTGGGCACCTCCAGGGAACCGTGTGCTAGTTTATGTGCCCTCACCATAAGGCTGTGATGATAAATATTTCTCTATATTTATAGTGCGCTGCTTTCTGGAGTTATGGGGTTGTCTCTGGTGAACCTTTGCTGTTGCGTGTCTCTTCAACACTCTCTCAGTATCTGTCCTAAGGACAGATGTGGTCACTTTTATGTCCACGTTCAGCCAGTCTATCTGGCAGGGATTGAACCGTACAGTGGCTTCGACTGGATCACGTTATAACAAAAATAAAACATTATAAACTGGTAGAAACCAGTACATATTAATATAAAATCTTATATTAATCTGCTTAAGCACTAAACCTCATTTGGAGGGGCCTAAAGGTGAATTTTGGGACAAGACATATCCTCTGGTTTTTGTGTTCTTATATATGTTTTCACTCTTCATTGAATAATATCCTGCATGTGTTTATCTCAGTGAATAGGAACACTACACACTTGGAAACCTTCCAGTTAAAGATAAAAACTGAACCAGCTCAATCATACATCTTAAGATACTTGATAACTAAGTCACTACCCCACAGACATCTATGCAGTTTGGTCTATTATCCTGCCTTGGGAATGCAACTTTTTCTAATGTTTAGGGAAACATTCTTAACCAAAATCTGAGAATCTGAAAAAAAAACCCCGAACCATAAAGCCATCTTCAAAATGCTATTCACAGCAAACTATTTTTTGTTACACATTCAAAAACTCTTGAGCTACCTTACTAAATGTCCTATGAAAATCTCTAGCCTCATAATATCAAAGCTCTTACTGAAAAGAACCCCTTCTATATCAGCACTGTATACATGTCTCATTATTCATTTTGACATTCTTATACATGTTCAATTCTAAATGAAACAAATGATGACATGCGGGACTAGTTAAGAAAAATAAAAAGGCCTTTATACCTTTTTACTGAATTACAAAAATTTAGCATATGTGAAATGTCACTTTTATAGAAAATCATAAAGCCGTGATATCCAAAAATCTGAAAAATTTAGGCATTCCATTTCTTGTATCTTTTAGAGCCAATAAACATTTATGGAGAAGTATAAAAAATATAATTTACATTATGTAGCATATACAGTACATTCTCAAAACAGTCATATAATAAAGGAGCAATAAAAGCGGATTGTATCTCTATGTTAAATTTCCATTTCTTGTACCTTTTAAAGTATCTTTGGTGAGTGAATAAACGCAGTTAGTTCAGTTACTTTCAACTTTGTGGTTCCTGATGCCATCCAGGAACCAAGTAAAGCTCCTTTAATCTGATCTTTGATCTAATAAGTATCATGTGGAGATGATAATGGCCCATGCTTTTTTAATATTAATCGGAGCAATTTCTTAATGTTTCAATATTTTTTAGCTATTAGTTGTGTGCATCTGGTCATGTGATATTCCTTTTGGTGAAATTGCAGCATTCAATATCAGATATCAAATTTTCAGGTCAACATTCATACCCCTTTAGATCAGAGACTCATCCCATATTCTGAATGACGATCTCTCATGTACCTAAATTTCAGTCCCTTTAGCAGGTATAACACATGTATCACCCAGATTGTGAAATGCTTTGAAAACTGTTCACACACATGTTGTTCCATTACGTAATGTATAGCCATATATAGATCTAGTTTTCTTTGTAAAGTGTGGGCACGCCTGATTTTTAATCTTTACACTTTGACACATGAAGAACATTGATTTATGAACAATTGTGTCCATATAATAGCTCCAGTCAATCTATGGATTGAGGACATCTCAAAACAGGAAAGCCCAGATCCCAGACTTTAATAGGTTGTGTATGTTTTTTTCATGTAGATACTTGTAGGTAAGTATTTTACTGAAAGAATGGAAATCCTATGGATATATAGAGGCTGGAGGGGGAACATTAAGGCCGGCTTCGCATTATTCCGCTCTCAGTCCGTGAGAAGTGCTGTGCCACGGACTGATCACCATGCTGCGGACTGAACTCTGTGCATCATATTATAATATTATTATAATATTAATTGTTTCCCCAATATTTAGCAGAGCCGACTGTCGCCATTACTTCGTATCGGGAAAACAAGAACTCCATGCATTATATCAATAATATGGACAGAGTTCAGTACCCAGCATAATGATAAGTCTGTGGCACTAGTCACGTCCGAAATCACAAGCTGATCATGGAATAATGTGCAACTGGCCTAACCTACATGCCTATAACTTGGGCTCTACCATAGAATTCAATTCTCTGAGAGGGGCTGAAGATTGCCGAGAACAGCACTCGGTCATCTCCGGTTGATCTTATTGATGTGAAAGGGCAGTGTAAGTGCTCAGCGTGCCACTCCATTTGTGACAACAGGATCCCCCTTCTCCCAGTAAATAGAGAGTCCTATTTTCATGATTGTAGGGGTTCTAGCTGCCTGACCTTTTACTAATAGGAAATTATTCCTTAGAGTCCATTTTCCTTAGAACAGTTCAGTTGATTTGGGAATAAAGGAGTTATGGACTCTGGCAGTGCGACAGCATGACTTTTGGTTGCAGATGTTACTGTGTTGCTGGAGAATTGTCAAAGAGGGTCAGATTGCCTCGTATTTGCAGCAGCACTTCCCATACTGTGTTCTCAGCAGCTGATAAACAGAATTTGACACATGTAGCAGAGAGTTCCCAATGTAGTAATGGAACCGATTCACTATAGTTTAGCTCCCGCCGGTACAGCTTATCTCCCATTTATATGCATAGGAACTGATCTGGTGATCTGTCCTGTCCACTATACAGAGAATGGTCTCCCTGTCTCATTTTCTGTTTAGCAAATGTTGAGATCAGCTGATCTGAGATAAAGCGGATTCCGAAGGAATGATACTTAATAGTTTTATCCCTATAAGACACCTGTACAGTAGGAAACGTTGCTTCCAGTTCTATTCTACCGGGATACAGTATATACTTTTTTCTTTTTGATAACTTATGCAGGTACATCACAGCCTTCCACTGATTGTCCAGTTGAAACCGAAGAATTAACATTCTTTCTGAGAATTTACTTGGATTATTCCTTCAGAAAAAGACCTTTCATTCAAACGTTGGAGAAAAAGCTCAAACATTGTCCATCATAACTTTGCTACAGCTATTTGTTGCTTCCTTTTTTTCCTGATGGAGATTTGCTATGGTTAAAATTGCAACTTCATTCTATCCTATAAAACGGCTATTAGTGAGTGAGATATATGTATTAACTTTGTTGCCTGATAGACCTTAAAATCAATCCAGAGCATCCTATCCAGAGCATGTCTTTGTTTAGACTTAGCTAAGCATTCTTAAGATTTTATTACGTGACGTTTTTCAGAGACATCATGATAGCTAAACCTGTTGCACCTCTTGCTTTGCCAGATAGCCTGGAAGGAAGTATCTAGTTAAACGTCGTTTCTCTTTGATGAGTAAGAACAATTATATACTTTCACAAAAAGAAACCTGGAAAACCAGGAAATTGGGCCATAAACTTGTCGATTCACAAAGCACAGAGTGGTGTAAAAGGTGTATGGGTTCTGCTTCATTTTACGCTGGGAGTAGGAATAAATTCTTACCAAGTAGGCGTTATAAGGTAATCTTTTGTGATGCCTTGTTAAGATAGCACAAAAAAGCCTGGCTAATGGCTGATGACAGCGTGCTGGCAGCCTCGAAGGGAAAAACTGTCTGTATACAACAGGATAAAGGATCAAGTTCTCTTTTCTCCAGGCCTCAATGGCTCAGTCATTTTTCAGGTAAGATGAATGTGTCTTCCCATCTATCATTACTTGCAGGCTCTCTGGGAAGTTAAAGCCCTGTGGGTTACTAGTGCATTTACTTGGCTGCTGATGTTATTAGCTACCGAATAAGGAGCTTTGTTGACAAGACAGAGCTGCCCCTTTGTGAGCTTTGTTCCTGGGGTTTATTCATTTACATAATGGATTAGCATGTATCAAAATGCACTTTAAGGGATTGCTCCATTTTTTTCCCTGCTTCCTTTTTTCATGGACTTAAGAAGATGTTACGACTGTAGCTGCTCACTAATCCTAGCTCAGGATTTAATGTAGTGATAAAAGTTACCTGTTTAACCCAAACATTTCTATTGTTACATCTTTACTAGGGAGTAATAAAATGCCTGCATTTATACAATACTTCTGTGGAATTTCTTTTTGTGTAAGTAAATCTAGTGCCCAGCATTATTCTGTAATAATGATATTTACTGTAGAGTGTAAGCTTTGGTGAGCAGGGCCCTCCACTCATCTAATTGTGTTATTACTCTGTGATGTCTTGTTTTATTTGGACATGTGCCCCATGATCTGTACGTCGCTACGGATTATGATGACGCTATATAAAGTTTTATTGTTATCTGCAATACTATGTCCTCTATCACCTGTAATTGCTTTTCATTCATATTTTCTACATTTATACTTCAACAGTATTAGCATTTTATCACATTGAGTTACTCATAACATTTGTAAGAAGCATTAGAAATATGTGTAAACCAATGCTGGTAAGTAAGTGAACCTGCATTGCATACTGTCAGTAGAATGACTGACACTATATGAGATAGATTGAAGACTACCATACAAGGACAAAGGCAGCCACTGCTGAAGTGTTACTATCTTATTCTAGTCACATCTACTCAATGCACTGATCATCCGTTTTACTAGATGTTTTCTGCCATTCACAATAGAGTAGATAACTGTTGTACTGTATATTTGAAAAGCAGACGTTGCTGGGGAAATACTAAATAAAACTCCCCAAATAGTACTGAATATTAGTTTTCCATGAAATTTATACATAACATAATATATATATAAATATCTCCTAGATACCTAGATATAACTCATATATAGGTTGAATATCATAATTATATTTTGAAATCTTTTAGAAAATTTTGAATCTGAATATTACTCTAAAGGGACTTGTACAATGATTTGTTATGCAAGAAATGCATTGTTATAATGAATGCTAAATATGTAATTTTACTATGTGTAGTATAGTTTATGGAATAACACAGTTTACACTTTCCCAGTGTGGTTTATGCTGTAAGTAGCATTTTTTGCCATTGTGACTTTGTGTTATTTTATATATTTTCATCATGTAAATGGATACACTACTGGATACAATGATGAACATTTTAATTTCCAAAAAAGCAAAAAATGAACAATTTATTGAAATGATTTTATAGTATTTTGTCTTGCATTTACCATGTTTAATGAATGCAATGAAGGGTGACTCCCACATTAAATTTGACCAATGCTCTCAGACTTTTCTTAGTGATGTCAAGAGATTCTCCCCCATGTGTCTAACAAAAAAACCCAGATTAGCATGAAAGACAACAGTGCAGTTGATACATGCCTTGCAGAGCTCAAGGTGAGCATCATGAAATCCCTTCTGGTAGGAATGTTGGTCTTCATCTTTGAGAAAATCTTCATTTTTGCTAACTTGAAAAAGTTTAACCTGGCAAAGAGGAAAGTCGGAGGAAGAAGTGATATTAAGATTTGCACACTGAAGAGAGGAGACTTACTGGAGGTCCCCAGGACTCTGTTTGTTCACTTTGGGATCTACTTGGGAAATAACAAGGTTGCCCATCTGATGCCTGATATCCTTCCTGCTATTTCAGATGACAAGTATCTGAGTGGGAAAGTTGTCACCAACAAAAGACTGATCCTGGGCGTCTTGGCTAAAGTGGCTAGTATAAGGGTGGACACTGTGCAGGACTTTGCCTATGGTGGAAGAATAATAGTTAATCACATGGACAAAAGTTTCAAGGCAAAACCTCTTTCTAATGAAGACGTGGCTCAGAGGGCTGAGAGACTGGTGGGGGCCACATCATATAGCCTGCTGTGGGACAACTGCGAGCACTTTGTCACTTATTGCAGATACGGGTTTCCGGTGAGCTCTCAGACTGATAAGGTAACCTCAGCTTCAGAGGATTCATGCACACTAATGTCTGTGTTTTATACAAGTGGATGATGTTTCATATTATCAATGGAAATATCATTTTATTTCCATTTCTTTGTATTACTGTATTCATCACTTAATTTACAATGTTATTTGTTTTGTTTGCTCTTTGAACTAAGAAATCTATAAAATAGCACAGAATATTAGGATGCTTATATGTTACAGAATTGTGTGTGTAGCCCTTTCTTGTACATTCATGGTTAGCATTTCTTCTTTATGAGCTTTTATGTCTGTGTTTGTCCCGTATAATTACTCTCTGTAATTACAACTCCTTCAGTGCCGCAGTTTCATTTACACATAAAACGGGTGGAAGTATAAAGTACAAAGTAACTTCTTCTTTTAAAGCTGAATTTTATTCCCTTTATTGCTTGGTGACGTATACCTGGTATTGTAGACGGGCCTGGAACAATTCACTTTAATTGTTAATAACCTTTAACCTCACTAATAGTTAAATAGTTCCTGTAGTAACAGCAAACATAAAACCCTGTCTGGGCCTTGTTCTATCTGCTAGGAGTCTGTGAAGGTGTTACTTCCACATAATTGTCCAATAAAACGATTACTGGGATTTTCTTCTTTGCTTTATTATGTGGAACAAATGCCTATGCTGTGTCTATCACAGGACTGATAGAATAACCAGTGAGATGTCCTACCTGGAATAGACATCAAACATCTATTCAGTCATTTTCGTTTAATATTTTCACAACTATAACAATTTTTGATATATTTTTGTTATTAGCTTTTATGGTATTGTTTTTAGCTTTGTATACTGAATAAACATCATGTATACAACATATTCAGAAAGCACAATCACGGCCAGTAGATGTAGTGTAGTGTATGCAGTGCGAGAGATTTGGCTTACATCTTACATGAAGTTAAGATACTTTCTCTACTTTAGGAAAACTTAAGTTTTTGTGCCAAAAACTAGTGCATTCCATTAATGAATTTGATATATGTTCAGAATCCACTTAGAGAATCCTTTTTTCTGGACACGTCTGGCACATTGGAAATAGTAAATTCTGTCTGATCCCTGTGTACATTGTATAAAATATGATTTACCCTATTAGTAGAAGTCTAGTAAATGCTGATGTAAATTACTCTACAAAAGCCACACAGAGTAGTTTAATTGCTCTGTGTATGTGTTAATATTGGTGTTCCATATAAAAATTTTCATATAGAGAAGGTTAAACCACGATGGGAATCACTTATCTTTAGCTCAGGACTTTATTGCTGTCTTTTTTGGGGGGTTGAGGGTTGGGCTTGTTTTATTTTAGAGGGTGATAAATCTGGAATCTGATTCTATTGTTGTTGTTTTGGCAACTTTTTAAGTTATGGAGCATCTGCTTCTAAACTTTTTAGTACTCCTGCAGTGGAGTACGATTTTTTTGTGCTTTAAATATTATCAACTTTTTTAAATGTTCATTTCAAAGATGAATTAGACACAACACGGAAAAACTGTTTAGGGCAAACTTTGCTGCGTGAAAAATCTGTTAATGTTCCCAAAAAATCACAGCTATAAGAGAAAAAGATAAATGACCCATAAAGACTTTTTCATACATTTCAAACATAAATGTTGTAGATATATCATTATGACATTGATGCTGTAGTGTATTACTTATAATATTATTAATATTCTTTTTCTTTTTTTGTTTTAGTTTTGTGACACAATAAAGAAGATTATTCGGGATCAAAGAAGTCTTCTGATCTCGGCTGCTATAGGAATGGCATTGACACTTTGTTTGGGAGTGGGTCCATTTACCACTCTTCCAAGTTTTCTCATTACCTTCACCCTCTGGATGGCTAGCTGAGCCGGGACATGTGTGATAACAAATGACCAAATCTGCAATGTGCCCTGAAAATGTGCTGCATGCACTTTGGGTAACTTTCATAGAAATGGGAAGTATCAGCCGAAACTTCAAGTGAAAACGCAGCTGATCACTAGCTATTGAGTACTGTAGTATACTTTGGGGAAGACTAAAATGTTCAAGTTGTTACTATTATTATTTTTCTTCAAAAGATAGAGTTAACATTTATGACAAAGTGAGACAAAATGTCCCCATTATATTTAAGGGATAGCAATATGTTCCATTAAGGTTATGCCTTGTACCCACAACTGTGTATGGGGCTGTGATCTGGCTATACAGATATCTATTGTATGATCACTGTGGTTTTAGCGCTCTGCACTGCAGAGGAGCCGGGTGGCCGTGCTGCAAAAGATACAGCAGGCTCCCCCAATTCCTTTTCCATCTCTACCTGGCTGAAATGTAACGCAACCATTACCCTGTATGCATCCTGTTACTGCACATGACCGTGTTCATGTAGCCTAATGCAGAGAATTTTGGTTTATTGACCTGGGTGGTACGTGAAGTATCTTGCAGTTGTATATTCTAGTTATTGCCTTGATGGAGAGGTCTACACAGATGTCTTAGAACTAGTCATTTAGTTAGTTAAGCTGGGCATCCACACCACTATCCTTAGAGGTGCCTTCAAGGGTAGGTTATAGATCTATAACATTATTTGGGAAGCAGTTGTGAGTACAAGTCGTATTTGTCGAGCTTTCATTTACAATATATTTATTTTGCTGTTCACTAAAAATAACACATGAAGAATTTGAAGTACATCCACAATTATATCACATTTTTACCAACTGGACTGTTTTAGGTAGAGGAACACAATTTTGCTTGAACTATGGAAATCAATAACAAAAGTGTATAAAGTAAATTTTTTTTATTGTAATTGTAATCATATATATATATATGTATATGTATATATTTCTACTAATTTAGGATAACTAACTTGTGGAAATGCAAAATTTCTACTATAAACTTATAATGGGTTATCAAGGAATATCAATATAGCTGTAAAGCTAGGTCATTCAAATTAACACTGTGTTGGACAGTCACACAGTCATGTATAGTCTCTAACATTGTAACACAGTTCTCATGCATAACATTGTTATTATATATGTGCTGATTCAATGGATGGCACATGGACATATTCATTTTTATTGGATCATACACATGGCTATAGTTTCCACAGCTCCATATGTGTTGCGTTTGCCCGTGAATACCCTACAAGTGAAGGTAAAACAGAGTAAAGGCTGTTTATGTCAACCCTTTAACCACAAGTGAAATAGCAGTAATAATGCCATTAAGGATGTATGAAGAGGGCTCATGCATACCAGGTGTTTTCTGCATTATGTACCCGCCGCCGATAACCACCATCATTGCTGACACTGATAGCGGGTGTTTTCTTTTTAAATGCCATTAGTTAACCCCCCCAACCCTATGACTTGATCAGAAATAAAAAAAAAATAATAAAGCATAAACATTTAAGTGTCTCTGCTTCCCAAAATGGCCAGTCGTTCAAAATATAAAAAGGTAATTCCCGTTAGTGAACCCTCGAACAGAAAATAATGTCCAAATTGCCACTTTTTCACCTGTTTACAAGTTATACATAGGTATAATTTACATTGAAGTATGAAAAAGCCTCAGAATATGGAAAAACAAAGAAGTGTTTTGTACAAAAGATTATGTTTTTTATACAGTGTATTTATGAAAACATAATAAAACCTACATCAATTTAATATCTCCATGACCATACTGACTCCAAGAACAAAAGTGACATGTCATTTGGAGAGAGCTGTAAACACAGAGCCCAGGGAGAGCAAAAAAGTAAAAATGGGGGACTAGACTAGATTCAAGAGTAGCAACCAAAACAATTGTTAGTTTTAATTCACATGAGTGGAAAACCCGAAATTCCCCTCAGGAAGATTTATTACAAGTGTTACATGTTTTTACCTTGAATCGTATCCAGTGAATGTTTTATCATATCGCATCTGCTACAATGTGAAATAAAAAGCCTATGAGTGACTAACAACTATAATATCTTGTGATGTTTGGATTTTTCTATGATATGTTCTTTCAATAAAGGTGATCCCTGACTTAAAGACAACCCCTAGTTACAGACAGACCTCTCTGCCCACTGTGACCTCTGATGAATCTCTATGGATGATTATAGTTACTGAACTTTAGTCCAAGCCTGCAATGATTAGCTGTAATATGTCTGTATTGGAGTTTTATTCCTTCTTCCTTTGTCAACACAAAAATTTTAAAATCTTATTATCAAAGGGACCAAAAAATAATTTGGCTGGGGTTACATTTAGTAAATATACTGTACCTGTTCTGACTTACATACAAATTCAACTTAAAGGGAACCTGTCAGCAGAAATTGACCTGATAAACCACTACCAGCATGTTGTCAAGCAGCTGAACACCTTCCAGATCATGTTTCTTTTATGACCCAGTGTGGTGGAATCATTGAGATATAAATTGGTTGTATAAAGTCAAGGCGGCAGAGATTTTAACACTGAAGTCAGGCTCTTTCTTCTTCAGAAAGCCCCATTCACTGTAACTGATGGTCCAGCATCCGGAGACATCCCTAACCAGATCTCATGAAGTCTGATGCATGATGTCAGTCACAGAGGAGAAGGCATCCAGAACTCCGCACCTTGACTTCACTGTTGAGTCCCCTCCTCCTTGACTTTACACAACCAAGTTAAATCTCACTTCAAATATGATTTTCTGTATGATGCCACCACACAGGACCATGAAAGAACAACTAAAAGGTATTAAAATGCTGGACAATATTCTGGTAGTGGTTTATAAGGTCAATTGCTGATGACGGGTTCCCTTTAAGAACAAACCTGCAGAACCTATCCTGTATATAACCCAGGGTCTGCCTGTACTTTTAATGGATCAGTGCCCACCGATGCATCCGACACACCCAATAAAAAGCAGAGCATGCAACATCTCGTGTATCTCTATAACATTTGACCCCCTGCATGGGGATATTGTAGCTGTGGGGATTGTACAGCTTATTTTTGGCATTCTTTAATAAAAATAATTGGAAAGTAAAAAGCAGAGCATGTTGTGGTCAGTGCCAAACTGAAACAATTATGGCCACCGGTGGCCAAAGTCCATACCAGGTGCTTCAGCAGCAGAATGTCAGGCTATATGGAAAACCTGTGGGTTCGTCTGAGGGCTGCCCAAGTTTTCTACCTTTAGAACCCAAAGCATGATTAACATGCTCTGGACCTAAAACCAGCACTTTTTGCTGAAGGTTGTCCGAGCAGGGTGCATGATTTTCTGCAGGCTAATCTAAGGCAATTTGGACCTACAAAGCTCTGGTCTGTTTTTTTTGGGGGAAGGAGACCCCTACATTACCTATAGAAAACCAAAACTATGTGGCTTCTTGTCATAATTGAATCCTGGTCATTTACAATGCAAGTTTGAAGTGAAAACATTTATTAACTATCCGTAGAGTTGGTAACTTTTGGTAACATTCGGCATTGAAAACATACATATTAGCAAAAAGATGTGCATCAGCTATGTGCAAGTGATACATTTGACTATAAAATAGTCAGATCTATAAAATAGCAAAAAAAAGTTTTACTTTATCTATAGCAACTGCTCTTACTGACAGGGGCATGACCTCTCTACAGAACAGTAGTCAATGGCTGATGGACAGCACAACAGCAGCATGAGAGTGATCACAAGTCAGCTGCACAGAACCTGAAACAATTGAAAAAATATACAGCCATCTCAAAAAGTTGGTTAATCTGTGTTTGCCTGGATATAATAGGAAATGTGACTTTTGTTAAAAAGAAGTCGCAAATTCACTAAAAAAAAACTTAACTCCTCAAACATCAGATATGTCAATAGTGAAAAACTACTAAGATACATTTGCCCAGAAGAAAATCCCCCAAAAAATCAGCAGCACATAGATACATGCCCCATAATGTAAGTAATCACATTAAGCATCTTTTGGCAAAAGAATATGGAAACCCAAGTCACTGATGAATAACATGTGTAGAATGCTACTTAATAAAATCTAATTACAACAGAAAGATTGTGGATTCTAGTGGCGGTTATGCTGATAGTATGCAGCATAACTAGTCACACTGGTCATTAAAATGAACTTTACTGCTAATGACCAGCCTGACTAGTTATGCTACATACTATAAACAGAGCCAACACCGAAACCTGCGTATTTCAAATTTAACTTGGTTCCTGCAGGTACCAACATAATGCCATTTACATTTTCCTTTGTCCAACTTTCCTTTGACTTGTTGTCGTTTATACTAGTTATGATCTGTATATTACATTAGGACATTAGTATATAGAAGAAACACTTTCTTCTGGATTACTGTGACGGTAACAAGTCCTCCGCTGTCACCTCATTGTTGGAATGGAGAGTAGCACAGAACAAGGCAATCCTGAACATATTAGGTGGTCTCACTTATTTTTTTTATCCTGGAATGTAAAGCAAAAACATCTGTTTTCTATATTCCTTCAGCCTGAATATGGACATTGTCCTTCTTAAATCTATAGGACGGGGATTTTCTAAGTAAAAGTTTGGTTAAAGTTTAACTTCAAG
The DNA here is from genome assembly GCA_019512145.1 of Engystomops pustulosus. NCBI lineage: Eukaryota > Metazoa > Chordata > Amphibia > Anura > Leptodactylidae > Engystomops > Engystomops pustulosus. The sequence continues at coordinate 64,467,914 of CM033641.1, read as the reverse complement.
CATTTATGTGTATGCACCGAAGAATGATTATGTTTTAATTGATTATGGCGGCTACTATTTGTCAAAGTCAAATGGTGTCTTGTGCAGAGAAACTGAAATGCCTCATACTGTGTTTTCCCTTTTCGGGTTTACAAAAGCTATTGAACTTTTTATTGTCCTGGCAGGTGGCTCTAGCAGTTCAAGTCCACTACATGTGCTCCGAAAGCAGACCATAGGTAGTTCTGAGTTTTGCTGTTAGTATTCAGTTTAATAACATTTTAAGTGTTACCCAAAGTTTTAAAAAAAAGTGTTTTTTTTTCTCCCCAAAACATGACCCTAAGTGTGAGTTACAAACATTAAAGGAAATCTGCCTCAAAATCAAGTGTAATAAACCAGAGGCACTCAATTTTGACTGTGCAAATTGTCTTATAGCTGTTATACATAATCTTCTTCCTTCTACAATCAACTTTAAAATTATGCTAATGATCCCAGGTTGTTACCAGAAACCCTCGGTGATGTAGCTTCACAGGCTGTTATACTGTGAGGAACACTTCCCCCTTCCCACTGTGTGCCTTCCCACTCATTAGCATACTTTTAAAAGGAAGGAGTCCATGGATAACAAATATAAGATTACCCCAGTCACAGTGTCTGGATCTATGAGTTAGATGAGTGGATTATGTTGGATTATGATGCTTGATTTTCTTTACTACCTGAATTTACTACCTACCATTTTCTCTAGCTACTGGTTCAGCCCCGCTATACATTTATAGGGCAGCCGTGCACATTCACATGGTGACATCATTCACTAAGCAAATCATCATCTTTCAGCAGAGATACTGATTTCTATACGTGTTTTGTGAGTGCACCCTGTTCACTGTGACCACCCATAAACATTCAACCCCATCTGAACGTCGGCTCAATAGGTATTGTGTCAGCTGTCACCGCAAGTATTCACTTACAGTCATGTACCCAATCTCACTCTCAGCTTATATTTGCATTTTGTTTTGTTCATTTACAATCATGTCCTGGATCTAAATCTCAGATTATTGTAACCAAGTTCTATAATTCCTGAAGTCTTCTGATCACTTTCTCTATTTGTCTGATTTCATTTTCACTTGGCCTTTCCAGCCATAAGGACTTATACCACATGCCTTGGAGGCTCTTTACTCATTGAGTGCAGTTAACCTCGGGGTCAGCTAATCCCTGTCTTTTCCTAATCAATGCTGACTCCTAGAATTTGGAGGAAAGCTGTCATCATCCACTTCTTGTGATCAATTCCCTAAAGGGCAGCAAGATCTTTGAAATGTATACCCCACCAGGATGAGCAGGTCTGTCACCATTACAGACAGGTCAACACATCTGTTAGGATTCAGCGCTTTATATTATAGCAATCCCTGAAATGCAAAATGCAACAATGTTTTGATTTTTGTATAGAGTATTTAACATTTGAATAATTTATCTGATTTTATGTCTGACAGACTATCTGTCCGGGAGGGATTGTCAACAATGTTGACAGTGATTTAACCCCTGACCTTAGCCATTTAACCCCTTAAGGGTTATATCGCGTCATACCTTGGGGACTGATGTGTTTTTCAAGGCCCTCACCAAGACCTGGGTCTGCCAATTTTAACTTTCTATTATGTTAGAGATAATTATAGAGCCATAGTATACATAATATTATAAAGGTCATCAAAGGATTGCTTCATCAATAAGAACTAAAGAGTAATATACATATAATATACATATAAGAAACATACAATAAAAAATTATTATTGAAAATAACTTATTTTCTGAGATTAGAAACCATAAAAAATGACATATTTGCCATGTCCATAATGACCCAGCTATAAGTCTATAACATTATTTATCTCACTTGAACACTTTGAATAAAGAAGAGAGTTTTTGGTTATGAATACTGTTCAGCCAGACGTATGGATTCAACTTCGGGAAAGCTGGTTTACTGCTAGGAGGGAGAAAAAGACAGGCTGCATCTGGAGGGACAGTGCCAGAAAGAGAAGAGCTGTAATAATTTTACAATTGCCCTTTTGAGGGCAGATGAGAAATAGGACAGTGTGAACAAGTGAATTAATGAGATAATCTTACTGCATCATCATCATCAAATATAGAAATAGCAACACTCTTCCTGCAACAGTCTATCCCTAATTTTCAGAATCTTTATTCACTTCGTCTGTTTTTTTCATATAACAGTGACAGTTTTTGTTAAATCCATTTCTAAATGTCAGACTTTGTATCCAATGCATCTGCAGCAGTGGTACTGTTCGCAGATTTCAAAATTGAAAAGTCCATATTCACTGAATGCTTTTTTTTTTCAAATTAGCAGTGTTACTGCTTACTAAATCTGTATATTACTAGATTGCAGAGTCTGTACTCACTGCATCCATTTTTTTCAAAATAGCAGTACCATTGTGTGTTTCATCCATACACTTCTAAATTGCTGAATCCAAATTCACTGCGCCTCTTTTATCAAAATAGCAGTATAAATCCGTATACACTTAAATTGCAGAGCCTTTATTCACTACATCCATTTTTTCAAAAAAGCAGTGCCGCTGTTTGCTAAATTCATATATACTTCAGTTGTAGAGTCCATATTTACTGCCACCGTTTTTTTTTAAATAGCAGTGCTACTGTTAAAACTACACTCAACCTCTGTTGAAAGCTCAGACTCTTCCCCCTACTAAACAGCAAAGCTGTATCAGCCAAAAGTCAAAGAGCAGTCACTCATGATGTATGCTCTTTTCTGGTTGGGATTATGTGGCCCATCCACCTGCCCCTGACCCAGTTGCAGGCATAGATATCTACTACGAGGATGAAACCTGACTTCCGACTGTTGTGGTTTTCTGTGCAGACTGAGAAGATGGGCAATGGTGAAGGTTCAGTGGTAGAAGATGCCAGGGTTTATGATGTGGTCCTTGACCCAACATGGATCGAAGGCAGTGATTTGGATGAGGAGGTGGTGGTCAGGAGGGCCAAGGCAGCCAGCAGAACATACAAAAGGGTGCCAAGGTGCAGTGATTAGCCCATAGCCATGAAGTTGCCTGCTACTACCCAGCGTGCCTGCTACAAAGCACCTCCAAAGTCTCAACAATCTAAACACCTCATGTATGATCACAAATATGCAAAGTAAACATGAGCTGTAGTGGATAAGACACCAAAACTGCAAGGAAACACTTGTGACTCCCTCTGCTGCTTCAGTTGGCTTAGCCTTTACCAGCGCTTTCAGAGTGACAGGGCCATCTGTCTTCCCGCAAAGGGAGGGTACAATGCTACCATCAGCAGCACCACTGTCACTATGACCAACTCTGTCCACACCATCCATTAAGTTTCTATTCCCCAAATCATAGAGAGAAAGAGGAAGTTTCCATGCCATCTCACACACTAGCCTTAGTCCTGAATGGAAGCATTTCCAATTGCTGGTCTATGAAATGCTATCATTCAAAAGCTAGTCAAGAAGGACAGCTTTACAGATCTAATGGCAAAGGGTTTCCCACAGTATGTAATTCCCAGCTGCAATTACTCTTCTTGCCAGGCCATCCCCTCCCTGCACCAACAGGTTGTGGACAAGATCAGGTGTGAGCTGCACAATGTCATTAGTCCCAAGATGCACCTCACAACTAACATTTAGATGAGTAAACATGGGCTGTTACATTTCCTTAACTGCTCATTGGGTCAATCTATTGGCGGCTGGGCCTAAGGCAGGAAGCACTTTGGCTCATATTTTGCCACCACCTAGGATTTCTGGACAGCACTTCTTATTCACACCCTGCTGCTGCTACCCTACATGCACTACAGAGGAACTTTGCTCTTCTCTTCCACCTCCCCACACGATGTACCACAGACTGCTGTAAAGAGTGTGTAAGCAACAAGGAATACTTTAATTCCAGCTGAGTCAAAGTAGTGACCAACAGCACCACCAACAACTGGACCTTGATAAGGGACATTTGTGTCAAGCCGCACTGCCTTCAATATGTCACCAATCTGGTCTGCACTGATAACACCATCAGCAGCACTACCATCACTATATTCTGCCTGCTTGAAAAAGCTCTTCAAGCCATGACAGAGGATGTACTGGTGGCACAAGAGAAAAAAGAAGGGTAACAGGGGTCAAGCCATTCCACACATGGCTTCCAGGGTGGGTTGCTGGACCAGTGGTAAGATGCACTGTCCAGACAGTTTTGGAGGAGGAGTTTTGCTTACAGCAGGGGGAAACCTAGAGCACCCCATGGGCATCACTTGAGCATGGCTGGGGAACGCAGTTGAGGAGGAGGAGACTCCACCCACCAACGTGCTTCTGGGCAGCCTTTCCCACATCAACCAATACATGCTGCAGTGTCTGCGTAATGACATCCGAGTTTCCTGAATCAACAGTTCCAAATACTCAGTGGCCACCCTGCTGGATCCACGCTACAAGGATAGTCCCAATAGATTCTTTATTCCACCAGAAGAGAGCTAGAGAAAAATGAGGGAAATGCACTCTGGTAGAGGCATTACTGGGGGAGTTCCATTTGACATTGAGAGGTGCATGAGGAGAAGGAAGTCGCCAACGTGGCAGGCGGACCAGCACCACCTCAAGTTAGCATGGCCACAATGTGAAATTTTCAACTCTCCTCAACTTCCAGCACCAACGGAAAAAGCACATTATACCAGGAGGTTGACTGTGACTTACATGGTGTAAGTTAATTTTTTGACATGTCTCCTGGTCTTTCCAGTTAAATTTCTGCATAGGAAAATAGGACACTTGGCCAGAGCTTACCCTCAATGACTTGGAGATATTGCCCTGACCAGCGGCTAGTGTGCTGTCAGAGCACGTATTCAGCAACATTGGGAGTGGCATCACCGACAAGAGGATCCACCTGTCCACAGCCAACTTGGGCATCCTCAAATTCATTGAGATGAACGGGGCAACTATAACAAACAACTTGGCTTCTGCCTTAGCTAGATTTACATTGTCTAGACACACCTGTGATGAGTCAAGAATGAAGTACATGATTTTCTTGCTCTGTGGAACATCATATCTTCATAGAGCCAACTTCTTGACTACCGTATATTCCTTATATAAGTATGTGAGATTTATTTGAAGTGTGCTAGGTAATACTGTGCTGGTTGTCCTCGGAAACCAATCAGAGCTCAGGTTTTTTAAATTTTAATTTAGAAAAGCCTGAGCTCTAATTGGTTGCCATTGGCAACTACAACAGTCCTACTCTCAGACGCTTGTCATAAATCTCTCCATATATCACCATTCATTTATTGTGCTACTGTCTGCATTAAAATGCAACTTTGTACCTCTGCGCAGGTGATTACATTTGTCTCACCACTTGTCATTATTGAATGATATAAATATTGAAAACCTTATAAAAACTGTTAAAAAATTGTTCTGCATTAGCAGGATTCATATTGGAAATCCATTAACCCTTACATAACAGCCCTTTTTTACTACACACCATAAAAAATCCTTAACTTTTTTATTTTTCCATGCTGTATGCTAAATGAGGGCTTGTTTTCTGCATATCAAATTACACTTCATAGTGCATTTCCGTTTACTTGTAGGCTTGGATTTTACAGTTTTCACTGTGCACCCCAAAAACGTTATAATTAAAGATGAGCGAGCATACTCGTCCGAGCTTAATGCTCGTTCGAGCATTAGCGTACTCGCAACTGCTGGGTGCTCGGACGATTATTTCGCCCGCTCGAGAAAATGTCATCTTGCGGCGTTTAAATTTTTGGTGGCCAGAAACAGAGCCAATCACAAGCCTGGAGACTCTGCAGTACACCCAGCATCACGTGGTACACTTACATGTCGATAGCAGTGGTTGGCCTGATCAGGTGACCCTGGCATAGACTAGCCCCTGCCCGCGCTGCTCGGATCATTCGCTGTCTGGATGCCGTTAGGAAGAGAGCTGCTGCTGGTCAGGGATAGCGTTAGGGTGTTCTAGTAGATTAAGGCAGGAGTGATTCTACAAGAACCTTACTGTTAGGCAGGAGTGATTCTACAAGAACCCAACAGCCCTTGTTAGGGCTACATTAGCGTTTTTCAAAAGTTAAAGTGACACACTCAGTCACAGCACAAAATCCTTTTGTGTGCTGTCAGTATAGGTTAGAAACTAGTCATAGCAATCATCTTCTGTGGTTGCTGTCTGATTTCTTCTGCACTCCCTAGCTTTATGTCTCAAGTTACTGGGACTCGTGGTAGAGCAATGTTGAGGCCAGAACAGTGTGAACAGGTGATATCGTGGATTGCGGAAAATGCTTCTAGCCATTTGTACACCATTCATTCTTCCACGCAGTCCACCCATGTTACCCAAGTGAGCACTCCTCCAGCTCCTCAACCTCCTTCCCCCCAGTCTGCCCCCTCCCAGGAAAATTTGGCATTTGAGCCTTCCCAGAGTCACAAATCACTTGTCAGGTTGCTGCTGAGCTCTTTCCAGATGCCCAGGTTTTCCACCGGTCGCAGTCTGTGGGTCATGATGACATTCTGAAGAAGTGTGTAAAGAGGTGTCAGACTATGATGAGATACGGTAGTCAGACAGTGGTGAAGTTGTTGTCAGGGCAGGAAGTCCGAGGGGGAAGTAGACTGAGGGATCGGAGGATGATGAGGTGACAGACCCAAGCTGGGTTGATAGGCCGGGTGAACACAGTGCTTCTGAGACGGAGGCAAGTCCTATACGAGAACAGGTTGGAAGAGGCAGTGGTGGGGCCAGACGGAGAGGCAGGGCCAGAGCTGGTGCATCAGCGCCAAATGTTTCACGTAGTGAAGCTACCGTGGCGAGGGCTAGATTTTTTGAAGTCTGGAGGTTCTTTAAAGAAACAGCGGATGTCCAAAGGACTGTGGTGTGCAACCTGTGCCACACCAGGATCAGCAGGGGTTCCACCACTACTAGCTTAACCACCACCAGTATGCGCAGGCATATGAATGCTAAACACCCCACTCAATGGAACCAAGGCCGTTCACCTCCGGCCGGGCACACCACTTCTCCTTCCCCTGTGTCATTTGCAGCCTCTGCTAGTGAGCCCCTGCCCAGGACCCTGGCACAAACAGCTCCTGCGTGAAAAACAACACCTTCGCCTCCACGATCCTCCACAGCGTCCACCAATGTCTCCTTTCGCATCGTTCAGCTGTCTATACCCCAGACGCTGGAGCGCAAGAGGAAATTCATTTCCTCCCACCCACACGCCCAAGCCCTCAACGTCCACATATCCAAATTACTCAGCCTGGAGATGCTGCCCTATAGGCTGGTAGAGATCGAGGCCTTTCGCAACCTCATGGCGGTGGCCGCCCCTCGGTATTCGGTCCCCAGCCACCACTACTTTTCCCGATGTGCTGTCCCAGCCCTGCACCAGCACGTGTTAGACAACATCATCCGTGCCCTGACCAACGCCGTTTCTGCTACACGTTATCCTCGCCAAAAGCTTGAGTCCATTTGGAGTATGTCGCTGCTGCCGCTGCCTTCGCTTGCCGTCCCCTATAGTGTCAGGGTCAATTATTGGATGTTTTAGATGCTATCTCGCCTCACTCAGTCACTCTGTCATCGCCATGCTGTTGCCCATAATTTTGGCATAATGGTGCCATTAGGCAGCCTCAAAGGCATCCATGCATGCTGCCCCTGCTGTTTCCTGTCCATTTCCGTGGTGTTTCCATCATTTTCTGAGGTTTCCAGGTTTTTGGCCAAGCTTCCCTGTGCAGAGCCTTGGTCCCCTTGAAAAATGCTCGAGTCTCTCATTGACTTCAATGGGGTTCGTTATTCGAAATGAGCACTCGATAACACTCGGAAAAAGTTCGACTCAAGTAACGAGCACTCAAGAATTTTAGTGCTCGCTCATCTCTAGTTATAATATTAATTTATCTAGTTAGATAGAATAGAAATTTTGGGACGCGGCGATATATAACAGTAAATTTGAGATTTTTACTGGTTTATATCAGATCTAGGGAAACAGGAGTTATTTGAGTTTTTAGGTTTTTGAATTTCATTTTTTTTTTACTATTTTTCAGGTCCAGTAGGGTACTTTAACCCTAGGTTGTCTAATTGTGATACTATATTCTGATACTGTAGTATGGCAGTATCTGGGGATTTATCACATCATTTATTACAATGTGCAAAGCGTACATTGTAATGAATAAATTAAACTCAGACACCCTCAGGTCTTACAAAGACCTGAAGCTGTCATAGTAAATGATCACTGCCCCCCGAGATGGCCGTGAGCCTTCTCCACACAGGGGGAACTGACGTGTGATGTATAGATATGCACACGTCTGTAAGGGGTTAAATACCGCATGAGCTGGATTTAATGGCAGTGAGAGGAAGGGTGTGTGGTTTTCCCATTGCTTCTTTTACCTCTATGAGAATAACTGGGTCTGAACACCTAGAGAGTCTTAACCTCAATAACATTAAGAGTATTTTTTTCTAATAATTTTTTTATTTATAATTATTTCTTTGTTTACAAAATTTATTTATGTTCCGCTATTATTTTAAGTACTTTGCTTAGCCATTTTTGCCAGGGCAACTGCCCTGTTATTACCCCATTTTGCAGTCCTCTAGCTCCTACTTCCCCCATTTACAGTCATTTTTGGGTTTTAAAATTTGCGTCACCATTCATTTCCATGGGGTTTGTGTTCTTGGTCTGGTTTGGGGTCAAGACTGGTTCCCGAACCATATTTTTTCCTGATGTTGGATCGAAATCTTCAAACCTGAATTTCTACAAACCCACATGTCTAGTTATGAATGAAAAATACTGCTCATCTAGCAAAGACAAGACCTCATCTAGCTTAGTCAGGGGTTCTAGTGACCGTAGAACCCCTTTAAATCATCTTCATATGAGGTATTACTAGAATTATACTAAAATATAGAATAGGTCATTTTATATTTCTTTTATGTGTTTTTTTTTCAACCACCTTTCCCTTAAAGTACTGCTTATGAAAACAGAGGGTCATTATCAGGTCTGGATTTACTTACACTGACATTGAATGTTCCCTGCATGGATGAGCCACTCTACTTGGAAAAAAATATATAAAAGTTTGTGCCTTACTCTGCTGTGATTGCTGAGGGTAAGATGTTCCTAGTTCAAACATTGATAACCAATAATATGGACCATCAATGTTGTAGCTCAGGAAATCTTTCCAGATTGGATTTGGTTAGTCCTTTTTCTGGATTCTCTGGGTCTATATATGGCTATATATCTGTACTGGCTGAGGTAACAGTGTAGCAATATTCCCCCAATATTGTGTCAAACTACAAAGGAGATTTCCCAACAGGATATGTTTAAAATAAACATGAATCACATCCTATTACCAATTATTTTTCACCTTAATTAGCTGGAAACCCATTTCTTCATACAACGCAATATATAGTACTACTGATGTCATGACTAATTAAATCTGTTGTGAAACAGGGCAGTGGCTGGGTGCATGATACCGGGGGTCCGACCTTGATGTCCTGGAAGTTCCATAAAGTAAATGGAACATACTGTAGGTAGACATGGAGCAGTTAGTAGCATTGCAGTCATGTAATGGCATAGTGAAAGCAGTCATAGTTTCCAATGGGTCTTTTTTGGGGACTATGAAGTAAAAGGCCCTACAAGGGTTATAGTATTCTCCACATATGTTTGTATGGAAGATACTGTTGAGTGACAGAGAAAAGTTTACTCCTTTTCATTGTATGTAATTGGCTGAGCAGCTGTATCTAAGCTGCCTTATTATAAAAGTTGTTGCTGTGTAATAAAGGGCAAAACTTTAAGTGAACTTGTCATGCAAAGTAACCCACCCAAAATAAATACCTCAAAACTATGGTTTAAAAGCATTGGCTTTAATATTCATGAGTTATTTCTACTTCCCTGTCTTCTTGTTCCTGATTGACAGGCTATGATATTTTGTTGTATGGAGAGCTCTGTTACATCATTGGGAACTTAAAGTCATGTGACCAGAATGACATCATCGACAGTCCTGTCGATGTAACGTCTAACCCATATATGTATCTGATCACATGAAATCACAGCGGCTTCCATCCAGGATGGGAAGAAGTAGAATTCCATGGAGGATGGGGAGGGGTAGCAATCAATGGAGGCTGCTGTGATCAGATATATGCATGCTGTAAAGTTTACTTATGTTAGGAGACTAAATGATATATGATGATGTCATTCTAGTCACATAAAATACTGAGAAGACAAGAGGAAGAGTATAGGGGATAGGGTGGCTGAGCAGAACAAGCCTTCTCTGATGCCAGGGAATATAAAGAGGGGTGTCAGTTAGTTAATAGGGCCATAGGAACCTGTCACTAGCTATACAGTATATGTGAAAATCTGGTGACAGGTTCCCTTTAAATTTTACAGTATATAATTTAATCCTTAGCAGCAGCCCGGCAGGATAATTGGGCATGGGTTACTTCTGTTAGGTATGAACTGACCTCATGCACCTGTACCCATGAGTTTTAAACTGCATTGCTAACATCACTTCAGGGGACCGTATTTTCCCTATTCCTGTTATAGGAACTACCTCTTTATATAGTATATCTGTTTTCTTTTACATTTAAAAGAGGTTTTACCCAAAAGGCTAGTGATCTCCTATGGAAGGGTTAACAGTAGTGTTGAGTAGACCAGAACCACAAAGTTCTTTGTGGGTTCAGTTCCCCATATATAAGCTTTAGTCAGAAGTTGGGGGCCCAGATTTGGCTCAACCCCTCTATGCCAGTAAGATCCCTATCATGGGTGTTAACTCTTTAAATGCCATCACAGGGAGCATGTTCCCAACTAAAATGGAGGCACCTGTGCACAACTAGGATTTAAATGCCAACTTTATGGAGTGTCGCTCATAACTAGTTAACAGTGAATATGACTGTGCAGATGTTCCTTTTTCACACGTAATTGGCTATTTACACCCCCCATGTTGGGCAATAAACAGAGAAAGTGGGAAGATCGGGAGGATTCACACTTGCTGGCAATTTCCTACAACCCTAATAATACCTTGCCTTGGCCCTGCCACAATTGACCAATTGGTGTGTGTCATCTCCTTCCACCATGCCACTGTTCCTACAGTATACATAAAAGTCATACATACAGTCAACTGATCTCAGCAGTCAGTAGCCCCCTAGTTCCAGACTGCTCTTACTGAAAATATAAAGAAGTAGGATTAATATTATACATTTTTATCCCAACCTCTGAGATAACACGGAACATCCATCAGCGCCTTATTGCATAGAATTAGATCTTTCCATGTGTTTAGTAGTGTTGCTGCTAGTTATTATGGAGCAGCGTGACAGTTATATGGCTGGGGAATATATTGCAGCATCTTTCAGGGCAGGAGAAGAAGCTTTCTATAAGTAAAATGATTAATTTTATTAACAATTTGAAATTCTAAAAGTCTTTTTTGCACCAAAATGTAATCGCAATAAATGACAGTGAATTGCCATTCCATTATGGTCCTAAAAAATTTAAGAATTTCAAATATTTTATCCAACTGCTAGTGACCCTAGTAACAAATTTTACCCTTTTACTAAGGGTCGAGCTGCTCACTTTTGTTGGACTGTTCGCCTTTTAGGGTTTTGCACAGCTTGGACTGCTATTTCACAGGTGTCGGTGCTGGGATTTTGGCGCAGCTGCGCTGGTTTCCATGCAACTCAAATTGGGGGGCTTGTCATCGGATGATCCAACTGATTCGGACTGAGCGTGGGATTGAATTTTCAAATTGTGTCACAAGCTAATGCACTATGAAAAAGATGGTGAACTCTGTCGGACCTGAGCGGGGAAGCGACACATGCAGGATACCAGCCTCACAATTGTAGTGATCGTCGGACAATGCACTTTACCAGCAGACGGGTAAGTAAATGAGCCCCATTGTGGTTTTTTAAATCTGATTTTAATTTCCCATATGCGAAAATAAAGTAAACTTTTTAAAAATTTAACTTGCATTTTTGAGACAACCCCTTTAAGACCAGTAACTTTAAAATCCACATGCAAAGCAGATTAGCACTAGTTACTCGAATGGATCAGTGGAAACACTGGTGAAAGTTACATTATCTTCTAGTAATAACGTCATGACATGTCCTAAAAATAAAAGTACCACTACATCTCAACTGATTTTGTAAAAACATTTTATTTTACAGATCAACATATGTGAGTAAATATGACTTGACTTGTCATACAGATACATTATAAATACAATATATTACATGAAGTACTATTTACAGTCTGCAAGTCCCACTGCTTTTAACTTGCCATCCATAGTGTGAAAGTGATGAAGAGACACGGCAGGGTTGTTGAAGGATCCAGTCCCAGACATAGCGTTAGCACGAGTCCTGACACGGCGCAGACCAAAACACTTCTCTGATCTCTAATGATCTTCTTGACGATTTCACAAAACTAGTGAAAAAAGAAAGTATCTATTAGAATGTAGAAGGGGAATACAGAATACCACAAAAACATGTTACATAATGATTAAAATGTGTGTGGAATCAAAGTCCAGATAGACTACCACCTGTACAACCAGTACTGTGTAGGGTACTTCATGATTTCTAGACAAAACTTTCCTGTTTACCAGTAGTCTGCAACTTTTGAAAAATTTCTCTTTTTCATCTTTAAGCAAATGAAATTCTTGGTGCAACATGAGCACCGCCATGTCTGCTCATGCACCTTTCTTTATCATTTTGCACCTTCTTTCTCTAGTGGACTGCAATCATTGGCAGTGCCCCGAAGGCGTCCCAGATAATGTGCATAGAGATAAAAATTAAACTTTCTCTAAAATAACTGAAGATATGTCTAGAAAGCTTATACAGCTTACCCTCACTCTTGGGGTAATTTGGAAGTAAGTAGACTCACTTCAACGTCTTACTAGAAGAGAGTAAATGTGATCAGATAAACAGCTCAGTCATTCTACCGACAATAAACATGGCAGGATCTCATCAAGTCATCATAGTTTACTGGAACTAATGTGTTTGTGTAATTGTGGGTTACCACTAGGAAATTAGTAATTCATCTCAAGCTAAATGTGATGGCATCAGACAATGCATGTCATCACGTAATCCATATGTGTGGAGAATCCTAAGGAAAAACCCCAAGAAGGATAGTAGATGAGGCCATGCACATACACTACAGACAAATCTCATGTGGGGTCAGGTCAACAAATCATGGACTGTAATAGCTTCAACTTTCAAATGTGAAATCTAGAGAAATCCTGAAAGAAACTCTCCTATTACTTGTCAATGGGGGATTTTTGGGGCAGGAACAGCACAAAACTGCAGCAGCAAATCAATCAAGTGACAGAGTTTGGTTTCTCCGCATTACATAGAAAGTTTTTTTCGTTACATTACTTTCCTAGTTTCAATATTAGAAACCTCCATTTCTGTTGTGTCCTTGGAACTGTTTTGGGCATCCTATATTGTCAGTGTATGTCTATAAGCCCATGGTGTAACATGTCCCCAAGGTGTCACCGAAATAATGTAGCCAGAATATTGGAATAGTAAAACATGACAAGGACAGTAATACAAAATGGATGCAGATACATAGTAACTGTACATTGTATAGTCTGTATTGATTCAGTCTATACTACACATTGCAGCCCTATGTAGACTACTATGCAGGCTCTGAATTAAAAAAAAAAAAGTTGGCACAGATTCTGCAGTAAAACTACAAGGCCAGGCAAATGTCTATAAAGTGCAGTTTTATGAGCAAGCGACTGCGAGTCTACAGAAGTGGGCTTGTAACAGTACAAAAAAAGCCTGAAACTTTTGGAAAACTAAAGCTACTGTCCTAGAAGCGGACTATCTGCCAACTTCATGCCAGTCTTTGTTACTGTGGATTGAATTGCTGCCTGATCTCTCCATATGTTTTATACATCAGAACTAAAAAATAAAAGGATTATTATTATTCAGAAGACCAAAACCTATCGGCCTGTGAAAAAGTTTTGTTTGTTTCTGGAGCAGTATAAAAACCCTTGAGAGAAATTGACCACAGAACTAAAACTAAACTAATACTTTCCTACAGGAGCAGTTTTGGCATCAGTCGTGTGTCTATTTTTATCTAAGCTGACAGTAAAGCCCTATAGTGGATCTACTGAACATTGACTCTAATTAATAACACTAAATTGCTTCACCTCTATTAAAAAGAACCAAATTCTTATAGCTGAGTGTCCCACCTCATATTCAGATCTGCTGTTATAGCTATAGATAGTTATATCCATACAAATACTACCACACAAGCCAGTGACACAGGGCGGATTGTTACTTTTATCTGGGTCATTTCTCTGATATTATCTCTACGAGGGAGATGTATGTATCTGAGGTGTCTGAGGTAAAACTATTCTAGTTTCCCATGGAAACCAATAAGAAAATGAAAGCTTAGCTCAGATTGGTTGCAATGGGCAACTAGAGCAGTGCTGCTCTCACATCTGATAAATCTCCCCAATCGATGTATCCCATATGTATGTCGTCCTTTTACAGAAGAGATCTGCATCTAATCATTGCATAAACATTGCACTTATACATCAAATTTTAACAGAATGGGTACTCTACTCTTTTGGCTACTATCCCATTTCATGTCACTCGGCTTCTTTAAAGGCAGGCATTAATGTATAATGGGCTTCATTATTTGAGGGAGCACTTAAGTTACATTTTATTTTTCCAGCTATGAAAAAATATTTGCATATTCATTTCACTATTTCTTACCAACTCCTTAGGGAGATTACCTTCACAGCTGCCTTTTCTAGGTATACAGAGTGTTAGAGGACATATATGCTCTGCTTAGGATTCTGGGTAAGGAATATGCAAATATGTTTTCTGTTGTGGGAAAAGGGAAACCAGACAATTTTAAAGTGAAACTTCAAAGAACTTGGTCCTTCCACCCATTTTAAAGGGGAGGTAGACACAATAGTAACCACCAGCACCCCTTGTACTCAATAGGTTAGTTGAATTTTAGTAGTGAAAATTGTTTCGCATTTAAACCACCAATGAAAACCACTATTCATTGCTGACTATTATGATATTCTGCATGGTATATTTGTTTATGGCAGTCCTAGCTAGAAGAGATTTCCTATCCTATTCAATCCGTCACCAATAAGGGTATTGAAGTTGTGGAGGCCACTGTCTATAGTATGTTTTATTCATTGTTCACAATAATACAAGTAAAGTTGTTATACTCTAAGGAACAAAACTTGTGATGTACAGAATTTTAACCCACCAAAAATAGCCATTCATTCCCTCATCATAAGGATGCCAGCTCAGAAAGTTCTCAGTAGTATTTTGGCTTCCATTCAATTGATACCATCTTGACCATAAATTATAATTTACCTTATCAGTCTGAGAGCTCACCGGAAACCCGTATCTGCAATAAGTGACAAAGTGCTCGCAGTTGTCCCACAGCAGGCTATATGATGTGGCCCCCACCAGTCTCTCAGCCCTCTGAGCCACGTCTTCATTAGAAAGAGGTTTAGTCTTGAAACTTTTGTCCATGTGATTAACTATTATTCTTCCACCATAGGCAAAGTCCTGCACAGTGTCCACCCTTATACTAGCCACTTTAGCCAAGACGCCCAGGATCAGTCTTTTGTTGGTGACAACTTTCCCAGTCAGATACTTGTCATCTGAAATAGCAGGAAGGATATCAGGCATCAGATGGGCAACCTTGTTATTTCCCAAGTAGATCCCAAAGTGAACAAACAGAGTCCTGGGGACCTCTAGTAAGTCCCCTCGCTTAAAAAAAGTTATATCCTGGTAATGTGAATCCCCTTGTGCCTCTTCTGGCATGCTAAAAAGCTTAAAGTTGGTGAAAAGTGATATTTTCTCAAGGAGAAGAACCAGCAAGTCTAAGAGTGAACTTTTCATCCTGTCACTTTTTGCTTTCAGCCTGGTTTCTGTAACGGAGACCTATACGTACGCTGGGGGAGAGATGCTCTGGCCTCTTTAACTTGCAGAATATTTATAAGGTTTCTGTGTTTTGAAGTGACATCATAGCTCTGTGGCCACGATTGGCTGCATAGAATTTGGCAGCTATTTGAGCGGTTCGTTAATGTATCACTGGAACAAACCCTCCAGACATAAACATTAAGCCGGCAGTAGCACTTCACTCGTAGCTCTCTGCAGAGTAGATTCACAGAACAGGCACTCCCTATGCTACATCAGGGATTTTCCACAGTGGATAACAGGCTGATTCATGAATGAAGCTTTACAACACTTTCATACAGACCTGGAAGGCTTGAAATTTCTTTCCACTTCCTTTTCATTTTGAATGTTTGGCTATTCCCATATGCAGTACATGGTTTTAAAAAAAAATCATATTTATGGGCAGAATTCCCACATATTATTGCCTCTAATTCCACTGCATGTTATACAGATGTAGGTAAGAGGATACTAACATGATTAACCATCTATGTACAACAGATATCAAAATAACAATGTAGCAAAATAACAATTTTCATCTCATTCCCGTTTCATTTTTTTTTTATGTAATGTAAAGACGAGGCATCACCACATCTATTGTTATCTATATAATGGGTCTTAACTATTCAAGTAATATCTTCTTCACCTGTTTAACTGTATGCAGTTATTTACTATGCAGTCGATGCAGTTGTGATGAAGTTTACACTGGTCTCATAGCTGATGATATGCATATCAGGGCAAAATACAAGACATCTGCACTTAAAGGGAACCTGTCACCAGGAAAGTTATTTTTCGGTAGTGTCAGGTTACCTTTGGCTATTCCGATTTTATAAAAAGGCCAGCATTCTGAATCATTTCAGTAGCTTCTATAAGTTTAATTCACATTACCTGGCTCCCTGCCAGCAGCGTGTGGTGAGTCCACAGCGAGGGGGAGGAGCAGCAGCAGCCTGTGTGTGCTTGTGTCAGTCTCCTCTCTTCCACACTCATGCAGCTCCTTCACCCCTTCCCACTTCCTGTCATGTGCTATGAGGAGGCAGGGGGGCAGCGGGGTGGTGTGGAGGAGAGGAAGAATGCATGAATGCACACATAGGCTGCAGCTACCCTCCCCCCCCCGCCCCCCCAGGACTTACCACTGGGAGCCAGGTCATTTAAATCAAACTATTATAAACTGCCATATTTCAGAATGCTGACAAAGGCATTTTTTAAAATCAACATACCATAGGCCAGCTATAAATGACATTATTGGTGACAAGTTCGCTTTAAAGAGCACAAAAGCCTCCATAATGATATAATGGAAGAGGTTTAGAACAGCCATGATTCTTCCTAGACCACCACTGAACTAAGAAATTTGAGGAGAATGGCTTTGGTAAGGGAAGGGTCATCCAGAACACAATAATCACTGTGACTGAGCTTCAAACATCCTGTTTACATATGGGAAAATCTTCCAGAAATGTACCATTCTAGACTTTATGGGGGAGTGGCCAGAAAGGAGCCTAATCTCAGTAAAAAAATCATGAGAGCCCAACTTGCAAACTAAAAAAAATACCCTGAAGGACTCACACCTGTGGGGTGTTCATTGCAGTTAGGTCAAGGAGATATTCAAGATTAGGAAAAAGATAAAACCACAGAGATTCTATTTTTTTAAAATCATACATCTGCAGAGTTTGTGTGTTTCCTCCGGGTACTCCCATATTGATAAGTAGATTAGATTGTGAGCCGCATTGGGGACAGGGACCGATTTGGCAAGCTCTGTACAGCGCTGCGTAATCTGTGTGCGCTATATAAATAGAGGAATTATTATTATCATATTTTTTCACATTTCTTTTGAAAATTCCCAAATCCAGTTGTTCAAACCATGGTATCATACACAGGCTGCCAATGTGTTTTAACTAAGTATGTAGTACGATCTGAATATTTATGTCAATGCAATTTTTTTCACATTGTCATTATTTGGAATTGAGCGAAGAATGATGGGAGAAAACCTAATTTTAGTAGAATTCTGCAACATAACAAGACGGCTGACACCATGCGCCTGCAAATGCTTTGATTAAACTATTCCATTGTAGCTTTGGGTGTCCTGTGGGAAGCTTCAATTACATTTCAGTTTCAAGTCTTTTGCTTTCTCTAACAGATTTTCTTCCAGGATTGCCCTGTTTTTAGCTCCATCCACCTACTTATTAACTCTGACCAGCCTCCCAGTCCCTACTGATGCACAGAAGCCTCACTGCATGATGCGGCTACCCCCATGTTTCACCGTTTGGATGGTGTGTTCAGGCTCAGGTGGCACTATACTTTAGGCCAGTAAGTTCAATTTATGTCAAATGTGACAAGAGTACCTTCTTCCATATCATAGTATCATGGTTTATACGGTTGAAAAAGACACATGTCCATCAAGTTCAATCAAGGAAGGGAAGGGATTGGATGAGGAAGGGATTTAGGGGCAGCAATTCTAAATAGCATAACTGTCAATGTTATTTAGATGTAAAAAAGCATCTAGACCCTTCTTCAAGCTCTCTGCTGTCCCTGCTGTGACCAGCGCCTAAGGAGGCCATTCCATATGCTTTCTGTGTCCCATAAATAGCTTTTCAAATCTGTAAATGGGATTTATTATTGACACTCTTCCATAAAAGCCAGATTGGACAAATTCTCACAACTTATCTCTTGGCTGTTTTTCTGATTACCACTCTCCACGTAAGGGCTGTCAATTTTGGTGGTCAGCCATATCTGGTAAGTTAGCCAGAGATCTGTGTTCTTTGATTTTCATCATGATACTGTTTGTTCAATAATACTTCAAAAATACTGAGAATAACTTACATACACATATATTCTATTTATTAATTAAACCACTTTCACTGCGTTTGGACGCACTGAGGGAAATTTATCATGGCTTCTTCACCAGTTTGTGAAAGTTACAATTACTGACCGTAGGTGGAGAGGGGGCCCAAGTTTTTTGAAATTCTATTACAGGAAAGACTTGACATAGAATTCATCTGGGTGCACAATTGATTGGAGCCTCTTCATATATCCGGAGCAACATGCACTAGCAGGAAATTAGATCAAAAATGTACCGACTGATCATAAATTCCCGCCCGCTGAATTTTATTTAGGGGGCTGAATACATATCCATGCCAAACTTTTCAAAAGCAACATTTTGGAAAACTACATCGATTTCCTTTACACTTCCAAAACAATTGATATTTTATGTAACAGAGCAACACAAAGTATCAATTAAATCAAAATTAGGAAAACATGAATGGTTATGAATACTTTTGCAATCTCCTTGTAATAAGAAATTTCCCATTTTAGGGGAATTGAATGTTGAATTTTAATGGTTAAACCAAGACTGTCTTTTTGTTGCTGTTGGAAACACTTTCTAGCAAAGAAAACCTCTTTTCTGTTACGGGACACTGCAGGCACAGGCACAACTCTCCTCATTATCTGGTATGCAAATAAAGAATATTCAATGCAAGAACTAACTGAATAAGCATTCTGTCTTAAGTTATGCAACTGTGCTATTCAGCTATTGAGGAAGATTCAAGATTCAGGCTGTGCAGTCTTTTTCTACTATTCAGGGATATATCTGTAACACATGGGTTCAAGTGATTTCAAATGTTACCATGAAAATAATAAAAAATAATAATAATGACATAATTACCCTTATATTGTGCCTAAATATTCCCCTGTGCTGTACAATCGAAGCAAGCAGTTAACATAACAAATGTCAAATAAGGGCAATGGTCATGAGGGTTTAATATCTAAAGTAGAGAAGATCCAAACAGGTGGACTGTAGCCTGAACGCAAAGCTTCATATAACTCTACTACTACTACTTGTTAACCCTTCCTTGAAGACTAAACATTTTATTTTTAAGTTGTCTCTTCCAGGAGGAGTATGCTTAAAACATCAATTCCACCATAATGTAACTTTTCTGCAATGTTTACGCCTGATTTGAAAGATTAGCCGTGTTTCAAAAAGGTAAAGCAATTTAGGTAAAATGGTCATTTTCACTGCCGCTAACCTGCCAAAGAGGGACAGTGGAAGGCTGTTCCAGTTAATGAGTATGGTCCCTATTTGTCTAAAAAGGCCAGGGAAGTTCTGTGCATACAAGGAAGTATAGGAAGGGGTTAGAAATATTCCCAGATATTTGATGGCATCAGTTTTCCAGTAATATTTAAATGTTGTTTTGAGATGGTCCACCGGTGTTTGTGGGAGGTTGAGTGTTAAGGCCTCAGTTTTGGAGGTGTTAACCTTGTAACCAGAGAGGTGTAATATTCGCACTGGCAGGTTAGGCGAGGAGATTAGGGGTTGGGTTATGGTGAGTAAAATGTCATCCGCAAATAGTGCCAGTTTAAATTCTTTATCTCTAAGTGTAACACCATGAATGTTGGGGTCCTGTCGAATGATAGAGGCTAAGGGTTCTATGCAAAGAATAAACAAGAGGGGAGAGAGTGGGCAACCCTGTCGCGTACCATTTTTGATCCGCAGAGGTGGTGAGAAAGCATGTGGAAGTTTAATTTCAGCCATGGGGTCCAAATACAACCCTTTCAGAGCCTAGAGGAAGGGGCCCTTTAATCCAACATGTTCCAAAGGCCAACTGAGGCGGTCAAACGCTTTCTCGGTGTCCAAGCTTAGGATAAGGGCGCTCTTTTTGTTGATCTACAATCTCAATTGTTCTCCTAGTGTTGTCAACCCAAAGCGGCATGTTACAAACCCAACCTGGTCATAATGAATTAGTTGGGGAATCCACTGAAGTAGCCAATTAGCCAGCAACTTTGTGAAGGTTTTTAAATCAGTGTTTAAAATGGCAATTGGCCTGTAATTGGTGCAATCAGTTGCATCTTTGCCAGGTTTAGGAATAAGAGTGGTGTAAGAATGAGTAAGGGTCGTGGGTATAGGATCGCCTCGCAAGAAGGCATTATATACCTTGGTCATGCACGGGCAACAACGCTGAGGAAAAGGTTTGATAGTATAGATATGTCAGTCCATCCGGACCTGGGGATTTCCTGTTTGGCATTCCCTTTATTACTTCCTCAATCTCTTCTTCTGTTGTTAGATCTGCACTAAACAATAGCTTCCGAGGGGAGTTCATGGAGAGAGCAGGAACCCAGGAAGTCCTTTCTGACCGTTTTTCTTACCTCTTCATCTGAAGGCAGGAAATTAGGCAAAGAGTATAGTTTCAAATATAAGTCATGAATCTCTCTCGGATCATGGAGCAAGCCTCCTTTAGAATCTCAGATAACATGCAGGGTTTGGTTAACCATATTTTCCCTCAGTTGCTTTGCTCATAAGGAGTGGGGCTTATTACCTTGCTCGTAGTATCTCTGTCGGGTAAATACCAGTAACTTTTCTATCGTCTGGGTCTGGACTTCCTTAGGCTGCTCCCTTACCTCAATTAATTGCCGAAGACGGTTCTTTGTGGGTTTCGCCAATAGAACTGCTTCCCTGAACTGACTCCTTCCTCAGTTCTTTTTCTAGGTGGGATCTATTTTTTTTAAGCCTAGCCCCCTGGTCTATGCATTGGCCTCGAAATACTGCTTTGTGGGCCTCCCACACCATAGATACAGAGGGGACTGAATCCTCATTAAACTAGAAATACTCTCTCAAGGCAATGTCCAGCTCTTCTTTAATTAATGGTTTCTTAAAGGGGTATTCTCGTCTGGGCACTCACATTCAGTTTCATTAATCTGCCATACATAAACATTTCTTCAATTAGATTTTATTAAAAAAAATATTCCTGTGTGAAGATAATTTCTCATAAATGTAGTCATGTTGTCCCTTAGAAACGAGATGGCTTTCTCGGATACGGCCACCTCTGCTGGAGGGATTGCACAAAGAAACAAATTATTTTTGTATATAAAATGTCCGGAAGTTACTACATGACCCACATCAGTCCTGTGGTAATGATTGCTGAATCCTGATGGTCCAGCAGGACTCTATATCGCATGTCTGGCCACCGCTGCCAGAGTGTGACGTGGTCGTATCCGAGGAAGCTATCTCGTTTCTAAGGGACAGAATGACTACATTTATGAGACATTATCTTCACCCAGGAACATTTTTTTTATTAACATCCAATTGAAGAAATGTTTACATATAGCAAATGAATTTAATTAAATGTAAATGCCCTTATGGGAATACCCCTTTAAGAAGGGATTCATTTAGGCCCTGACTGTAGAGAAATCCTCTCTAAGCTGTAAGAGGAAGGGCGCGTGGTCTGACCACGATATATCCCCCACCTCTGTGGATTGCATCATACTCAGAATCTGTATATCTCCGAACCAGTAGTCTATATGGGTGTGAGTGCCATGGGGGGCAGAGTAAAAAGTAAAGGAGCAGTCTCCAAGGTTACTCAATCTCCACAGGTTAGACAGCGCAAATCTCCTGAAAACACTACAAAAGGCTGCCGAGATATTGCCTTGTGATCTAGTCACAGGGCTGGGGTCTATCGCTAATCGATCTATGTTTTCTGAAAAGATAACATTGAAATCGCCCCCCAGCAGTAATGGTGCTGGTGAGAACCTCGCTAGCTTATTCAATACTTTGGTGATAAAACTGACCTGGGAAGTATAAGGAGCGTATATATTGCACAGAAGAATGGTTGAACCATACATCTTGCCCTGGATAATAATGTAGCGACCATTAGGGTCCTTTGTCACTGATTCGGGTACAATGAGGAAGGAGGTCGAGAGTAGGATTGCTACTCCCTCTTTCTTACTGTCTGTGGAGGCCATATAGGAAACAGGATTGAGGTGCCTGGCAAAGTTGAGAGTGCCTGTCTTGCCGTAGTGCGTCTCCTGCAGGAACACCACATCTGCTTTGGAACTCTTCAGCTCAATAAGCATTAAACGTCGCTTTCGAGCCGAATTGAGCCCTTTCACGTTCAGCGTCAGGAGCTGGACCATGATGAGCCAGTCAGTGGGTGCGTGTGAATGTAGTGTACCCTACACACTTATGTAGTATATAACCGGGGAAAGCTCTAAATCACTAACGTTGGTCCACCAATTGGTGTGGCAGAAACACAAGGGGAGGAGACCACTAGGACAGGGGGAGACAAGACACACACAAAACAAAGCGCACAGTCAGTAGAGGAGAATCAAAAAGAAAAGTAAAAAAAGAAAGGGAAAAAATTTCTCAATTCGAAACCAGAGGGGGGAACAATCTCCCTTTACCGGTGTAGGTCAAATGTAACCAGCTCCATCTCCCAGAAAAAGTGGGAGGCACAGTCAGTTAATCCCGAATCACCTCTCTCCGCTGAAAACCCACGAGTGTCCGGGAGGTGGGATCCTGTTTTCAACCCATGTAAGAGGAGTGACGAGGCAATGGAACCTTCTATGAAACAGAAACACACTTAAAATATACTACTAAGCAAAGCCAAAGTAGAAATAACAAGAATGGCTGTATACTACTGGGGTCTGGCTGGCTGTATACTACATGGGGCTGGCTGTATACTGCATGGGGCTGGCTGTATACTTCTGGGAGCTGGCTGTATACTACATGGGGCTGGCTATATACTACTGGGGGCTGGCTGACTGTATACTACATGGCAGCTGGCTGACTGTATACTCCTGGGGCTGTATACTAGATGGGGCTGTATATACTTCTGGGGGCTGGCTGTATACTACATAGGGGCTGACTGTATACTACATGGGGCTGGCTATATACTACTGGGGGCTGGCTGGCTATATACTACTGAGGGCTGGCTGACTGTATACTACATGGGGGCTGGCTGACTGTATACTACTGGGGGCAGACTGTATACTACATGGGGCCAGCTGGATGTATACTACATGGGGCCAGCTGGCTGTATACTACATGGGGCCAGCTGGCTGTATACTACTGGGGGCTGGCTGTATACTACATGGGGTTGGATGGCTATATACTACTAAGGGGCTGGCTGACTGTATACTACTGGGGGCAGGCTGTATACTACACGGGGGCTGGCTGGCTGGATGTATACTACTGGGGCTGGCTATATATTGGGGAGGCTGTGACCAATGCATTTCCCACCCTCGGCTTAAACTCGAGTCAATAGGTTTTCCCAGTGTTGGTGGTAAAATTAGGGGTCTCGGCTTTTACTCGAGTATATACGGTAAATGCTATATGCTCACAGACTGGGACTGGGGTTCCTCAGACCCACCAGATAAAATTTTTCTGTGGGCCACCCTTCATCCCATAGGAAATTGACCCTACTAGTCTCCAAATTAAGATATCTTCCTCTGTGTCTCTGGGTTCCAGTATTAGGTTAGAGCTTGGGCCCAATGGAGGATCTTCTGGTACACTGGGTAAACTGTTCACTATCAATTTGAGGGTACTGGTAGTTTAGTGGGGTAAAAGCAGGTGACAGTCTCCCTGTAAGCCCACAGAGGAGAAGAAGGGTACTAAGTTCAAATTCAAGGCATTGAGCTCTGGACATGGTAAGGGGTTAATTGAATCAAGGACAAGGTTAACATGATTATTTATTAAATGAAAGACAACGTGTACCATAATGAAAAGTAAAATTTATTCTGAATACAAAACATTAAGTGTTAATTAGAATTTAAAAAATACTATGAAGCTGTAGTAAAAAGGCTGAGTATTTTGATCCAGTATACTTAGAAGTAGAACATGCTAATCTTGGATACAAAAGCTAAATATTTGCATCATTTAAAACGGCAAGCTTACCACATCATCCCAACCCAGAACACAGGCTGTAAACAAATGCTGAATACATACTGTATGGACATTACACTGTACCTGCGCGGTACCTGTTCAGGTGGAGGGAATCATTCAGAGCATCTTTTACCAGGTATGAGGTATTTTTCCAATTTCATGTCAGTAAACATATGTCAAAGAAAACTTTAAATAGGTCCTGCTTCTTGCGAGAAAGATCCAAAGAAGAAATTAGGCTAAAAATGTCTTGTTTGAAGATCCTGACAAGCAAAATATCTCACCACAACCCCCCATTTATATATGGCTGGGATGTATTAAAACATTAAACAACTCATAGCTACCTCTCTCCATGCTCCCGTTCTCCTGTGGTGATGGGCGTTCCTACCGGATTCTGTTTGCCTGAATATTCTGCAGTAACGGCCATCGCCCCGGGAGAATGTGGGCCTTGGGAGAGTAAAGTATAAGATGTTTGTTCTTTTCATACAGCCCCAGCCAGGGCCGGCGCCAGCACACGGCTTAACCAAGCAAGTGCCAAAGCCCCAGAGCTACCAGAAGGGCCCACTATGTTCAGAAAACTCCATTATAGCGCAACGGCACCTTTATGTCGACAATGTAATTGAAAGAAAGCGTCTGACAGAGGTCTTAGGTGACGGGGGCGGCGCCCCAAGCGGATTGTAGGTAAAAGTAATTGTTGCGGCATCGGCAATGAGACAGTGAATTTCTCCCTGTGCTCTTAGATGCCGGCCTGCCTGGCGTGATGACTTCACGGCGCATGCGTCCGCACTGAAGATTGTGGCAGAAGAGAAGAGCCCCAGAAGAGACGTTCTTGAGGTAAGTTAGCGTTTATTATTTTATTTACTGGCCTCAATAAGGTGCTTTATGTGTATTTAATCTAGATATTAATTCATGGAGGCTGCAGCCTCTTTATATTAATTCACTGAGTGCACTCCTAAGGGCTCACTGAGGCTCTGTAGCCGAGGGGCCTACGGAAACCTGGTGCTGGCCCGGCCTCCAGCCATTAATAAACTGTTTTCTAATCCACTTTAAAGAGACATCTTACGCCCGATGTCTTACTTCAGATGTCTTCTGAACACCATGTTTTTAATAGTATCATATACGGCTTGATAATTGGGGGTTTTCATGCACCATTGCGGAACTGGCATAGATTGAAATTTGATTTCATGAATCCGTCACCCACATCTGGATTCATATGATAAATAGTAACTTGTCTGACAATTGCCTTCAATCCTGGCTATAATAAGACCTCAGGGCTCTGCCCAAACAAGTGCTATTTCACAACTAATGTGTGACCTCTGCCGACTGTACAAATACCATACAAATAAAACAGATCTAAGGTTCTGTCCTTCCATGCTGCTGGGGGGGAATTGTGGAAAGTCTATTTGCATGGCAACATCTTCAAACCAGGAAGTCTGGACCAGTATTTTATAAAAATCTGGGTAATAACATTTCACACTGACATACTGTACAAGGTATTTTTTAATTTTTTTAAAATTTTATTTATTAATTATTTTAGTAGGCATTTTAAAACAAATAATGTCTCTCAAATCCATTATTCTGCTCAATGTGTTATTCAGAACATTTCAGTCATAAACAGTGTGCAGCAGACTTCTCCATTACCAATGTCAGGCTGGAAGTGAAAATACAATGTAAATGTACCATGTGTTTGATGTGAGCCTAGAAGAATTATAGTTTTATTGTACAGTTAGTAACGTTACACATAGTGAAAGCAGTCATTGATATGTACATTTTCCTATCCATGGACATGCTTCATGTAAACGAGTTAGGATTTTCCACAAATTAACACTGCACTAGATGAACATTGCACAAACCAAATACTATATTCTCCAGAATACTATATTCTCCAAAATGACACCTGGACACACCTACAAGCTTATACATATTCATCCATTACAAGCATATTTTTATTGCATATTTTTTATTCTATTTTCTGTACATGTGGATAGCCATCTTGCAAAAGTAATTGCAAAAATGTGCTTAACGGGACACACCGGTGGATAGCATAAAACGTCTATGGGAGAACATTATGACACTGTGTAAATAAAAGGCAAATGAGGGCTAAGGAGCTGAGCTGTGTAACACTGACCCATCATATACAGTCAGCAGACTTATCATCAGTACAATGCTGCCCTCTGATGAGAATTAGAGGATAATGGAGCATCAGCCAATTGTAAGCAGAAAAACGTCAATATATTAGCTTTCTTCGTACAGCTAGGGATATGGATATTTATGGAAAAAAACTACAAATTGTTAACAAATACGTTAAACAATTTTTGGTTGCTCGCAAAGTTTTCGTTGCTCACTTCTTACCCAACTCATCTTGGTGAGGGAGATAATTTTTCTGTACTAGTCTGTGCTTTTCTACACTACTGGACTTGGCTCTAAAAAAGGGGGAGCAAGGTATTTGTAGCACGTCTATTGGTACCTGCTCCTTCCAGACATTGGGCATATTTCTAAATTCATCTATGGCAGTCATGAGCAAAGAACAAGCAGTAAAATAAGTTTTGCTCATTAATAACACCAGTACCATTTCTAATAATATATGGACAAATTCTAAATGGGTCCCTGGAGAATACTGTATTGCAATATTATTTGTTAACCATAAGCACACATTAAAAAAGTTTTATATTGGGGTCAGATGTTCATGCACTATGGGTCAGAGAGAATATTAGAGCAGACTACTCCATTCAACCACGGAAAACTGAAGGAACAGAAAAATCAAACCAATACATTGGAAAGATCTGTAAAGGAATGGCAAAAATACATCTATAATCAATGTTTATCAATTATAAAATATTCTAGTACTGCAAAGAGGCTGCACCAGATCTATTCAACAGCGAAGTGTTGGTGCCCTGAGTGTAGAACTTTTGTATTGAGCAGGAAGTGCTCACTGCACAAGTGCTGAAGAAGGAGATGGTTGAGACAGTGTAACAGCCTGTAAAGTCAGATCACAGGAGGAGCTAAGGTAGCCCCTTAGGCTCTTTACCATAATTTTTAAAGTCGATTTTAGAAGGAAGGAGGCCATGGATAACAAATATATAAAACATATAAAAAAGGTTACCACAGTCACAGTGCCTAGATCTATGGGTAAGTGTCCCTGGTTTATCATGATGGATTTTGCTTGTAATTTTCCTTTAATGATTATAAATTAAAAAAAACCCCGATATAAATGTGGTTTGCATTTAACCAATAGACAATATCCTTTGTGTTTTTTTTAAACAGTTTCTGAATGCTGAAATAGAAAATGAAAAGGTCATTCCACCTCACATATCCCCCTGTGCTCCTGCTCTGCACTTACCAGACCCCTGTTAGGCTCCGCTTTCTGGTCTCTCTTACTGCCTAAGTAAAGAAGGATCAGGAAGTAGATGTCTTTCAGGGACTTGGGATCTGCTGGAATGGCAACTGCAGGGAATCGGTGAGGTCGGTGAAACCTTTTACACATTTCTTTACATAAATGCTATAAAAATATATCCTATATATTCTCCATGCCTCATTTATTAAGTATAGATACTTTGCCTAACTAGCATTTAACATAGTGGCTTCTGGTGTATTAATCCATTGTTATGTTTCTCTACGAACAGAGAAATTTCTATTCTGCATATTAGAAATCCAGTGAACATTTAACTCTATTAGGTTAGTCGATCAATGATTTTAAATCAGGGACGTTTGTTATCTCAAGGTCAAGTAACATTTGTCCAAATGCTTTTCCCTGAAGAAAAAAATAAGAAAAGAACAAGTATTAATATACAAGAAAAGCATTTATGATGTATTACATATATTCAAATAGAAAACTTTCTTTTATCCCTTGAAATGTTATGACTGCACATAAATGAGTGTTGATCACATACTTTTACATCTTTATAGGTTAGAGTATTCAGACTCATTTACTATAGACCTCCGACAGGACTTGACCACCGATGTTTTAGAGCAAATATGATGACACTTGGACTAAAGCGCCAACAACTTTTGTTATAGTCAGTGGGAGACCTTGATTCTTTATTCCTGTCTTTATAATTTAAAGGATGAGTTCAAAACATTTTGAGTATGTCAGCTAAAAGAGAGAAATCATATAAGCTGAATTATTAAAAAAATATCTTCCTATTATCCAATATATGGCCACTAGCTAATATCCAGAGTACCTTAGGTGGAAAGTGTCTGCCCTATGGAGAGGCCATGGAGTTTTAGAGATTGTGGGGGAAGAAGTTTAAAACAAGATTTAAAGGGAACTTGTCATCAGGAGCCTTTTTTCTGTCTCCCACATGGAGATTAGTGTGCACATTGTCAAAGTGTTTTTATAAACTGGCTTTTTCCGATTAAAAGAAAAGTTAGCTAAACGTTTCCCCCTGCCCATACATCTATTTCAAATAGGAGGGTTATGGACGGTTTTTTAAATTTGAAAAAGACACATGACAGAGCAGTTTCCAGATCATGGGGGAGGAAACCACTCCTCACTGGACACTCCCATGGGACACTGCTCTGCAGAGACGTAAACTTTCATCTAACTTTGCCTTTTATCGCAAAAGAGATTAAAAGAAGTTTATAAAACACTTTGGCAATGTACACACTATTCTCTATGGGGGCCAGAAAACGGTTCTCCTGATGACAGGTTCCCTTTAAACCAAAATCTAGAATAAAAAATATTGTTGAGGACTAATTAAAAATAAAAATTAGGTTTAGCTGCTAACTCCTTTATGACAAGGCCGGAAAGGGCTTTAACGATCAGCAATTTTTAAGGGCCATAACTTTATTGTTTGGCTTTTTAATGAATAGTAATTTTTGTTGCTTACAAATTAGCTTATTAATAAATACATTTTTACAATTTTTTTTTTTTTTTTTAGTTTTCTTCAAGTTTTCTACTGTAACTATAAGCATTTATAAGACAGTTACAAGGGAAAATAACCCTCTGTGGGGGTTGTATAGATTCTAATAAGACCCAGTAGGTCTGCCTAGCCCCTTCACACACAGCAATAACATGACCACTGGGACTATAAAGATAGGGCACTGTGGCTGCCTCTAATTATTACATAGTGCATGTTCATCGTCATGTTTTTTAAGAAAGAATAAGGCAGAAGAAGGTTTTAAGCTGCTTCTGCCTTCTATCTAGCGTCTCCAACAGTCCTGTCCCTGAAATCCAGGCAGAGGCAGACGCAGCAGCAACTGCAGTGTTAAGACCTAAACAGTCCACCATCTAAAGAAGATGTTCAGTCACAAAGGAGTTAATAGTTTCAACACTGGTACTGTACCTGTGGGTCACTCCTGAGTGATGCGATGCCACCACCACCTAATGCATTCTTCAAAACGAAATTTAATCCATATATTCCGGGCAACTCATACCTGTAGAAAAGTAATAAAACAAACAGTTATGTAGTCTGGTAATTGTTCATACAACTAAATCCACGTAACACATTCAAAAGAACCGGTTCTTGCCAAGTAGCCAATGATCTACTGCAAAATGTAAAAAGTATGTAAACTATAGGTCACGGCTGCATAGCCATCCTTCTTGAACTATCCTCTGCCTAGTATAATGATGGTTAAGCTGCACTCCTCACTAGGCACCCAACCCCAGGCAGTCTTGTGGATCTTCTACCGGTTTCATCTACAGGATAGATGATATATTTTTAATAACTTGGTCTTCTATAAACATTAAAACTTGTGTATCAAACCCCCATTGTCCTCTTTACATGACTGCAGTTAGGAGAAGTTTGAGAAGAGGGTAATTCGAAGGTACTTCCCTAACTACAGATTTTCTGCATCAACCACAGACGTGAAGTGGTGGCCATCAGTGTCTATTACCACTTTATTTACACAAGTGACTGAAGGACTTCTATTTTTGTGAATGCTGGGGTATATCTTCCTGCAAAAAAGGGAATAAGTCTGGCACATGAGGGAACCCCCCTTAACTCCCCCTCAAGGCCTCAATGCCTACATATTGCCTACTCTACTTCATAAGAGTGAAAGTAGGGTTTTTTGGTGCTCTGCGCAGAACTTCCAAATAAATATAAGTAAAAATAAGCTTAGCACTATAAATCTAGCTTCAGTTTTGTGCTATAGTATTTACAATTAAAGAGTTGAAAATGTAGAAAACATTACAAAAGATGAATTTCCATAAAATGTAGCAGTAACAGTGGTTCACAAACCATATATGCCTTTATAAGTCCTATTACCCATTCATTTATCGTCACTATCCTCCAGCAGATTTTGCACTAGGCTATTTGAGCGGCAATCTAGACCAGAACATGCCATGCTCAGCGCTATTTTAACCCCTTATCACCCTAGTTTTCAGCTCAATGACCCGACTCGATTTTTAAAATCTGCCTTGTGTCACGATAATTGGTTATAACTTTGGAACAATTTAACATATCCCGGTGATTTTGAGAATGTTTTCTCGTGACACATTGTACTTCAGGTTAGTTGTAAAATGTAAGTGATAAGTTTTGCGTTTGGGTCTGAAAAAAAGTGAAAATTTGGCAAAAGTTTGTAAAAATTCTTCATTTTCCAAGTCTGAAATGTTCTGCTTTCTAGACAGGAAGTAAAAATACCCAAAAAGCATGATAATTA
This sequence comes from Engystomops pustulosus, assembly GCA_019512145.1. Classification (NCBI taxonomy): domain Eukaryota; kingdom Metazoa; phylum Chordata; class Amphibia; order Anura; family Leptodactylidae; genus Engystomops; species Engystomops pustulosus. The sequence continues at coordinate 64,436,822 of CM033641.1, read as the reverse complement.
ACTTTTACAGAGTGTCTTCTTTATGTTGAGACAATATTTTATGCTTCCCCCCTTTTTTATTGGATGAGGAGCAGAACTTTAGGTGCCATTTTTCTCATTTTGATAAAAATCTCCAAAATTCACATTTTGAGGGACAACTCAGCTTCCAAGTGACTTTGAAAGCCCAAATAATAGTAAAACCCAATAAATTACCCCACTACAGAAACTTCTCCCCTCAACATATGTAAAACAACTTCTATTGAGTATATTAACCCTTTAAGTGTTTCACATGGATTAAAACAATATGGTATATGGTAGCAGTCCTTGTCTTTTTACTAAATTGCCTGGATAATTGGTATTCATTAAAACAATATGGACCTGCGATTTAGAAACTTTTACATTTTTTTGGAAAAGAAATTCATTTAGGCCAAAACTGATGGTTTCATAATAAATTAAATGATGAAACACTCTGCAACATTTGATGCACACATATATAAAGAAAGCAGTGCCAAAACGATGCCCTGTAGATGTACATACCTGGACACAAGCTGCTCATCAGGCTGATCTTTCTGCAGTAAATGCTGGAAGTATTCTTCCACAACTTGCGATGAAAGCGCTCTTTTTAGATAGGGGTAATATAACGGGTGACGAGCAACAACACCTACAGTATAAGAAGACATCAATAACTCTACAAATAAACTACACAAGAGGCCATCTTTATTGAGTGAGTCTGAAGATACATACAAAATATGCCATAAGGACTTTGTAAATATGAAATGTAAAATGATATCAAATAATAGTGTGGTATTTCAACGGTCCAATAGTGGAAGATTGTTGGTGTTTTATATTTTCTCACACCAAATCTATTACACAGAATACTTTAAATATAAAGAAAATTAAAAATAATTAACAAAATTCGGATGTAAATTCAGTGCTGATATTTTATATTAAATAATAATAAACAAGTACTGTTACCTATATTTGCAATGTTTCCTTTGTCTCCACTTCTAGTGTAAGCCAGTTCCTCCAAACGATATGTATATGGACCACTTGGCAAGTCTGCAGAAAGATTATAGTAATATCAGTATTCTGAGTATTTAGTTCTGAATAGCTGCAGTGAACTGAGAAAGGGGGGCATCATTTTGGCAACTTTTTCTGTAAAGACCACTAACAGATTACATGCATTCCCCTGAGTAAAGGGGGTTTCCCACAAAAGAAAAATTCTCACATTTCAATCCCCTAATGATGTTAAAACCATAAAGATCATTTTGCTGTTTTAGCTCCGATCACTCCCTAGGCCAGTGATGACGAACCTTTAAGAGAGCGAGTGCCCAAACTACAACAAAAACTCACTTATTTATTTTAAAGTGCCAACATGGCAATTTTAACAATAACTTGCTTCCTGCTTTGTCAAAGCTTTACATCGCATTGGCATCCTGTGGACATCAATACTGTAGAAAGAGGAAAAATTATTATTGTAGTCACCCTCCAGGTTCCCCTGTTTCGGAAGAATTGCAGGGCCCATGGAAGGAGCTCAAATTATAATCTAGCTCTGTCCACATCTTCTAACTCCTCCTGCAGTCCCAGGCAGCCAAGGATGTTTTGCTTTAAAATAGTGCTGAAGACCTGAGTGCCACCTCTGGCACCCGTACCATAGGTTCGTCACCACTGCCCTAGGTTGCTCAGCGCAAAATCCCAGGGTGTGGGCATGGCCTCTCTAAGCAGACACATTATTATACATCTAGTTCTGTGGGATGACAATGTGGTTAGATTATCAGGGTACGGGTGTATATACACTTGCATCTGGCTTCTGACATTGTACTATCACACTGACACATAGAGAGAAAGATGAGACAGATGAGAGATGCATGAGAATACACAGAGGCATGACAGACACTGGCTGACAGACTTTTACACAGTTACACTTTTAGCTCTGCTGCATCTCACAGATACGTGCCTGTCTTCCCCTTCCCCCGGAGCACTTATCCACTTGTAGTTTGCAGCCTCTCTCTCTCTGCTCAGGATGTGCTGACAGGAAGTGATCAGTGTAAGCTCCGTGCAGGCGTGTCTACAGGCACACAGCATGGAGAGTCACATACACATCCAAGAAAGCGGCCTGACCCAAAGTCAGAAGTTACAGGGTTGTGTCTAGGGGAAACTGAAATTATGTACACCAGGACAGATAGAGACAGGTTGGACTTATATCTGTGAAATGCAGTATTTTTGTTAATAACAGTGAATTAGAGAATGTGCTATCCGAAGTATATATTAGAAACTTGTCTTTGTGAAAATAACCCTTTAAGGACACCCAACCTACAGACAACTCTTAGTTACAAATGGACCTCTCTGCCCAATATGAACTCTGATAAAGCTCTCTAGATGCTGGTAATTTACTGAACTTTAGTCCCAGGATGAAATGGTCAGCAAAGTTATCAATGGTGTTAGAAAAGAAGCTTTATTGTTAGTCCTTGTCATCCTATGAAAGCCAGGGTACACCATCAATGAGGTGAGCTGAGCCTCTTGCCTCAGACAGCACCACCTGCAGCAAGGTGGGGGACGCACCAGGGGTATAGTCACTTGCTTTAAAGCAGAACCTGACACCTTAAAACATTGTCTTCTCATGCCTGATGTCAGCATGGGTGTGAACCACCGGATGGAAAACCCACTTATTTATACTTAAATAAAAAACGAAAAAAAAAAAAAAACCCTGATACATTACTTCTGAATGGGGTGGAGGCTCTCCTCAAGCAGCAGAGACTTTAGCTTCATCTCCGATGACAGCCCAGAATTTTTAAAATCTTACTGTCACAGGGATAAAATAAATACTTTGTTTGGAGTTACACTTACAAGCTCCGATTTCCAAATTCAACTTAAGAACAAACCTACAGAACCTGTATACGTAACCCGGGAACTGGCCATATTTTAATTATTGCTAATTTAACAAGGCCTGTAGTGCTTTAGTATTAAGAGGCTATTGTATTTTTTATTATTGGCTGTGTATGGTAATACCTTAGTCCCACTAACCGGAATCTAATGACCTGTGATACCAGGCACAGTAAACTTTGTCTAGTCAACACAGAACATAGGACTTGGCGATGGACCACAGTCAATCAGATATTTATAATCTAGCCTAAGGAAAGACATCAATCTATGAAGAAGGTCTATGACTCCAATTCCTTGCATTCTTAAAACCCCATTTTTGATTTTTTACTCAGTTGATAGAAGCTTATTAGGGCTCTAGAAGTTTCTAGTGGCTAATTTAGTAAGTGCAACGTAATGGGAAGCTGGAATTAAATTTCAAACACGATTGTATGTAGTTGTACATTTTCTTACGGGCTTTGCAACAAATCTATTTGCGGTGATTATCCAGTAACCATGGGGGAAGGAGGGAGCTAAAGACAAACAGCGATCAGGGCACAGATCAGTGAGCCTATTAATGGATGCAAGAGCTGGAGGTGGTAAAAGGTTCTACTGTAAATGTTATCATTAAGCTAATCAAAGATGAAAATTGCCAAATACCTTTAGGCACTTCTGGTGTTATAGGCTCTACGGCAGAAATGTACTCATCTACAGTGAAAGAGTGGTCATCCACAAACTCTTCTATATGTTTTCCATCCATGAAAATGTCAATCTGAAAGATGTATGTATATAGATAGAAACAGAAAACATCTAACAGATACTTTCTACTACAGATTATGTAAAACTTCTGATTTGCAAGCAGCAGTGTAACAAAAATGTTTTGGTTTTTAAGGCCTAGTTCAGACCTGTGTTTGTGTCTCTGCTGTAACACTCATTACAGCAGCATGAGATTTAAAGGAAATCTACCAGTTCAAAAAAGGAAAAAAAAAACACCTACACATACTCACCTACGCTGCTCTTCATCCAATACCAGTGCTTATCTTAGCTTATCACCTGAAAAAAAGTTATAAAAAGAAGCACGAAAAACTAGGACAATATGTCCGGTGCTTCGGGTTCATAATTATTCATACCTCTTCAACCTCCCTCTCCCATGCTCCCAAGCTGAATTCACGACTTCTTGTGTGATAGATGCCTCCTTCTCACATGTTGGAGAGGTAGGTGATGTCACGCAGGAGGCATGCTGCTTTTTATAGTTCGTGAAGACAAGATTAGTGAAGACAAGCGGGATTGGGATGACGAGTAGTGTACCGTAATTGAATATGTGTAGGTGTTTACTTTTTTGAATTGGTAGATTTCCTTTCAGGTGAACGTAAACCAATTCTGTCGGTTCATCTCGGCTCTTTAATGGACCTTACACATCATTTACTGTATTAATAGAGGAAAAAAAGTTGCCGGTTGCTGTGCTATTTTTTCAGCTATTAATATCGGAACATGTAACGGAACCTGCAAAACGGAAGTGTGAACTTTTTCTAGATTTTTACTATAAGTCCAGTATTTACAAAATACATTTTCATTCAATAAACATAACATATAGTCATATTCACTTACAGTCACATTTTTCCTGGGGTAAAGGAAGAAAAACGGCTTCAGGACGGGAGATCTATGATGGCAAATGAAGGCATATTAGTAACCCACAAATCCAGGACACTGTGGGGTAGATTTATCAAGTGTCTGAAAGTCAGAATATTTCTAGTTGGCCATGGCAACCAATCACAGCTCTCCTTTAAAATATTCATGAGCACTGGTAAAGTGAAAGCTGAGCTGTGATTGGTTGCCATGGGCAACGAGAAATATTCTGACTTTCAGACAGCTTAATAAATCTGCCCCTGTGTGTTAAATGGTAGAATAATTAAACTTGAAAATTGCTTCCTTGTATCAAGGTATTTTACTGAATGGTATTTCTAGTCAAAATAAGATTAATCCAAGCATTATGTTATGGTGCAGCAGCAGAAATGCTTCACTCACTTTGATTCTATGAGTCCTACGAACTAAGATAGTGTTGTACAAGTAGACACCCCCTTTAAACGTATTCATTTACAGCTCTATTTTTTCAGCTCACCAATCCAAATATGATTTATGGTAGTTTTTCTGGTGTTTTCCATACTATCAACTCCAGGGGATTACTTTTTTGTAAGATCACAATCAGCAATGAAACATGAAATGTGGTCCAAACAAACAATACCTTAGTGTACAGAAATGTAGTAAAACTCACATGCGAGGCCGTCCACCAACAACAGCAGTGAGACCTGGGGCTATGAAACAAGAAAAGAATTGTTAAGCTTAAGTATTGTGAAGTATTTTGAGTATCATCAGTCTTTTCGTTTAAATACAGTTTATAAAATTTTGCTGAATTTCTTCTACCAAAAGAGTATAACAGTTAGGCTAAGATACAGGCAATGACCCCGCGCAGGGGGCCAAAGCACAGTTTGCGAGAGAGCGACTGTTATATCAATATGTGTAATACATTAGCAGCACATAGTGGGTGGGGGTAATAATCCTGTTTTGGATCAGAGACCCGACAGGGCGTATGTATTGGAGAACCACAAGTTCAACATCAGAGATGGGCACATCAGAATAAATGTGGCCACTAGTGGAAACCATCAGCAAAAAACATAGTATTTTTGCACAAAAAATAAGCCACTGTCCAGTGGCGTAACTACCGCCGTAGCGGCCGCCAGCTTCGGGGGCCTGGACCCTCAGGACCCCATTCCCGTTACACAGCCGCCACCGATGTCACAGCCTCTGATGTCAAAACCCCGCCCCCAGGGTTCTCTGCCGCCGATATGAACGGCCGCATCACAGCCACGCCCCTGTGCCAAAGACAGCAATGTGATGCGTCTTCCACCCACCTCCTCCATCCACCTCTTCCATGAACGCCCGCATGACAGCCACACCCTCCATCTTACAGACGGTAATGTGATGTCCTAGCCTTTCGCCCACCCTCCTCCTCCGACCACCTGCTTTACTGACCTCTTTCGTGTCCGCCCACCTCCAGTCTTATGGCTACCTTATGTGTCTGTGTATATGTATATATACATGTGTGCAGGTAGATATATGTATATATATTTATTTACTGCATGTATGTACACTCACCGGCCACTTTATTAGGTACACCTGTCCAACTGCTCGTTAATACTTAATTTCTAATCAGCCAATCACATGGCGGCAACTCAGTGCATTTAGGCATGTAGACATGGTCAAGACAATCTCCTGCAGTTCAAACCGAGCATCAGTATGGGGAAGAAAGGTGATTTGAGTGCCTTTGAACGTGGCATGGTTGTTGGTGCCAGAAGGGCTGGTCTGAGTATTTCAGAAACTGCTGATCTACAGGGATTTTCACGCACAACCATCTCTAGGGTTTACAGAGAATGGTCCGAAAAAGAAAAAACATCCAGTGAGTGGCAGTTCTGTGGGCGGAAATGCCTTGTTGATGCCAGAGGTCAGAGGAGAATGGGCAGACTGGTTCGAGCTGATAGAAAGGCAACAGTGACTCAAATCGCCACCCGTTACAACCAAGGTAGGCAGAAGAGCATCTCTGAACGCACAGTACATCGAACTTTGAGGCAGATGGGCTACAGCAGCAGAAGACCACACCGGGTGCCACTCCTTTCAGCTAAGAACAGGAAACTGAGGCTACAATTTGCACAAGCTCATCGAAATTGGACAGTAGAAGATTGGAAAAACGTTGCCTGGTCTGATGAGTCTCGATTTCTGCTGCGACATTCGGATGGTAGGGTCAGAATTTGGCGTCAACAACATGAAAGCATGGATCCATCCTGCCTTGTATCAACGGTTCAGGCTGGTGGTGGTGGTGTCATGGTGTGGGGAATATTTTCTTGGCACTCTTTGGGCCCCTTGGTACCAATTGAGCATCGTTGCAACGCCACAGCCGACCTGAGTATTGTTGCTGACCATGTCCATCCCTTTATGACCACAATGTACCCAACATCTGATGGCTACTTTCAGCAGGATAATGCGCCATGTCATAAAGCTGGAATCATCTCAGACTGGTTTCTTGAACATGACAATGAGTTCACTGTACTCAAATGGCCTCCACAGTCACCAGATCTTTGGGATGTGGTGGAACGGGAGATTCGCATCATGGATGTGCAGCCGTGGCAACTGTGTGATGCCATCATGTCAATATGGACCAAAATCTCTGAGGAATGCTTCCAGCACCTTGTTGAATCTATGCCACGAAGAATTGAGGCAGTTCTGAAGGCAAAAGGGGGTCCAACCCGTTACTAGCATGGTGTACCTAATAAAGTGGCCGGTGAGTGTATGTATGTATGTATGTGTGTGTGTGTGTGTGTGTGTGTATGTGTGTGTATGTATGTGTATATGGGTACATTCACATATTTCGCCATAGATGGCAATGGTGGCCTGGCAGCGGTATAGCATGCTCTATCTTTTCCCGTGTGTGCGCCCCTGCTCTATGGAGAGTGGAGGAGTCACCCCTTCTCCTGTCCAGCACGCAGCCCTATGCCCGATTGGCTATTTTTGTCTTTCATTTCCGTGAATGCTGTAGACTGATTCGATGGACTACATCCATGGCCTGGATTATTTTTTAATAAAATGTTGAGGAGTGTGTTGGGGAGTTTTTATTTTAATAAAATATAAGTGTGTGTGTGTGTTTTAACTCAAAACTTAACCCCCATCTATAGATGATTAGGTACTGGGGTGGCCTCAAGGATGGTATTGTTGGGCTGTGTTGGCCCAAAAACTGACATCCCAGTAATGTCAGGGTGCTGCTGCTTTATTGTATCTGGCTGGTTATGAAAATTAATCTTCTTATTTTCAATTAATTATTTTTTTTTTTTTTTAAGGGTATAGGGTCCTCATTTTCTATAACCAGCCAAGTACTGCAGCAGCACCCTGACATTACTGAAATGTGAGTGCCCACTGTTTTTGGCATTGGGTGCCAGGGTAATGATAAGGGGGATAATGTTAGCCTTTTCTACTGGTTTACACTAGGCCACGGTCCTAGCAATGGGTGTAAGCCGAGTTTTGTGTAAAAAAAATAAATACATTTTGGAAATATATTTTATTAAAATAAAAACTCCCCGACACACCCTTGTCATCCATTTTGTTTAAAAAATTCACCAAATCAGGTGAAGTCTGCAGCATTGACACACACTAATTATATATATATATATACATCCACACATACATATACATATATAAGTTGTGGTTTCCCCCATCCTGACTGACTCCCTGCCCCTTTACTTGCCCACTTGGAGTTGCTCCCTCTGTTCTTTTCAATGTTAAGCGGTTGAAATTGTTATGACCGCAAAGAAATGAATTTATAGATTTATAGAACTACAGCACTGCCCAGGTAGCTGAGGAAGCACTCCAGTGCGCCACCTGCCTCATTAGCATTCAGATTAAATTGGGAATATCTTGGTAATGGTATAATGGAGATAAATAATGAAAACTATGTAAATCACAGTATATTCCCCTGCAACATTATACCAGTAGATTATAACTGTTGGCGGAGGTGGTGTACTCCCTTCAGGATTGTGAACATATCAAGAAAAATGTCTTCAGAAAGGAAAAGCAAAAATGGACAACAAATTTTTTTCAAAATTCGGTACAAAAATTAGTTCTTCTTTATAAATTTCATTGCATGTTTAGCAAAACATTACTTTTTAATGCCGCATTTTCTTTACATATTTCACTATATCTTATCTTATAATGTGAATACCAAACTGTGGGAAAGTGAGGGTCTGTTAGAATGGATCCATATCTCTTGCAGTCAACAGTGTTATTTTGATGACATGTATAGGGAAATAGACTGTCACCAAGCCATTGCCCTTTTTGGCTAGGAAAGGTCTTGACATTGTCAGCTATTATCTGTATGAGTGGGGTCAAACAGAGAGTAGGTCAAACCGTTAAACTTATGACTTCTTTTGCAAAGTGTCTTCAACTTGCTATGTACTTGTTATCAGTCATAATATTTATAAATAAAGAAGCTCTTTGAAATCTCAAACTACATTGAGCAGCTGCCATTGTGGAGTCAAATGGAGGTCAGTCCAATGTGAATTACAGGTCACCAGCACATACACTGACTATATATGTTGGTAGAGAAAATTATGGAACAGAAATTGTAAAAGTAAGGCAATTAACCAATCTCCATACAAAAAATAAATAAAAAACATATTACTCTTCAAGACCTTTGGCCTTTTCTTTGCAGGAAATACTAGTAAAGGGCAATACAACAATGAAAGCACACAAAACAGTAACATTTTGGGGAAAATATTGATTATTTTTTAAATTTGTTATTTAAATGTTTTATTTCTAATTAAATTAATATTTTCTCTAATTAAATAAGATTGTGTCTTGTCCCTGCCTAGACAACATTCTGTTATGCTTAGTGATGTACATGTTCAGAGCCATATACGAGTTAAGTCGCAGATCTCAGACCAATCAGATTGATCTTAGAAGCGAAGACATTAATCTCAATTGACTATTTATTTGTAGGATAAAACCAGATTCCATTGTTCCATATGGTATGATCTTCTTAAATCTAAAGCAAAGCAGAATTTGTCCCTTGCGCCCTATATTTTTAGCAGATTTCACATATGGGGCATGATGAAATCAATGGAAAGGTGCAGTTACCATAATGGTATTAAGATATATTTAAGCCCCTTAACAACTTGGACCTTTTTTGTTTTTGTGTTTCCACCTTAAAAAAAGTATAACTTTTTTATTTTTCCATGTACAAAGGGCTTGTTTTCTATGTAACAAATTGTACTTCATAGTGATGGTTTTTGATATTCAACGCTGTGTTTAGGGGGCCCTGCCCAGCTGCAGAGATCCTGTGCCGGAACACCAGCCTGAAAGGGTGCGGGCAATAGAGCAATTCTATGCCAGGTACAGCTGCACCTAATGCTGGCATATGATAAATCTTCTCCATTTTATTTGGTAGATAGCTTTTTCTGTAGACAGACCAGTATTCTGGCAAATGAGGCATTTGTCCATCAGATTAGTTTTCCATTTACACAAGCAAATATATGATATTCCAATATTCCTCAGGCACCTCTCGTTCAATGCATACAAATCATGCGATGCAGGTGAAAGCTTATGCTTTTTGAACATTGGGGCTCATTTACTAAGGGTCCAAACGCTGCACTTTCGTCGGGTTTCCCGAATATTTCTGTTTTGCACCAAATTGCCCCGGGATTTTGGCACAGGCGATCGGATAGCGGCGCATTGGCGCCGGCTTTCATGCGACAGAAATCTGGGGGCGTGGCCATCGGACAACCCGATGGATTCGGAAAAACCGCAGAATTTCACAAAAAGATTTGTCTCAAGATCAAGCACTCACATGCACCAGAAAAAAGCAGGTGAACTCTGGCGGACCTCGGCGCAGCAGCGACACATGCAGGATATTGAGCGGACAACCTTAGTGAATCCCAGCAGACCCAAATCCTCGTTGGACAACGTGCCGCAAGATCGCGACTGGACCGGGTAAGTAAATGTGCTCCATTGTGTTCCTAATCGCTCAACATATATAAACGTCTCTGATATCACCTGCCATGAATGATATGTATGTGATTTTATTATTTTTGAAATAAAAATGTTTGGATTTCATTATCAAAAGTGTCACCGCTACTTTTTTGAAGAATTTTGGAATATTGCTGAGCTAGTGGCCGGTGTGCATTTCATTTTGTAACGACTATGTACAGCTATAAAACTGGTAAATGTTGATGCTTTTTGCTCTTTCTGCAATTTATCTTCTTATTGCCTAGTTCACACCACTGCTAGTAATGCCCGTTGTTGTATTCTGTTACAGAATAGAATAACGGTAACTGATGGTAAATGAAGACCTTCCATTTACCATCTATCCCCATTGACTTGAATGTAAGCAAATTTCCCACTTGCTAAGCTTTAGTTATTCATAGTGGCAAAAAAGCATTATAAACAAAAAAAAGCTTTATAAACAATGTTTTTTTCATGTATTTTTTTATTGATAGATTTTAAAAGATATTTTATAAACACAAAAGAAAACACAAAACGAAAACTATTATAAACAACTGAAAAGGGATGCCATGAACAGTGGTGTGGACTTGGCCAAATCTACATGTGTAAAGGTATCCTAAACTGTAATGGACAGTCACACTTCTGCAAATGGCAATGGGGCAAAGCGCTAGTCTTTAGTGCCAATTGGCTTCATTTATGGGTGTGTGTTTAAAATAAATTACGAGGTCCCCCGTTTTATATCCTAGTGAACACTGGAGACTACAGAGACAATTACTGAAATCTTGCAAGCTTGCCATTTAAGCTTAGCCCTAGACAACTGGAAATCAGCGGTCTAGTGAGCTCACTTGTATTTCTCTGCTAGATTAACTGAAATTATGATCATGACAAGGACATTTGTTGTGTTCATTTTGAGCATTTGACCATTGACTGAACTCTCTTGTGTAAATATATCTTTAGATATAAAAACACAGCCATCTCAGTATCTTCACAGCCCAGTTCAAGAATATTTTAAAGGTCATGTTCCAAAATATAGTTGCTAATTACATAAAGAGATAACTTCACTTACAGAGAAAGATAATTTTGCAAAGTTGAGAAAATAAGGGATACAAAAGAAATACAACCAGCCAAATAAGTAAACCGTGGGATTTAGGGATTATGACTAAAATACATTTTGAGTGCTTGAACTTCCTAATATAGTTGTTGGTATAACATTGTGTGCTCTGAACATACATGGCTTTTCACAAACTTGTTCTCACTGTGTCATCCAGCACAAGAATTCTGCGTGTGGGCATTTTCTGATGATATCATAAAAAATGGACAATCTAAATTTATATGGAATTTGTTGTTTTTAATTCCTGCCAAACTTTCGACTCCTCAATTTGCCTAACTTTGACTCCACCAAAACGGTCACCTACTCTCACTCCGCCACTCTGACTCCACAGTCCTGTTTTTCTGGTTACTCTATCAGTGCTGAATTAAGTGCAGATATCTTCCTCTGATCTGTAGCAGAGAAGCTTCACTACTGAGCATGTACATAGAGTGCAGCCACATTCATCTAAACTAAAAGTCTACAACATGCGGCCTGTCAAGCCAGGATTTGAGGTCCGCACCCTGTTGACAGTTAGAGTCTAATGAGAAGTGCTATGGGGTCTCCAGTATTATTTGTCTGCTCTAAATACAGTATAGGCATTCCTGGGGTTACGTACAAGATAGGTTCTGTAGGTTTGTTATTAAGTCGAAACTGTATATTTTATCATTGTAATCCCAGCCAGAATTTTTTTGGTCTCTGTGACAATTGGATTTTAAAAATGTTAGGTTATCCTAAGAACCAGGATTAACACTAGCTTCGTTACAGACACCTGTGATAACTGTTATAGCTGTTTATTGTGGCCTAAGGTAAAAGTACAGTAAATTGACAACATCCAGAGGTCCGTTTCTAACAAGGGGTCGTCTGTAAGTCGGGTGTTCTTAAGTAGGGGACCGCCTGTATTTAGTTTCTGGGGTGGTATTTAATGCTGTACTGTTACATTTATAATTTCTGGTGTAGCATTTTGTGCTGTACTTTGGTTGTCGGTGCATCTAAGATACTCGTTACTGGGCGGACCCCTAAAGTTCAGCAGTATGAGACCAGTAAATGTTGCTCAACCCTGGCCTCAATACTTAGATCAAAAATAGAATAAACATTTTAAGGAAATTTCATAATCTTTATAATTTATTACATGTTTGTAGGGTTTGAGTCAGTCCATATTATCATGTCACCAACTCAAACTCCACTGCCCTGAAACAATTAAATTCTGCTTTAAAATGGCAAGAAAAAACTGCGACTTCTACATCTGCCACACTTTATTAGATGGCAAAGCATAGAAACCTGTATCTTCCTATTACCCATGCATATCCTTTTTCATCATTCAATATCATAAATCAGGTAACAGGATTAGTACACATAAACTTACCCATTCCAGTGCCTGCAGGTGCAATTTCCCTTGCAAAGATTTCTAGGGCTTTTTTCTGTTTGTGATGAACACCAAGCCAAATGACTGCTTCCCGGACAAGCTGAAAAGTGCCATAATGTATTACTTACAGTACAGAAATGGATGCATATCAAATATTATACAATTTACATTCCTGTGTACAGATGTTATAACCATATTTAACATAAGTATTAAGATATATTAAATTAAATAAAAAAATACCGGTAAACAAAATCTGGAAGCGGGACTCTTAGTTCCAGCTACGAGAGGATGCTATTCGACCACAACCACTCTTTAAATTTAGGGGAGGGTTGATGTTCACACCACCCCAGGATAGAGATTATGGCTGAATGGGGTGGGGCATATAGTGAAATAAGGAGGAGCTTACAGCTGAATGGGAACGGGTTAACAACAAAACTCATCTCTCCAGTATCTGACAGCTACTTCTTTTCCCTTTGATAGATGGGCAATGTAGAGGGATGGTGGGTATAGAGATATAAGAAAGTGGAAGTAAATTGATATGAGCACATAGAGAGATAAGGGAGGAGGGGGACAGAAATGAAGCTGTGTAGAAGGGGACATAAAGAGATATGTAGGGGCAACATTGATGTATGGGGGCATAGAGCAAGGAGCAGGAATAAACAGGGAAAAGAGATATTAGAAGAGGTTCATTTCAAGAGAAATCGGGGGCATAGAGATATTTGTCTACCTCCAAATACTAATAATAAAAAGGGAATATAACTGCATGAAATGGAAATATCTCAGAAATGTATTTTTCTGTATTAATTCATAAATTGTTTTCTTGATCTATGCTTGCCGACATTCACAATTCATTGTAATGGAAAACTAGTTCCATGTTGTTCCATGTTCATGTGATCGTGGCTGAATAGTATCACAGAAAAAAATCAGAAGTGTGTGCTATAATGAGCCATGGACCGGTGTGACATCACATGACAAGGGATATAATGAGCCATGCCCCCACGTGACATCACATGACCATGGACAGATTATTGTCCACTGGCAGTAAACATAGAAGCGCCCTACAGAATCACAGCAAGCAGAAATCTAGAAAACTGTGAGGAATTGATACAGAAAGTATTGGAAAATTGTATAAGCTTTTCATTACACAAACAATATTAATTATTTTCAAAAAGTGGCCAACCCCTTTAAGTTCTTATAAAAATTGTTATATATTTATTTTTCATGTTCTTAAAATTTCACACTATGACATATAGGAAACATGGTAAAATTACAGTTTAGGAGGCATTACTGATTCTGTGCAATTATCCCACAATGTTCCAAATATGAAAAATGTAAGAAAGGTCATTAAACACAAGTAAACATATGCTCAATTATTCAGTGGGAATATTTCCAAGTATGTTAAAGAGGATGTATGGGGTTATGATTCTTTTCTTGTCTGCTCAGGTCCAGTGCATTGGCTTCTGTAGGCTGCAGCAATGACCTCATGTTCTTCAGCAGGTCATAACTGGCCTTATTGGTGTTTGGTTGCGGCTCGCATAGGGCTTCAGAAAAGACGTGCTGTTGACAAGGGGTCATTGCTATAGACTCTGTGTACAGAGACTGGTGATGACAGAAGGTGTTGCACTGAACCAGAGGAAAGTAGAACATTCTGTTATTTTAGGTTTAGGAAAGTCAAGGATGGCAGGCACACATTTTAATATTTATATTAAAATAGACCGAAACAAGTAGTCACAACGCGTTTCGGGGTTCTGTGAAGTGAATAAAAAAATCAAGCTCTGGAGATGGTGCAGGAGTCGCTCCAGTGTCAGTTTTGTTTTCTATCCTTTGCTTTTATTATTAAAAAAATAGCACAAACCCAGAAAACGTCTGAGTGATGCAGGTCTAAACTCTGTTTCACAAGTTACATAAACAATGTGGCTTCCTTTCATTGTGGTCCGTTTTTATTTAGTGGTTAAAAGGATCTAAGGCACAAGGTCTTAGATGGGAAAACCCCTTTAAAACCTCTGCATCCCTGTTACCCTACATAACTCAGAAGTCACATACAAATACTGAGGCCATGGGTGATATTTTCTGAAGAGACAGTTAAACAGATTGATCAGTTGTTGAAACACACTCAGCTGGATTCTTTTAATCCAGAAATTTTGATTAAAAATTCTAAAATTATCTATAAAAATATGAAAGTTTGCAGAAATAACCAGTCACAGTGGCAACATCATAGTTACATATAGTTACAAAATTATCAAGGAGGAAAAGGTCCAACCCTTTTTTAGTGGCATGTTTTTGACTTTTATGTTATCTGCCTTTATGGATGTTCCTTACTCATCACCTATTGTGAATAGTGGATGTAGCGCTGGTGTTCACTGTACTTGGTTTATCTTCTTGTGTAATCCTATCTTTGTTGTTTGTCACATAAATGAGGTGACTGCAGCCAAATAAACCCCAAAGAACTACCGTATTTTTCGGCCTATAAGGCGCACCGGATTATAAGGCACACAATCAATAAATGCCTGCTAAAACTTCTAGGTTCATATATAAGGCTCACTGGATTACAAGGCGCACCTGATTATAAGGATGAATGACCAGTAGGTGGCAGACCTGTGCAGAGTTCAAGGCAGCTGTTGTCTGTAAGTACGGTTCATATATAAGGCGCACAGGACTATAAGGGGAAAATCAAAGGATTTTTTGTGCGCCTTATAGTCCGAAAAATACGGTAGTAAGTGTCCATCTTTTATTAGCCCTTGAGGCCAAAGTGAAAATCGTAGAATATTTTACTTTCTAATAAATATAGTCATCAACATGGAAAAGAAAATCATTAGAAATTCCTAAAAACTGAGTTTAACAAGTAGGTAATTTTCTAAATTTCCCTTTAACAAATTTTACTTTCTCTAATATGCACATCTACACAAACCAAAAGACTGGAAACACTTACATCTTTGCCTCTGGCGTGTGGACCATATACATCTTCAGCACCAATTATCTGCAAATGTACTGCGCTATAATCCTCCAGACCAAGCTGTGCAAACATTTCTCGAGTTCTAAAGATAAAGGAAACGGAAAGGTAACAATATTAATATTAATAACGGGTCACTCTATTTGGAATGTCACCTTGTCTGGCCAAAATCTGCAAAGCACAAACCTGCTTCTTGTACAGTCCCCAAATGCTGCGTAATTAAAATATGACAGATTCAGAGGAGTAGTAAGAATATAAGGGACACAGGTAAAATTCAAGTACAAAACTGTTTGCAGTAGGATAGGCTGTGAAGTATGAGCAGCCGTATATATGTATCCGGATGTGGTGCTAAGTTTATTATTTTTCAGTGTATTCCAAGTTTATAATAAGTTGTCAGTTTCTTCAATTTTTTAGTCGAGATTTTATTTTTTATTTCGTGCCACGTTTAGAATAAGCTACCCATCTTCTATAGATCTAGGCGTCTCAGACTGCAATATATCAAACAGTGATCATCCCCAAAACAAACTAATATTATAACTTGAAGGATCAGTGTAGTTGGGTACAAGAATGATACAATTAAGGCTACATTCACACTGCCTCATGGGGGACGTATATATATACGGCCGACGTATATCCGGCCGATATATGCCCCCCACCCCCATAGACGGCAATGGGCGCACGGCGCCCTATGGGAGCGATACGGTGCAGCACATGTGCGCCATATATTCCTTTGGAGAGGGGCAGGGGTGAGTAGCGCTCACCTCATCCTCCTCTCCCAGCGCTCTGCCGTGTGCCCGCCATGCTACGGTACGGCGGGCAACAGCAGTGTGCATGTAGTATAAGATGAAGTTTGGTGAAAACCTAAGACTAGAAGCTATAGAATCTAAAGTCAGACATTAAAGCCCCACGAATATACACACGAGTGTATAGGGGCCGAACAATTGGCAGCCACATCACAGCCCCCATAGACATATGAGGCCCCCGTAAAGGTGCGGTGAGCACACAGCCGTGCAACATATAAATTAAAAGCCGCTCGGCTTCCAATGGAGACTTGAGCAGTGAGAAGTGCTCACCCCTCCTGCATCCAGCTTTATACTCGCCTGAGCCATTGTTTGTGTGCAAGGGGCCTTAAAATAAGTTTTCTGGTAAATTATTAGATGTATCTCATATTTTGATAAACAAAAGATATAGCCAAGCCTTAGCAACGTGACTGCTCAATGCGAAGTTGCATCTGTCCATGCTTATCCATGAGTTTAGACGGGATGGGGGAGTAAGCCTGAAGGTATGCATGTACTTTATTTTGAGAAAAGTTTTATTACCTCTTTAGAATATTCTCTGCAGTGCGTCTTCCTTTTTCTGCTGACCTTGGTCCTCCTACTGCACACACAGCTGTGGCTCTATATCCGTCAGGGTAAGTGGCACAAACCTGGTTACAGTTATTACAGTTAATCAATTTTAGTGTAGTCCAAAAGGATAACTATTGAGCCCTGCCTGACCACCTGCTTACAGCATTCATTACCACAGGACCACTGCAGTACTCCATGTCATTGGTTAACATGACTACATTTCAGAGAAATTATCTCCAGACAGGTACATTGTTTTTAATGACATCAAATAAAAGTAATGTATCTATATAGCAGGTGTACTAAATGTTAATGCCCAGATGAGAATAACCCTTTAACACGGTACTGGACTGCATTTGTACTGCAGTCTTATATAAAAAAAATCCCCCATTATTTCTATTCACTATACATAAGAAATTTTTAAACAAAATAAAACCTTATAAAAAGAGGAAGGTTTCACTCCACGGGCTCCTTCGACAGAGACTGCTTCAGCATCTAAAAAAAAAACAGGTTAAATGTTAGTTGGATGAGGTTTGTTTTGTGCACATTGTACAGGTTATCTATTTTTTTGCTCAGCGTTGTCCACTTATTTACAAACTAGAAGGATACTTGATGACTACAGTAATGGCACATGCAAGTGGCATCTAGAAACTCACAGATGTGTCTTCTCCATCCAGTACAGAACTTCCTGATAACTTTTCTCCGCCTTTACTAATCATTGCACAATACGCCATCCAGATGTCTTCAACTTTTGCAGTATAGCTCTGCATCCAGTAAAATTTCACTGGGCACTGTATACTTACAATATACTGTCCTCTGGCTAAAAACTATGAGTTTACAACTAAAAACCCTGTGTCCCCTACACATATCAAAAATATACATTTCCTGTTGCATATAAAGGATAATGTGATCCATTACTTATACTATAAGTAATGAATGCAATAATTATATATATATTTTATACCATATATACAAATATATATTTATACACACTATGCTCCCTGATGATTGTTATACAGTAAGCCCTAAAATAAACTATACCCATTAAATTAATAAGGATACATATATTGCCTCTCTTCATTCATTCATTACAATGTATCCATTGTAGTGTTCTTGCAATCATGTGTGTCTGCATTTTAAAGAAGCAGATGCAATTGATTATGTTATCACTGGCTCCATAGTAATAATATATGAGAAGCCTGTTCTTGCCACATCAATTCCTTTTGAATAGCATTGCAGCCGGAGCCTACTGTGGCGAAGTAATGTCTAGCTACTCTTTCATTAGCTATGCTAATGGCTTCACTAATTTTTAATAGTGAGATCACTGTGTAAAATTGTAGTGTACTGTAGTGCCAGCTTATGTCATTTGAAGAGTTTCTTCTGTGTCACCATTCCAATGTTGGTTGATAATATCATGTGAGAATCAGAAGGCATCATTCAGGTGCCCTATATCTTGATGTGGTTATTCTGACACACTTGGTAGCATACAAGGTACATCCATATATCTGTGTGTTTGGTGCCTTTGCCATTCATGTGTAAATAGCTGAGAGACTTAGGCCCGTACCACACTTGCGAGTGTGATGCGATGAACTCGCATCAAACTCGCAACTTGTGCTGCCCGGGTCTCTTGGCCTGAACGCTGCAAACCGGAACGGAACTCAGCATGTCAGTTCAGTCCCGGTTTGCAGCGTTCGGGGCAGGAGATCCGAGCAGCAGTGTGATGCGAGTTCATTGCATAACACATGCAAGTTTGGATCCTTGGGCCTTATAAGCAAAGGGTTTGGGCTTTGCCTTTAAGCCCCAGGTAAGGGCAACAGTTGTTGCATCATTAAAGCCAATAAAAAATGGTCAAAAATATTATGCTTCTAAATGAGAAGATGAATTGTTCTAAATTTCACAGATAGGTGCCTGCAATATTAAAGCAGTGTACAGTAGCTTCTTAGAAATAATTCATTTTTCAATTTGTAAAATTATAGTTATCTTCATCTGACAGTCTGCAAAATGTAGCTGTGCAATAATGTCCACTATATAGGCTAGATTAACAACATGTTTTATTCCATCCGTTTTAAAGTTATGTCACAATGTTTTATATTTACAAATGGGGATCTACAAAGTATCTCCCTGTATACTTATACAGGGGGATATGTGCTCTAATTCAGCCCCTCCCCCCTGAAAACTGAACGAGGAGTGAACATCGGTGGCAGTTGCTGCCAATGTTCCAGGTGTGTCCTGAGTGATGTAACCATCTATAATCGTACAGTTACATCAGCAGAGAAGCACTCACAGTATAAACTCAGTGGAGGCTGGGAATGGATTCCATACAGCTGCATCTGTCCCCCATAACCTAACTGTGTCCACTGACTCAACCTACATTGTGTTTCCTGCTGGATGCTATGTACATTGTGCAGACAGAGGGAAAAAAAATACTGTCTGCCAGCATCAATCTATGAATCTATTCAGGTAATGTGAATGCAGTCTTAAATTAGTGACTGAAGATGGTCAATGCAAATGCAATAGTTCGGAAGCACAATTAGGCCTGTAAAAGGTTTACAGACGGATCTGATGCAAATAAGCAATTAATTATGCGACGGACACAAACAAAAGTGTATCCTTCACATAGCTATTTCAGCCCCTAAGTATATAGCTTCTAAACAGGACACTTTAGACCTAACACATCTGTATTCATGGAAGGTACAAAGCACAGAAGGGCACAGGAGAGAGGAACCATTACCTACAACCAAAGACTTGCTGCATTTGATGCATAGATAAAAAGTGTAAAACTGTCAATCTGCAGAACTCCATCCAACACTGAATGATTTTACCTTTTTTATAACTTTAAATTTGGGAGAATAAAACAGATGAAAAACACAGCCTGCAAAGTTCACTTTCAGTTCATAGAGAGTCCACAGGAACTATGTACAGTACAGATAACGTCAATTAACGAAAAATAAATGGCGAATAAAAAGACATTTTCTTCCAATCTGCTTTTGCCGTACGTGACAAAGCACTGGAGTCTAAAATGTATAAGTGATCTAAGTTTTCACAATCCGCTCCAGAGAACTTTTAGAAAGTTCACTGGGAAGTTCATTTAAAGTTCAGGCATGTTATATTAAGTATTTGTCAAGGTAAAAGTTCATTGGGAGGTTAAAATACATTTTTGCACATCAACACTGAAAAATATAATCGTGACTATTGGTCAACAGAACATACATCATTAGGTAAACATTTACATTCCTAATCTGCCCCCTACTTAAAAACCAGTACTATAACCATCAGATGGTAATCCATAAATCCTGATGTGCATACTTCCAGGGGATAAAAAAGGATTTTTAAAGTGCAAGTTTCACATTTAAAACTGACTGAAATAAAAAGTAAAAAAAAAATTGGAGTTCATGTATAGGCTAGTATGTTCACATTATCCTTAGTCCTAAAGCCAACTATATGAATGTCGAAGGAGGTGGGGAAGAACTTTAAAAAAAATCAGTTAGGAGTATTTTTATCTATTTTATTAAAAAAATAATAGCATACTTTACTGTGATATGCTACACTTTAAAAAGGATACTGGAACCAGATATTTGTAAGAATATTAAGGTGCAACAAAAAGAATAATACATGGAGGTAATGCAAAAAAGTACGAAACGGTCTAGGACAAGAGGATCTCCAATTTCCTCATTAGGAACACATAAGCGGAGTGTCCAAAAAATGACCATGAAATTTATTCAGAAACTTTTATCACTTTACTTCATAATTTTCATTTACAATTTCAGCATTCATAGAAACATAAAATCGTTCTCATAGTGAATAAACACAACAATATAGCTTGCAGATCTTGTAGACCATAATCAATGAGAGTATCAGAATTGCAAATACAGGCGGTCCCCTACTTAAGGACACCCGACTTACAGACAACCCATAGTTACAGACAGACCCCTCTGACCTCTGGTGAAGCTCTCTGGATGCTTTACTATAATCCTAGATTGCAATAATCAGCTGTAAGGTGTTTGTATTGAAGCTTTATTGATAATCCTTGGTCCCATTACAGCAAAAAATGTTTAAACTCCAATTGTCACTGGGGCCAAATTTTTTTTTTCTGGATCTACAATTATAAAATATACAGTTTCGACTTACATACAAATTCAACTTAAGAACAACCCTCTGGACCCTATCTTGTACGACGTACAATGTACGTAACCCGGGGACTGCCTGTAGTTCATTTAGTGGATCACCAATAGATTTAGCGTAACGCAAAGTTCATAAGTGGAACAACTCACATATCCTCACCTCGGGCAGAGACTTTCACTCCTCCAAATGCTTCACGCTTCATGTGAGTCACAGACTGTGACATTTCGGGGACATGCCCCCTTCATCAGTCTGATGAAGGGGGTGTTTCCCTTGAACACTATGATCGCTATGAGAACGATTTTATGTTTCTATGAATGATGAAATTGGAAATGAAAATTAAAGTGATAAAAGTTTCTGAATAAATTTCATGGTCATTTTTTGGACACTATCCACTTATGTGTTTCTTATGAGAACATTAAGGTGCCCATACATATTCAATGGCAATTGCTGCCACTTTCACGCACTACTCCCTACAATTGGAAGCTTGGTTAAGGTAAACATGCATGTTTTTTTAGGAACAGTATGGTGGAATCTTCTAAGGCAGTGTTCCCCAACCTTTTTGTATCTGGGGACTGCCTGCATCCAAAATGTTTTTTTCCAGGGCCGGGTAAACCCTCTTACCATGGTCCCTGGAAAATAAAATTTTATCTAAACACATCCCATATAATGCCACCTTTCCTGCAACCCCTGGTCTAAAATGCCCCCTTTCATCCAGCTGCCCTTTTTTCTGTAGCGTTCTTCTAATGTGTTGATAAGAAAAGGCTAAAGAGAAAGGACATTATATCCCTTTTTCTATAGTAACCCCCACACGCCTATAATGACCCGTTGCCTTAGGGATTTTTACATAGCAGCGTCCTCCCTTCACTAATAACATGTCCAGCAGCGACCTCCCTTCACTAATAACATGTCCAGCAGCGGCCTCACCTCACTAATAACATGTCCAGCAGCGGCCTCACCTCACTAATAACATGTCCAGCAGCGGCCTCACCTTACTAATAACATGTCCAGCAGCGGCCTCACCTCACTAATAACATGTCCAGCAGCGGCCTCACCTTACTAATAACATGTCCAGCAGCGGCCTCTCCTCACTAATAACATGTCCAGCAGCGGCCTCACCTTACTAATAACATGTCCAGCAGCGGCCTCACCTCACTAATAACATGTCCGAGGTTAAAATACATTTTTGCACATCAACACTGAAAATATATCGTGACTATTGGTCAACAGAACATACATCATTAGGTAACATTTACATTCCTAATCTGCCCCCTACTTAAAAACCAGTACTATCACCATCGATGGTAATCCATAAATCTGATGTGCATACTTCAGGGGATAAAAAAGGATTTTTAAAGTGCAATAGTTTCACTTTTAAACTGACTGAAATAAAAGATAAAAAAAAAATGGAGTTTCATTGTATAGCAGTAGGTTCACCATTCTTAGTCCTAAAGCCAACTATATGAATGTGAGGAGGTGGGGAAGAACTTTAAAAAAAAATCAGTTAGGAGTATTTTTATCTATTTATTAAAAAATATAGCATACTTTACTGTGATATGCTACACTTAAAAAGGATACTGAACCAGATATTTGTAGAATATTAAGGTGCAACAAAGAATAATACATGGAGGTATATGCAAAAAGTACGAAACGGTCTAGGACAAGAGGATCTCCAATTTCCTCATTAGGAACACATAAGCGGAGTGTCCAAAAAATGACCATGAATTTATCAGAAACTTTTATCACTTTACTTCATAATTTTCATTTACAATTTCAGCATTCATAGAAACATAAAATCGTTCTCATAGTGAAATAAACACAACAATATAGCTTGCAGATCTTGTAGACCATAATCAATGAGAGTATCAGAATTGCAAGACAGGCGGCCCTACTTAAGGACACCGACTTACAGACAACATAGTTACAGACAGAACCCCTCTGAACTCTGGTGAAGTCTCTGGAGCTTTACTATAATCCTAGATTGCAATAATCAGCGTGTAAGGTGTTTGTATTGAAGTTTATTGATAATCCTGGTCCCATTACAGCACAAAATGTTTAAACTCCAATTGTCACTGGGCCAAATTTTTTTTTTCTGGATCTACATATAAAATATACAGTTTCGACTTACATACAAATCAAATAAGAACAACCCTCTGGACCCTATCTTGTACGACGTACAATGTACGTAACCGGGGGACTGCCTGTAGTTCATTTAGTGGATCGCAAATAGATTAGCGTAACGCAAAGTTCATAGGGGAACAACTCACATATCCTCACCTCGGGCAGAGACTTTCACTCCTCCAAATGCTTACGCTATGTGAGCCACAGACTGTTACATTTCGGGGACATGCCCCCTTCATCAGTCTGATGAAGGGGGTGTTTCCCGTGAACACTATGATCGCTATGAGAACGATTTTATGTTTCTATGAATGATGAAATTGGAAATGAAAATTAAAGTGATAAAAGTTTCTGAATAAATTTCATGGTCATTTTTGGACACTATCACTTATGTGTTTCTTGAGAAACATTAAGGTGCCCAACATATTCAATGGCAATTGCTGCCACTTTCACGCACTACTCCCTACAATTGGAAGCTGGTTAAGGTAAACACTGCATGTTTTTTTAGGAACAGTATGGTGGAATGCTTCTAAGGCAGTGTTCCCCAACCTTTTTGTATCTGGGGATGCCTGCATCAAAATGTTTTTTCCAGGGCCGCGGGTAAACCCTCTTACATGGTCCCTGGAAAATAAAATTTTATCTAAAAACACATCCCATATAATGCCACCTTCCTGAACACCTGGTCTAAAATGCCCCCTTTCATCAGCTGCCCTTTTTTCTGTAGCGTCCTTCTAATGTGTTGATAAGAAAAGGCTAAAGAGAAAGGACATATATCCCTTTTTCTATAGTAACCCCCACACGCCTATAATGACCGTTGCCTTAGGATTTTACATAGCAGCGTCCTCCCTTCACTAAAACATGTCCAGCAGCGACCTCCCTTCACTAATAACATGTCCAGCAGCGGCTCACCTCACTAATAACATGTCCAGCAGCGGCCCCCACCTCACTAATAAATGTCAGCCGCCTCACCTCACGATAACTGTCCAGCAGCGGCCTCACCTTACTAATAACAGTCACGCGGCCTCACCTCAATAAAAAATGTCCAGCAGCGGCCTCACCTACATAAAAAAGGTACAGCAGCTGCCTCACCTCAGATAATAACATGTCCAGCAGCGGCCTCACCCACTAATACATGTCCAGCAGCGGCTACCTTATAAATAACATGTCAGCAGCAGGCCCCTTCCCCTGGCGGAATGAGGGGCCGACAGTATAATGATTTATGGCCCCTAACATCCGAATACGGAAGTCACGAGAAGCCTCAAGTCTGGCAGGTCACACAGCAAATGACAAACTTCGACAGGGTAAGTACAACCCTCTTTAATGTCTCCATGAAGGTCATTAAGCTTATCTATAAGTTTATTTTATAATTCACTAATATGTGATAGAACTTGATTTATTTAACCATATATATTAGCAATATAAAAAAAGATATATTAAAGTCATCAATAGATGTGTTATTTATTAGTGTAGCAACTCACCTAAGTTCACTTATGAGAAACATGGGAAATCACAGATACATCTGCCGAATAATGCCAGGATCTCCAATTTCATAAACTAATTGCTCACTACAGTGCCAAAAGAGATAGTCCGCCTGTGTCCCGAGGCTTTGATATGTGAACTTCCCATCTGAAGTACACTCCACTATTGGAAGCCAATATTGTGCCTGTAAAGAAGAAAACTTTCATTAGTTTAAAAGAAAAAAACATATAGCCCTGTGTGCTATTTATCTTAAAGGGATATTCCCACGAAGACAAGTTTCTTAAATGTACTCAGGATATCAGAATAACATATTCTCTAATTCACTGTTACTAATACAGCATTTCACAGATATAAGTACAACCTGTCTCTATCAGTCCTGGATTATACAATTTTAGTCGCTTCTGGTTTTGCACGGATCACACTTTTGTCAGACTGTTCACAGTTTTCGGGGATTGCACGGCTTTTGCAGGTATTTAATAGGAGTCTGCACTTGGGTTCTGTCGCATGTGATCGGATTGTGGCGCAAACCGATTGGGGGGGCTTCCGTCGGACGATCCAACAGATTGGGACTGAGTGCGGGATTTAAGATTCAATTTGTGTCGCAAGACAATGCACTTACATGCACCAGGAAGAAGAAGGTGAACTCTTTCGGACCTGAGCGGGGAAGTGACAAATGCAGGATGTCGGGCGCACAATCTCAGTGGATCGCGCCAGAGTGCATTATTGTCAGAGAATGCACTTTTGTGAACTCTGCAGGACCGGGTAAGTAAATGTGCCCTATAGTGTCTGCTTAGAGGCTCCGCCCACAACCTGGAATCTTACACTGACCTATCACCGAAGCTAAAACAACAATAAAACTTAGTAAAATTGTAAAGTAAGGGTTTAAAAATTATCTTTATTTATTTTGTAAACATCACTAGGGGATTGAAATTTGACAATTTTCTTTCATGGGCAAACCCCTTTAACTGATAGCACATGGACAAATTAATTTCTAAAGGCTCATACACACAGCTGTGGTTTCCACAGCCTTGTGTTGGAGCTGACTGCCCAAACTGAAAACTCTTATTGTGTTTGTGACTCAGTGTTGCAGTCTTTATTGTTGTCATAGGCAAGTAAGCGGACTTCACACAGCAATAACACATGGGCCTACGGATCTATTGTTTGCAGTCTGTGAAATGCACAGGAGTGCACCAGCCATGAGGTGAGTTTTGCTACTTGCCTCTGGCAGCACCGCCTGCAGAAAAATAGGAGGCAGCATCAGGGCTGCAGTTACCTTCTACAAAGCAGGATCTGCCACTTAAAAATAATGTCTCTTCACACCTGATGAGCATGAGTGTGAGACACTGCATGAAGAACACACTTACTATTACTACTGGAAGGGGTGGAGAGGACGCCGTTCTTTAGTTCACCTCATGCAGCAGAGAGCTTAGGTTCACCCCTGCATGTGCATGTATTCAAAGGGTGCACACATACACGAGAGAAAAATCACTCATATCCATTTATCAATAGTGTGGGAATATGCTGACTCTCCCCTAATGGCAGATGCCTGAGGCAAACATTAACCCCTTAAAAACCAGGCCCTTTTTCGTTTTTGCGTTTTTATTTTTCACTCCCCACCTTCAAAAATCTATAACTTTTTTTATTTTTACATGTACAGAGCTGTGTGAAGTCTTATTTTCTGCGTAACAAATGCACGAGTCAGTGATGGTATTAAATATTCCTGCCATGTCTGGGAAGCGGGAAAAAAATTCTAAATGCATGAAAATGATGAAAAAACACATTTGCGTCCATTTCTTATGGCTGTGGTTTTTACAGCTTTCACTGGTCGCCCCAAATGACCAGATCTACTTCATTCATTGGGTCAAACGATCACAGGGATACTAATTTGTATAGGTTTTATAATGTTTTCATACATTACAAAAATTAAAACCTCCTGTACAGAAAAAAATTCTTCATTGTACAGTGTTCTGCGCTAATAACTTTTTCATACTTTAGTGTAGCAGAGCTGGTGGTGTCATTTTCTGATGACGTTTTCAACGCTTTTATTTTTAGGACTGTGCGACCTTTTGATCACTTTTTATAGAATTTTTTCTATTTTTCAAAAGGCTAAAAAATGCAATTTGCGACTTCGGGCGCTATTTCCGCTACGGGGTAAAACGCAGTGAGCAGTAAAACGGGTTTATTCATATTTTGATAGATCGGGATCTCAGACAGCAGCCTCCCTTCCCCTGGCGGAATGAGGGGGCCGGACAGTGATAAATGACTTTATGGCCCCTAAACATCCCAGAATCCAACGGAAGTCACGAGAAGCCTCAAGTCTGGCAGGTCACACAGCAAATGACAAACTTCGACAGGGTAAGTACAACCCTCTTTAATGTCTCCATGGGGTCCTTGCTTATCTCTGTTTTATTTTTATTCACATGCAAATGTATGTGGATTGCGACGACTGTGTCTTTTCTGACGCACACACTTTTCTCTAGCAACATTCATAAAAATTTATTTTTCGGACGTGGCGATACCTAATATGTTTATGATTTTTACTGTTTATTTATATCAGTTCTAGGGAAAGGGGGGTGATTTGAATTTTTATGTTTTTTTAATATAATTTTTTTATTTATTTATTTTTTTTACTATTTTTCAGACTCCCTAGGGTACTTTAACCCTAGGTTGTCTGATTGATCCTACCATACACTGCCATACTACAGTATGGCGGTATATGGGGATTTTGCATACCATCTATTACAATGTGCAGATCGCACATTGTAATAGATAGCCCTCTTCATTTACAATGAGACGTGAGCCCTCTTCATACTCCCCCATGCGCAGCAAGACGTAAGGGTACGTCTTATTGCGCTATGGGGTTAATTTGGACAACAGCTATTGGAATTTCTGATTGTGCCAGATATTACAATATAGACATATATGTAACAGAGTTAAGCACTACAAATTGTATTTTCCATTCCCTGCACCCCTTTTCTGATAGCAGTGTACATAATAGTAGTTCAGAGTATGAGGGGCATTCATTTCATCAAATCAAAACTGCTACAATACTCTGTTAGGAATTCTAACACAGCATCACATGGGCCGCTAGATAGAGTCCTATTGCTGCCTGCTGGAAGGACAGTATATCATAAGAATTGTAAACTTTCCCATTATAAATGTGTGATAGAAGCCTTCCTAACCATCAGTACAAGCTAGGATACAATACTTCTTTACTATGCAGGTATATATCCATCTACACAAATTGTTTTATCTTTTAATCTATACAAATACATATTTTTACTCAGCTTTGATTTTCCAAAATGGTAACTGAATTGTACACTGCGTACAATGTGCTTAGGTAATGCCTTGTCAAAACCCGCCATAATTTGTTGCTATAAGACATCTGCTTTCCCTGCTGTAGTAAGATCACTCTGCCACTGTTAAACCAACAAGGGCTTATATCCAGACACAAGTAAAATAAACAGCATGAAGTGACACCCCACTCTCCTGTGGCTACTGTAGAATACAGGGTTACTAGCTATCCAAAAGTGAGCAGTAATTATAGACCATTATAATCAAATGTAACGAGAGAAAATCTAAACAGTAGCAATTTTTGATCTTCGAATAATGAGGCAAGAGACGTTTGGGTTATTAGACAATATGAAACATGAAACAGTC
Source organism: Engystomops pustulosus (assembly GCA_019512145.1). Lineage (NCBI taxonomy): Eukaryota > Metazoa > Chordata > Amphibia > Anura > Leptodactylidae > Engystomops > Engystomops pustulosus. The sequence continues at coordinate 64,408,320 of CM033641.1, read as the reverse complement.
ATAGATATGATTGCAAGTCACTTGTAAAAGTAGAAATAAAATAAATAATAAAAAATAAAAATAATGTGATACATATATATATTCATTTTGCTTTCTCATTCTCATTATGAGGTGCCATATTGTGTGGATACTGTAAGGGAAAAAATGTCACATAACTTCCTGAAGTTGACTTGCTTTTTATATTTTCTCAACTCCATTAGGGCAGAGCTGTGATCTGTGACTACTATGTTACACTACCTATAGGAAGTCTAGAATCCACCTCATGTCTTATCTTTAGTTCAGTTTATTGCTATCTATCCTCAATCCTCCTCAGCACCCCAGGAACTCATTGCTGTTTCTATGACAGATAAGTTGAGTTGTAATATACGGTAGAAAAATATGAAAAATATAATAACAAAAATATGATAAGCCACTTTAATTCAAAATAATAAAACAGTACCGTATTTTCCGGGCCATTAGGCGCACCGGAATATAAGGCGCATCAGTCTGATGTCCCTTATATATGGAATTTATCCATATATAAGGCGCATCGGACTATAAGGCGCAGGGTGGCCGGGGCGTGGCGGAGTTCCGGGGGCGTGGCAGAGCGGAGACGGAGCGACTGGAGAGGTGAGCGGGGAAGGGGGTCCTTTCAGGAGGGAGGATGGTAGCGGAGCATACTTACATGGGTCCCCGCTACCAGAGACAGCAGATCTCCTGCGGGAACTGCAGACCGACGCGGCAGAAGTTGTTCGTGCCGTGTGGTCTGCAGTTCCCGCTGGAGATCTGCTGTCTCCGGTCGCGGGGACCTATGTAAGTAGGGTCCGCTGCCCTGCTCCATACATAGGGCGCACCGGACTATAAGGTGCACTTTGGATTTCTAAGGAAATCCTAGGCTTTTATGTGCGCCTTATAGTCCGGAAAATACGGTAAATGGCAACGTAACAGAAACAATTATCATATATACGTGTATCCAACTTACCAGTCAGGTACAAGATGCCAGTCAGTGTATATCCCACCAGTGCACTGTGCACCACATTCAATGAGATGACCAGCAAGACTGTGAAGAACATAAGACATTAATATACTAGAAATTATTTCTTTTTAGAGAACCTATTTTAAGTTACCAAATATACATAAAAGGGTGAACACAAACTACACAACCAACTAAATGACTGATGATCAGTCGGACGCGGATGGAGACAGGCGGGTAAACTCATCGGGAGCCTGGCACACTTGGCACCAATACAATGACTTCAGGGCACCCTCAGACAGGGAGTTATATTGGCTTGTAAAATTAGATGGTATAGTAGTTATGGTGTGGTCTCACGCAGAGCTTGCATAGCGTTCACAAAATGTAAGCACCGGGGGCAGGGCTCAGCCAATCACATCTGCATTTCCAGTGAAATGTGTGGATCGGCAACAAGCATCTAATGTTTGGCTTGCGTTGCAAGCGCCGCCTGTGACAGCACCCATACAGATTTTACAGAAGGTGCGCAGGTAGGCAGCTGGTTGATAAAGTTATATTTTGCACACCATGTTGGTCAGCAGTAAGGGCCCTTTCACAGCACTATTGGGAAAAATTTAAAGACTTTGGTCAGCGAAAAACTAACAAAACTCGATTTTTCAAATCTCACATATCTCACGATAATTGGTTATAACTTCGGAACGCTTAACATATCCGGGTGATTTTGAGAATGTTTTCTCATGACACATTGTACTTCATGTTAGTTGAAAATATTTAAGTGATACGTTTTGCGTTTCGCTCTGAAAAAAAAGAAAATTTGGCAAAAATTTGTAAAAATTCTTCATTTTCAAAGTTTGAAGAGTTCTGCTTTCCAGACAGGAAGTAAAACTACCCAAAAAGCTTGATAATTAACATTTACGGAATGTCTCCTTTATGTTGACATGATTTTTTATGCGTCCTCTCCTTTTTCCAGGATGTTATGAGGTGCAGAACTTTAGGCGCAATTGTTCTCATTTTCATGAAAATCCCCAAAACTCACATTTTGAGGGACAACTTAGCTTTCAAGTGACTTTGAAAGGCCCAAATAATAGTGTAATAATAATAATAATAATAATGTCTATTAACCCTTTAAGTGTTTCACATGGGTTAAAACAATATGGACCTGCGATTTAGAAACTTTTGGATTTTTTTGGGAAAATACATTCATTTAGGCCAAAACTGACAGTTTCATAATGAATAAAATGATGAAATGCTCTGCGAAGTTTGATGCCCAATTCCTCCCAAGTGTACTGATACCCCATATGTGGTGGTAAACTTCTGTACGGGCGATGGCCAGACACAGAATGAAAGCAGCGCCATTGACAGCAGATTTGTTTTGTCACATTGCACTTGCTATACATTTTTATTTTTTTGGTAAACATATGAGGGCTTATTATTTGCGAAGTGAGATAAAATGTATAGATAATTATTCATGAGATTTTATTAACTATTTCAAGGGGGACACAAACAAAATCTTCCATTTTTATTTTGGATTTTTAGCACTTTTTTCCCCCGCTGACCATAACGTAAAAATAATATTTTATCTTTATTCTCTGGTTCACTACAGTTACGGCGATACCTCATTTATATAGTTTTTCTTATCACATTGTTTTTACTCTCGACAATTTTTCAGGGGCATAATTCTGTATTTTTCGGTTGATAGATATGGTTGAGGGCTTATTTTTTGCGAAGAGTTGTTCTTTTCAGACGTATCAAATTAAAGCGCATAACTTTTTTGACCACTTTTTAGAACATTTTTTGTGATGGTGTTTGCTGCAAAATTTGTATATTATGGGAAGTTTTGCAGGGTTTTTTTTTAACGTTGTTCACCGAGCGGGTTCAATATTGATAATATTGATTTAGATATATTGTACAGTTTAATACAAACGTGGTTATACCAAATATGTACTTTTGTTGGTGTTTTATATAGTTTATTTGACATTTGTGTAACTGGGGAGATTATAGGACTTTTATTTTATTTATTTAATTATTATAAAATGATTTTTACTTTTAAATATATATATATTTTTTTACATATTCCATACTCAGGCTTGAACAAGCATTCATCCGATCGTTTGCTTAAGCTCCTACACTGCAATACACTTGTATTGCAGTGTACAGTGTAAGTAACTGAGCATGTTACATATTCTCAGTTACATACAGCCGGGTCCTGCCAGGAGGCGGAACCCCGCAAGAAGATGAGCCGCTAGCCTCGGGGCTGTGGCAGAATGGATAGGATCCCCTGGTAAGCTCACTGGGGGGGTCCGATCCATGGGGGACATACTTACACGCCGTGGTCAAGCATGTAACGGGTTAAACACCCGGGATCTGAGTTCTTCCGATCCCGTGTTTTAGTGCCAGGTATGGACGTCGCATCAGCAGAAGTACCCTTAATGACCCCCATAAAAAGCCGATAGGGCGGTCATTAAGGGGATAAACAAAAAAAATGTGAGCCCGTCTAAAAAAAAACCCATTGGGGATTTCATCATTGCAATTTGTCTGTGACTTGGTTTTCTATGTTCAATTCCATTTTTTGTTTTATCTAAATTCATCAAGTGAGTCTATGGGCTCATTCACACTGCCGTCTGCGGGGCCGTACATGCGGCCGCAAATTTGCGGCCGAACATACGTCCCCATAGACGGCAATAGGACACGGCGGGGATCCGGTGCCACACATATGTGGCACCGATCCGGGCTGCACACCGCAAAAAGATAAAGCAAGCTCTATCTTTTGGCGGATGTGCGGCCGTGTGCGCCGCTATTTCCTATGGAGGGAGTAGGGGTCACCTCCTCCTCACCTCCAGCACACGGCGGGCATACCGTGTGTGAATGTACCCTAAGTATGTTGTATTTGTTTTTGGCTTCAAATATGCCATTTCCAGGAAAATCTTTGTACAATGTTTCAGATATTAAATATTTAGATTGAAGCCAAACACAAAACATGGCAAGATTTACCTTCCAGCAGCAAGTAGGTCAAAGTCATTTCTCTTCCAACCAAACTACAGAGAAGACAGAGAGAGGAAAAAAAACAAGCTTTCATTGTAAGTGGAAATTATTCAATGGATAAAAAATAAAGGTGCTTCGCCAGTGTGTAACACTATACTAGTGCTAGAACTGATTAAATCTATTACAGTACAATAACACTTAAAATACAGAAATGTTAAAGTACATAAATACATAAATGCCTGCTGTACTTACCCGAGCAAATAAACAAACACTGTTGTTTTGGAACGGTTCAGTGAATTGTTAAATATGAATTAATGCTATAACACCATCTGCCATGGGCATTATGTCAAGAGTAATCGGACAGCAGAAAGGAAATGTTAAAACAATTGTATGCTGGATATATAGGCTGTGATCATACATAATGTATAGAAAAATAAATTCCCACAATTGAAGAAAAAATGGTATTTCTGTACAGGTAAATAGCACCACCATGTGGTGATGTGTGTGAGTGCAGTTTTTCCCCCTTAAAATAATTCTACAATGTGGTAAAGAGGTATTGATCCCATCAAAGTCAGAGATAGCATTGTGTTAAGGATAGATTTAGTGATGCCCTGTTTTGTAATTCCAGAATTTTGGAGTAAGATATTCATAAATGATAACAAACAGATCACAAATAAAGCCAGAAGAGTAGTAAGGCACAAGTATACAGCAGGATGAAACCAAGATTGTTTAAAATTTTTCATTCGAAAGACCTTTTTTTATACAGCGGCAACCAATGCTCTGGACCCTTCATCTAATTTACTAAGGGCTAGTTCACATCTCTGGTATGTCTTCAGTTATTTCCAGCAGTTATTGTGAGCCAAACTGGGTAAGGTCAAAACACACACAACAGTAGCCTCACCAGGTTATGGCTAACAATAACTGATGCTAATAACTGAAGACATACCAGAGATCTGAACTATGCCTTGGCATCACAGATAAAATTTAATATAATATACTCAAACCACTTTACATACGTAAAGGGAACTTGTCACCAGATTTTACCCCACTAAACCCCTAGTACCCTCAGGTAAGGTATAAAATGTGCTTTCCAGAATTCGCTCTCTTAAATAAAATCTCAACCATTTACCTATAAAAAAATCTCCTGAGCGAGAGGAGTCATATTTTGCTTGAGATGAGTCAAGTTTAGGGGCATCAGGGGGCTGTCAATTCATACTCCTTATCTTTGGTTTTATAGTACCTAGAAATTTGCTTCTAAAGTTATATAAAAGCTAAGAATCCCATTCGTTTCTTAAACTGCCTGTATCTCCAATTCTGTAGCTCCCAAAACCACAATCATGATGCAGTCTTAAAGATATTTGGTGTCATTTACTAAGGGCCCGAATCGCGTTTTTCCGACGGGTTATCCGCAAATTTCTGATTTGCGCCGATTTTCCCTGAATTGCCCCTGGATTTTGGCGCATGCGATCGGATTGTGGTGCATCGGCACCGGCATGCACGCAACAGAAATCGGGGGCGCGACCGTACAAAAACCCGACGGATTCGGAAAACCCGCCGCATTTTTTTAAAAAAAGTGTCGCTTGACACACGCTTACCTGCACCCACGATAGGCCGGTGAAGTTCAGTGCACTCCGATGAACTTCAGTGCAGCAGCGACACCTGGTGGACGTTGGAGGAATCTGCCCCAATATGACATCATGGTATTGTAGAACAAATGATGGGGAGTCTGAAGTGACTCCAGCCTTCAAAATTGACTCATCTCATGCAACATATATACACACTGTATATTATTTTCCTCTGCTCATAACTTTGAAGTACAGTTTTTTTATGGCTAAAAGGGTGAGATTTCACATAAAGGAGGGAATTCCATAAAGAATATTTCATACTCTACCTAAGTCTACATTCATACTAACATATGCCTGCCCAGCAACGGAACGTGCACTGGAGAGGAGGAGGGGGCGAGAGCTGCAGACCCCTCCCCTTTCCATTGGGATACACGGAGAACAGTTGTGCAAACAGGGAAAGATAGAATACGTTCTATCTTTTCACTATGTACAATGCAGTTGTACCACTGCCAAGAGCCTACTGCCGTCTATGAGGACGTATATACAGCTGATGTATGTATTTTCCCACAAAGGTCATATGAATGAAGCCTAAGGGGGATAGTAGTTTAGTGGGGTCAAATCTGGTGAAAGTGTCCCAGTAATGGGGCTGATTGAGCCTTGGGTCCAAGTGTTTTTGATAACAATAGGGGTTCCTGCCGGACATCATCCTAACAAAAAGGTTTGTTTCTTGCAGTACAATCCCTTTTGTCAGCATTAAGCCATTTTTGGGTGTACTTGATAACATACGATATTATTAATGGCTTACATAAATATGGTGCAGCCAGTCGGGTGTGCCAGACATGGTCTTATTAAACAACTACCTTATCACAATAGCACAGGGCTCTTTGGGCAGTTTACATCAGACTGACACATAACAAACAGACACAGATACATACAGAATGTATTAGTGGTCCCAGAACAAGGCTGCTGTCTACACATCGCCCAGTGATAACAATATCAGCCCCAAGATCCAGAGCTCTGCTAATAGGTCTTGCCCTAGTAGAAAAATAAAGAAGCATACTGTTATCCATTAAAATAAAAATTAAAATAAAAGTAAGAGCATATTGACAGCTTAGATCTTTCTAGTAATATAACAAAGATCAGCACCAGAAATGTCATACAATTCATGTACAGTCACTGCACTGTGAATGTCTTGTAGCCGTAAAAGTGGAGGATTTTATAGCCTGTATACGTACCAGAAATACAGAAGTAGCTGAAGGACATTGGACATCACATGGTAATGTGAATGTCTCCAATCTACATGGATGGTACCGTACATTAAAGGAAATCTACCATAAACATCCAGCATGATAAACCAGGGACACTTACTTATAGATCCAGGCACTGTGACTGTGGTAATCTTCTTCTAATTGTTATCTATGGCCTTCTTTCTTATAAAATCAACTTTTAGAATTATACTAATGAGCCAGAAGGGTTCCTGTGGTCGTTACCAGAGCCCCTCCGTGCTCTAGCTTCACAGGCTATTAAAGATTGCTTCTCCCACAGTGTAAATTTATAGCAGGCAAAGGGGGTGAAATGCTGAGGGAGCAGGGGAGAGGATGAGTCTGTGAATCTGCAGCAAAAAGGGGCTCTGGTAATCCCCCCCAGAGCCCTTGATTCCTATTACCATAATTTTAAAAGTTGATTGTAGAGGAATGAGTCCATGGATGACAGACACAAGATTACCACATTTCATGTGTAAAGGGCATGAGCAAACTGCGGCCAACTCACAGTCTCATAGGCTCTTTTCGGCACGCTCGTGGTGTGGTGATGCGCAGGGCATTCACCATGTCTAACTGCAGCATGAAAACGTTGACTGCCATGCTGTAAATTAGTCACTTCCTATGGACATCGCTGGGGTGAGCCGTGAGGGGATCACGGTTGTGTGCTACAGGACTAAATAAGATGAATAAATGTGGGCAGTCCCTGACTTACAGACGACCCCTACTTATAAACAGACCTCTCTGTCCACTGTGTCCTATCTTTGCCTGGAATACAGTGCCGTGGCCATATACCGCTATCGAGAGGGGCAGGGGTGAGCGGCGCTCATCCCCTACTCTTCTCCCCTGCACCGATGAATGCCCGCCGTACTACGGTGCAGCAGGCATACATCATGTGAATGTAGCCTTATCAAAATTTGCATACAAATTCAACAAAGAACAATGGGAAAGTCCCTGATACTCCGGGTAAACTTCTAAAGTGAAACAACAGCCAAAGAAATATTGACAGATCCACTATAATTTTCCATCTGGGAATCCTACACAATGAAAGGTCTTCACCTCTGATGTTTGATAAGCATGGTTCTAAATGTGTTTGGACTGCTGGTCAGCATTTTATTCTCATATATATTGCTCATATATATTGCTTACACGCAGAAAGGGTGCATGTATAATTACAATAATGATCATGTAGAATATTCTAGTGAACCACTGCTCTGCTAGATACATTCAGGGTCGGGAAATAAGAGTTCTCCTTACAGAGACTGCCAATTAAGGCCACGGTGTAGGCGTGTGGAGTCTTGCAGCCATGGATGCTCCATTAGGGGGATTTCCAGGATGGGATAGGGAAAACCACGCCTCTTTTAGCTACCTTGTAAGGCAGCTCTCTTGACATCAAGCATGACCTACAAGAGGCCTTATGATAAAATGCAGGATTAAATCCAAACCAGTATATCTATTCCAGAAGCAAGAGACTCCCAACTGTACACAGCGCTGTTTCTACCTGATTGGGTCTCCTCAGTACAGAATAGGGATCTGGTTTGGCTGGGTAAGAGGCTTGTGACTAGGGTCGGGAAGTAAGAGTTCTCATTAAGGAGACTGCCTATTAAGGCGCTTACAAGGTAGCTAAAAGAGGCTTAGTTTTCCTTATCCCGTCCTGGTAAACGTTGCATATTTTCCCTACAAGTTAAATATCTGCATATACATTCCTTCTACGTTTATCATCATTAACATTTAGGTTGTAGAGGCAGCATTTCTGCCCAACACACTATATGTACACGGTACCACGTATATATGTCTGGTGCAAGCTAGTTAGCAAAGCCCCATAGTGGCATCTGTCACTACTGAAAGATTTGTTGTTGCTTTTTCACAATGCAAAGTATTTTAGGGGTTAAAGGACATCTACCACCAGGATAAAGGGTTGTAAACCAAGCTCACTGACTTACTGATGTGTGCCAACTCTGGTAAGATCCGCTCTTTTAGCTTCTTATGTCCTAGAATGTCAGTGTATGTTATCGTGAAACTTCTTCATTACGTTAATAAGGAGTTATTTACATTATTTTAGTATGTCAGTGTGCTTGGTTTACAATCCTTCATCCTGGTGGTAAATGTCCTTTTACTGGGGGCATGGGAGGAATCTGAGTCGATGGTAGTTGCATTCGCAAAAACGGTTCTTATAAAAAAGCTAAAGTAACCTACCCCAGGTAAGCATTCATGCTTTGAACATGCTCAGGAAAAGGCTTCCCGCTATCCATATCAGTGATTCCAGCTTCTTTAAATGCATCTTTCTGTAAACCAAAAATACAGCACACTAGTAATTTCACTATTTATTCATAATAGTAAGAAATGTGATAGTGATACAAATGAACTTCAGTTCAGTTAGTTGAACAGTTTACTTACTCCATAATACCAGTTCAGCAAACTAATGACATGTAACAATACGTTCCTCTATAGTTTACCCCTAACCCCATTTAAGAACATCCATATTTTATTATAATATGTAATATAATATCTATATATTAGGATAACTAGGTGATGAGCATCACATGTAGGCAGGATATACATGAGAAAGATTATTGCAACAAACCCACTTCATGTGTGTGCGGGATTAACACAGCAGAACTGAACTCATGACGTCACCTCAGTCCAGCAGTTGTAGGTGCAGTCAGGTAAATCCCATACAGAAACGTCAGGACAAATTTGCTTATGTACAGCTGTCCTAAATGTACATGAAATCAGGAGGGGAGCTAGGATTTTTTCTGCTTCGGTTTCTTTTGCTACTTTTTGAGACAAGAAATTCTCAACTGAGACCAAATTCTCACGCTGCGCTCACATGTGGCACTTACATTGCATTTTGAATTGCAATACAACAGCCGAGGAGATTTGCCATATTATATTGCTTTTAACATTTACACTTATCAAACATAATGGCAACATGGTTGATATTGTCTTAGTGTTTTGTTAACCCCTAATCTCTGAACCTATTTTTCACGGCCATATTTCATTTTTTTATCAATGCATTCAACATTATGCTATAGATGTTATATATTTTAGTCACAATAGCTGTATGAGTCTTGTTTTTTGGGGGGTGAAATGTAGTTTCTCAATTTTGGGATTCATATGCCCTCTTGGGCATATTTTTGTGTATGTGATTTTCTTTTCTTTAATTTCCACTTTATTAATTTTTTTTAATTTTTTTAACTTTTTTTTATTTTACATTGTCCTTGAAAAATAGTAAAAAGTTTTTTTTTAAAGTTTTTAAAAAATTATATAAAACTAAAAATTCTAATCACCACTTTTACCTAGAAGTCATACAAATAAACTATAAAAATCATAAACACATTAGTTATCGCTGCATCCAAAAATGCCAGATCTATCAAAATATAACCCCGTAACGGAAAATAGCGCCCAAAGTTGAAAATGGTACATTTTTGCCATTTTGAAAAATATAAAAAAATTCAATAAAAAGTGATCAGAAGGTTGTACAGTCCTAAAAATATAAGCATTAAAAACGTCATCACAAGTAGCAAAAATGACACCACCCACAGCTCTTTACACCAAAGTATGAAAAAGTTATTAGCTCTAGAAGATGGCAGAATAATTTTGTAATTCTTGTAACTGTATGAAATCATTATAAAACCTATACAAATTTGGTATCCCCGTGATCATACAGCCCCCCAAAATAAAGTAGACATATAATTTGGGGCGCACAGTGAAAGCCGTAAAATCCAAACCCACAAGAAAACTGTGCAAATCACCAGTTTCACTGCATTTGGATTTTTTTTCCCGCTTCCCAGTGCACGGTATGGAATATTAAATAGTGTCACTATGAAGTGCAATTTGTTACACAGAAAATAAGCCATCACAGAGCTCTTTATATGGAAAAATAAAAAAGTTATAGATTTTTGAAGGTGGGGAGTGGAAAATGAAAACGCAAAAACTAAAAAGGCCTCAGCGTTAAGGGGTTAAATCTATCTAATAATAAAACCTGTATAAATTTGGTATCCCGGTGATCGTACCAAAGCAAAGAATAAGTTCAATGTATCATTTGGAGGGCACAGTGAAAGCTGAAAAAACTAAGTCCACAGGAATTTGACGTAATTTTTTTTTTCTTTTCAATATTTCTGTATTTGGAATTTTCCCCTACTAACCAAAATGCAGTGGAAATGGAATGGGTTTTGGGTACCTCAGAGGCTCTGCAAACATGTCATGGCACCTGAAAGCTAAAATCAAAATCTGCCCTAAAAAAGCTCAATAGTGCTCCTTCCCTTCTGTGCCCCGGGATGTGCCCAGATGGTTAAATCCACATGTGGGGTGTCCTGGAAACGGCTCAACATACCGTATATTCTGGAGTCAAGAAAAAAAAAAGTGTACTCACCTTTCAACGCCCCCCACGGCAGGTCCTCTTCTATCCATCACGGCTACGGCATCGGCTCCGTGTCCCCGCGCGGTCCGTCGTCGGCATCATGACATCATCTGCACACATTCTATTGAGTGCGCTGGCATCGATGTACAGAAGAGGACTTCCCGGAGCGGAGTCGGAAGGTGAGTACTCTTTGTGTTTTTTCCCTAAAGGCATTATTGCGGCAGGGGCTTCAGGCTATATACTACAGGGGGCTGGCAAACTATATATTACAGGGGGCTGGCAGGCTATATACTGCAGGGGGCAAATTTATAAATAATAAAATTAGAAAATTCAAAATAAAACCTTAATTTAGTTTTAATTTCTGTAAAATACTTTTAATAAGCTTGCTAAGTATAAGCTGAGGTACCTAGTTTTAACACAAAAAAAATGGGAAAACCTATTGACTTGAGTATAAGACTAGGTTGGGAACTGTACTAGTCATAGCTTCCACCGAGTTTATAGCTATTCAGCCCCATGCCCCCGAGTACACAGCCAGACAACCCATGCCCCCTAGTATATAGCCAGCTCATACCCATACTCCCCAGTATATAACCCCCAATATATAGTCAGCCCTCAGTATATTACCAGCACATGCCCCCAGTATATTACCAGCCCATGCCCCCAGTATATTACCAGCCCATGCCCCCCAGTATATAGCCTGCCACCCCATGACCCCATTATATTGCTTGTAAGCCCATGCCCTCCTCAGTATATAGCCTGCCATTCCGTGCCGCCAATATATAGCCTGCCAGCCCATGTTCCCAGTATATAGTCAGCTACTACCCCCCAATATATAGCCTGCCAGCCCATGCCACCAGTATTTAGCCAGATCATGTCCCAAGTATTTAACCTGCCAGCCCAGGCCCCCAGTATATAGCCAGCTCATGCCGCAAGTATATAGTCTGCCAGCACACGCCCCCCAGTATAGACCTGCTACCTGCTCCCAGTACATAGCTAGCGGCCTGCCCCAAGTATAACTAGCACAAAAAAAACCTCAATACTCACCTTTCTGACACCGCACGCAGGTCTTCTTCTTCTTTGGTCTTTGCACGCTGGCCGCGCACACACTATGACGTCAGCCACCTGCCACCTGGAAACCCACCAAATGAATTTCCTCTACAATATCTGTAGAGTTCAAAACAACATGAGGCCTCTATGCTATAAGAGAAAAGCTGTATAGAGTGTCCCACTATATTACATGTATTAGGACTCCCATTGGTCTCCATCATATGAATGAATGATCAGACATGTTGACCGAGTTTTGATAAAAAATATATGTGGCCGGGAGCGGGCTGACTAAAACAATAAAGTTGTACTTACCTCCCGGTGCCCTCCCGTATCCAGCGCTGCTGTCGCTTCGGTCCGGGCGCCATGTAAACAAACATGGCCGCCGGAGCAGCGCTGCATTCAGCTTCCGGCCGGACACGACAACCTTCCGGCCCCCATACACAATGCTGTGTATAGGGACGGACAGGCGTACCCGGCCACGGCCGGCCGGAAGCTGAATGCAGCGCTGCTCCGGCAGCCATGTTTGTTTACATGGCGCCCAGACCGGAGCGACAGCAGCGCTGGATACGGGAGGGCACCGGAAGGTAAGTACAGCTTTATTATTTTAGTCAGCCCGCTCCCGGCCACATATATATATATTTTTTTAAACTCTGACAACCCCTTTAAATTTATCAGAAGTATTGAGGGAGATGGTCAGAAGAAATAGCTGTTGGCCAAACAAGTCAGTGGGAACGAGATTATATTAATTTTACATTTTTACCCTATTGTACAGTAAATGATGGATTACCTACCACAAACAACAAAATTTCCTTTTTTTGTTTTACAGAAATCTAAACAATTACCTGTTTCATCAAGTCATCTCCAGACACTACAGCAATCTTCAAATCAAGATCACTTTTCTTCACAATCTCATGCAGAGCAGCAGCGCAGGCCAAAGGGTTTGTACCTCCGGCATTACTGATGACACGAATACCTAGCAAAATAGTCACATTATTATATTCAGCTTGGGGAGTTTACTCCCTCTGCAAAGAATATAATCTGCTGGTAACATGCTGTAGAGAAATGCTTTATCTGTCCGTTCTGCCATTTCTGAGAATTTCCCATTTGGTTCCATATGCTAATGAGGCAGTTGGTGCATCGGTAGCACTGTTATTCCCGCCTGGACCACCATCCTCCACATCAGATAAATTTGTCTTATGAGAACCATGGGGTGATACTCCATTAAGAGGGATTCGGACATTTTTGGCATATGCAATATCTTTCTCTGCGCATCACTCCAGCAGAGGTGGTTGTATCCAATGACAACAATCTTGTTTCTAAGGGACCATAAGACTCCATTTATGGGAAATTAGGATCACACAGCTACATTTTTTAATTACAGTATTTTTGGACAATAAGGCGCACCGGATTATGAGGCGCACCATCAATGAATGCCTGCTAAAACGTCTAGGTTCATATAAGGCGCACCTGATTGTAAGGATGAATGACCAGCAGATGGCAGACCTGTCCTGTGCACAGTTCAAGGCAGCTGTTGTCTGTAAGTAAGGTTCATATATAAGGCGTACTGGATTATAAGGCGTACCTTTGATTTCTGAGAAAATCAAAGGATTTTTTGTGCGCCTTATAGTCAGAAAAATACGGTACATTAAATTGAAGAAAATATGTATATTGCTGGTGAATTGTATTAAATGACAATGCCCGGATAAGAATACCCTTTAAGAGAGAATTATTCAACTTTTGAATAAAGTAGGAAAAAAGAGGGAAAAAAGAAACATTGTATCACTCAAGTTGGAACAATAGAATAGGATTAGAAAATCACTTAACAAATGAATGTGTCATACAATACCTGACTTGTGAAGGTCTTTCAGATATGGAGCCATAGCTGTGTGTACAAAGTCAGGAGTAAATCCAAGATTCTGCAAGTACAACGTAATCTTATCAGAACAATTCAGCCCGGGTCACAAGTATACTGTACATTTACAGCCATTCCTCTAAATGCATGAAAGTTAGTAAGCAGGGTAAGCAAAACCTTCACTACTACTTTGCTCTTCCAGGTGTAGAAGTAATGTATCGGCACTACTAAAGAAGATCTCTAGCATAAGTGCTCATTCCCACTATTGGTTATAACTGGTTGAGGGAGGTGGTAGACTCCCATTACCTCACAACAACACAAGAAAACAAGTAAAAGGAAATCAACCATCAGGGATCTACTTTCTGAAGTTTCCCCCTCCGTACCCTGTCCCCAAACCATTTTTACCTAACTTCAGCCTTTGCTAAAATAAACTTTATCTACTTAATTATATTTCCTTTATGCAAATTAATTGCAGGGGCTACTGGGAGCGTGGAGTAGCGTCAGATACCCATCTCAGCGCAGAACTCCCAAGCTGCGAGTACATTGCTGGCAGTGAAACAGGAGCTACTGCGCTTGCATGCTGCTGTAGACACGCCCGATCAAAAAAGACCAGCAGGTAGGCAGATCTGCAGGGGCTACTGGGGAAGTTGAGTAGCCCTCGCCCCGGAGCTCTCTGAGGCTCCTCCACTCCTCCAGGAGTCCCTGAAATAAATTTGCATAAAGAAGTTTATTTTACCAAAGGCTGCATTCCAGAGTTAGGTAAAAAACAGTTTGGGGACGGGGCCAGAAGGGAGAATCTGCATCGGGAACTACTTCTGAAAGTAAATTCCAGATGTTAGGTTTCCTTAAAGCAAAGCTGAAATTGTACAAGTCCGTATACTCACAGGGGACTTGGCTTTTACCGCTGCCAGAAGCGACATTGTTATTTCAGAGAGGTAGTCAAAAACTAAGAAATCCAACTTTCCTCCATAAATGAGCTGCGGAACTAGAAACAAAGTGAAAACATATTACATTTTATATAGGTTACAGTATTATTTTATGTGCATAAATATATATCATAATATCATTAATAACTATATTGTCCCTTATGCATAGGAATGGCCAAATATACTCCCAATTGTCTTTCTCTTACCTTTATAAATAACAGGGACAGATAGAAGGGGGCTTGCAGTAAATATTACTCTATGGGGAATGGGAAGCAAACAGAAACCTTTCTGATCACTTTTGGTATTTAGTTTCCACTATGCTATTTCATAATGGAAAACTCAGATGCATATGTGAGCTGGCTAAGTCAGCCCCCGCAGTCTCACAACCAATGGACAGAGAAGGTGACTACTCTTACAATCAACAAGTTTGCCAGCCGCCTTCACTGGTACCACTGATGGTGCCAACACAAGAAATGTCTCCCTTGACAAGCAAAAATCAGAAGAAGCAAAGAAAGGCTGCTATTGAATGTGTTTGCTGGATAACGTCTTAATGGAAATCTACCATCAAAATCATGGATGATAAACCATGGACACTTACTCATAAATCCAGGCACTGTGACTGTATTAATATTCTTATATTTTTCATCCTTCCTTTTAAAATTATGCTACCAGAGCCCCTCCATGAAGCAGCTTTGCAGGCTGTTCATAGTGCAGGAGCACTTTTCTCCCTACCACTTACAGCAGGCAGTGGGAGAGTAAAGTTCTGAGGGAGCAGTGGGGTGGGTGAGACAGTGTAACAGCCTGTGAAGCTACAGCATAGCGGGACTCTGGTAAAGCCCCTTGATTTTAGAAGAAAGAAGGAGATGGATAACAAATGTAAGTGTCACACTGCCTGGATCTATGAGTAACTGTCCATGGTTATAATTTGCTCCTCAAATATAAAATAAGGTTTGGGCAGAATACTTAGATGTTAACATTCCGAATCCTTTTGTTCTTAAGGGAGAAAAACTGCCAATTGAAGTGTTTGTCAACTGCTTTTCCCCCCTCTTCCTAGTCAGAGACGTTAATAATTGTAAAAAAAATATTTTATATGCGCACCTGAAGCTGCAGTATCACCCCAAAATCCAGATGCACAGCCAATTCTTACTGGAGGGCGTCTCTGGGTGGAAGGTGGACATTCCTGTTCTACAGAACCCACAGATAGCTGTCGTATGCAGGTCCGGCTCACTGGATTGTACAGAAGCCCGGCTTCTGGCCTCCATGATGGGATGCACCTTCGTGCTAAAACAAAAAAAGTCCACCCCATCTCTGAGGAAGGAAGAGAGATGTACTGCAGATGTTTAGCAGGCTCCTTTCAGTCCTCGTGTCCAACTGCTACGCAACCTGTAAAATAAAAGACTAGTGTTTACTTCAAGTGAAACGACATCACTGATAATACAACTACAGACATGCAATACAGGGATAAAAATGCTAAGACTGTGAATGTGTAGTCAAAACATCCCCACTGCTAGGACCACTACATGGTGCAGGGTCCACTCCAGGTTTCAGTAGGTCCCTGGACGACAGAGCCACAGTGGGCCCCTTTGCAGTGAACTAACGTGGCGCCATTCAAAACGGTCTTCTGTTCCTTAGTTTATCATATCAAACAGCCCCCTGATGGTGATTTTATATAAGCCCCCCCTCACACCCTATGAATTTATTAGATACAGCCCCCTTTACCCCCAATGATTCCTTATGTACAGCCTTATGTGGCCCCCACCAGCAGCTCTGGGCCCCGGTACTTGCCCAGGTATGGCCAGTGCTAGCGCCGGCCCTGACATGGTGAACAAAGCTTCTAGTGCTGTGATCAATAAAGGTTACACTCAATCTATTTCATATTCACGACTTATCCTATGTATAAGCCCAGGGCTGGCGCCAGAACTGGGCATGCCCGGGTAAGTGCCGGGGCCCACATAAGACTATACATAAAGGAATCCATGGGGGTGAGGGAGGCTTTATCTAATGAATCCCTATGGGTGAGGGGGACTTTATATAAAATAATCATGAGGGGGCTGATTGGTATTATAAACTAGGGAATATTTTAGGGAACAGGAGATTGTTTTAGTTTCTAAATTTTTAATGCCTCCATGTGAGTTCACTGCAAAGGGGCCCACTGAAACCTGGAGCAGACCCTGTATAAGCCATTATTATGTTATGGATGAAAACCCTTTAAAATTATTGCCTTATTGTGAGAACCCCTGTCTATACATTCTATTAAGGTATTAGGGTATACAAAGTTCACCAAGGGGAGGGGTTCTCACTCCTTTATGCCCCATGTATTTCCTAGATGGCCATTTATGTGACTATACAATAATGCTCCATTTACCATTTTGTAAAAAACAAAATGCATGAAAAAACGCAAGGAGGTGCAAGTAAAGTAACATGTGTGCATATAGCCTTAGTGTTCCCTTTATATTTTGAACATTGTATACAATCGCCACAATCCTAAACTTTATATAAATATAATTATAAAAAACAAAACAAATACAAAGTGTCCTAAATGTTGCAGTTTGTGTGTACAATGTGTGACAGCAGTGTATAGCTCCCCATACTACCTCCCGGCCTCCTGTAGATAATTTACACTATACATCTACAGTGCGCAGGCTCATTTCCCACCAGCACGAGGAAAGGACAAAGGTCGCTTTGTATGTATAGCTTTCACTTGCAGACTGTGCATTACTTTTAGGCAGTGCCACAATAGTGAAGAGGGCTGACTTTTACAAATATTTGCATAAAAATAAAGCTGGGTTCATGCTAGGCCTGGGGTGGGGGTGCAAGGTTATCACTGGAGTATCAACTGTGCAATTTACAATAGGGTAAAACTGCAAACAAAGGAACAACAGATATAATTGTTTTTGTGCATAAAGTATTCCCCTATTTCAAAATAATTATTAAATGTTATACTATATAGCCAGCGCTTGATATTAAGCCCTTAACAAACAGGCCCTTTTTCATTTTTGCGTTTAGCATGTAAAGAGCTGTATTAGGGCTTGTTTTCTGAATAACATATTTGCACTTCATAGTGATGGTGTATTTAAATGAAATGAAATTGGTGCAAAAAAAATGCATTTGCGCCATTTACTTGTGGGCTTGGATTTTAAGGCTTTCACTGTGTGCCCAAAATGATATGTTGACTTTATTCTTTAGGTCAGTGTGATCATGAGAAAACCAACAAATTTATATAGGTTTTATATTGTTTCATACATTTACTAAAGTTAAAACCTGTACAAAAAAAAATATTTTGTTTTGCCATCTTCTGACGCTAATAACTTTTTCATACTTTGGTGTACGGAGCTGTAGGTGGTGTCATTTTTTCGACTTTTGATTATGTTTTCAATGCTACCATTTTAAGGACTTTTGATGACTTTTTATTG
This sequence comes from Engystomops pustulosus, assembly GCA_019512145.1. Taxonomy (NCBI): domain Eukaryota; kingdom Metazoa; phylum Chordata; class Amphibia; order Anura; family Leptodactylidae; genus Engystomops; species Engystomops pustulosus. The sequence goes on along the minus strand of CM033641.1, from coordinate 64,389,964 downwards.
AATTTTTTACATTTTTCAAAATGGCAAAAAAAGGCATTTTTGACCTTGAAACTAATTTTCTGTTACTGGGTTAAACGCCGGGAATAACCGTTGTTATATTTCGATAGATCAACACTTTGGGACACAGCGATACCTTTTTACTGTTTTACGGTTTATATTTATATCAGTTCTAGGGAAAGGGGGTGATTAGAATTTTTATTTTTTTTTATGTAATTTTTTTTAACTTTATTTTTTACTTCATTTTTTTACTGTTTATCAGACCCCCTAGGGTACTTTAACCCTAGGTTGTCTAATTGATCCTAACATATACTGCCATACTACAGGAGTTTACACATTATGTATTACAATGTGCATTGTAATAGATGGGATAAAACATAGCAGCCTTGAATCATTGTATGACTCAAGGCTGTCATAGAAACTGATCGCCGCCCCACAATGACATTACAGGGGTGGCGATAAAATCTAATATGGCGGCACCCACTCGCCGCTGGGATTTAAATTCCTCCAGCAGCTTTGCCAGAGGCATTTACGTAGTTAGCACCCGTGATCAGTGCCAGCACCGACTGCGGGTGTTACCGGTGGTTGTTTGCTGCAATGTGCAGCAAACACCCAACTTGTATTGAAAGGGCTCAGCCCATTGAGCCCTCTCCATACAGTAGCGTCACAACGTCACACGTCGGTTAGGGGTTTACCCTGCCACCATTTAATCTGGATGTACCAAGAGGTAAAGCAGGAATTGCGCCTTTATCAAGGATTGGATGCCTGTGTGTGTCCATACAATGTCCATAATTTTTCACATGCAAATCTGCATTTTCACAGCATTAAGAATGGGGTAACACTTTCCTTGATCACTGCTGAATCCCTACATTGGAATGGATTTTGGTTAGGGGTAGTTTAACATTGGCGTTGGTGCTGTGTTTGAGTTGGTCTATCAGCCTCACCCGTCAGAAAAAAACAGACCTGTTTCTTGCGCACAATAGACTTCTATGAGCTTCTGCAAATGGTTTATGTAACACATGCAATGCATACCCTGATTCTACTGTGATTAGATGAAGTCGATTTACATACATATATAATTTCTGCACTTGTGGAATCATAATCATTGCATAGTAGTCTGCTGTATCCATTTCTGCAGGTAGTGTTAGTAATCAGCCATGGAGATCTGTGTAACCATACCTTTGTGGCTACAGCAGTGACTTATAGCAGGAAGGAGGATGTGTCCTGTCAAACACCAGAATCCAGCTACAATCCTAGAATATAACTACATTCTTCACAATATACATCACACATGTATGGTTAAAACTGCTGATATATTCCCTGCAGTGGTGTACTATAGTCACAATATTCACTACATGTGAACACATCCTTAGGATTTATATGCCAGACGCAACCTGGCAATGTAGTGGATGCCTGTGTGTGTCCATACAATGTCCATAATTTTGAAGGATTTTTCACATGCAAATCTGCATTTTCACAGCATTATGCCATTGCATATGAGTTTTCTTGGGTCCTCCATTACACATACACAAGGTCACATATGTGGACCTGATGTGTGCAGGATTCAGAGTGTAAGTCATATCAGGTCCACATGCAGCTTTATTATACACAAGCAGTGTCATGATTACATAACATACAATGTAACTTCTATGAGGACCTGGTGCCGTGCGGCTGGTGTGAACAGGTTGCTGCAATCGCTCCTGCGATCACAATGGACTAATAAATCACAGTGTGACCAGAGGTGACATGGTAGCCCTGGAGCCAGGACCAAAACAAATGCTCAGTCCCCCGAGCCCCGGAGCGGGCAGAGCGGCGAATCCTCCCGCTCCGCAGCCCGTGCACAGTGCAGGGCACTGCAGGCACAAGCACCGGGCACACCGCCGGGCACCGCCAACACCCCGCATTTTACTAAAGTTTTCCTACTTACTCCACAGCCGTAGCGGCTCATCCGGAGGACCATGACAGTCTCAACCAGCCAGCACATTCAAATAGGGGTTATCTTACTGCTCGCAATGTAAAACAAAGCACAACGGGACGGAAAACGAGAGCTTTTTCAGTAACTGTAGAGAAAACTTTATTTTATTGCTTTACTTTTATTACTTATTTAAAATAATAATTAACAGTACATTAAAAAATGTTATGTAACATATTGGCGCCCCCTCTTTCATAAGTTGGATCAGTCCACACATAAAGCAGGGCGGCTCTGGTGTAATTCCGCCGCCGTCCAGTAGATGGCAGGTGGAGCCTGTTGTTTGTACATTGTGTCAGTTCCGTGTAAGTTTCCGTATAGAATGTGAGCGCAGACCCCCTGCTGCCCGTAGCCGGTACTTCCGTATGTGTGATATACATGTACACTGCTATATAAGGAGCCCTACAGGAGGCTAGTACCGGGACCCGCTACACCACAGCTGCTGACGGGCTCCAGTGTGGGGGAGGGGAGGAACACTGCACTCACATGTGATACAGGACTGGACTGTGCTGTGCTGCACTCTATAGTGACCATAACAAGGGGTGGCATAGGGGGCCCTTAACCCAGTGGTAGCACACAGGAGCACTACATAATATTAAGGTGCAGCAGTGTCTCAGTGGGGGTCATTTACTAAGGACCCGAATCACATTTTTCCGCCGGGTTACCCGTATATTTCCGATTTGCACCGATTTTTCCCTGAATTGCCCCGGGTTTTTGGCGCACGTGATCGGATTGTGGCGCATTAGTGCCGGCATGCATGGAAATGGGGGACGTGGCCATAAGAAAACCCGACGGATTCGGAAAAAACGTCATTTTTTTTTTAAAAAAAAGTGTCGCTTGACACGCGCTTACCTGCACCCATGGTAAGACGGTGAACTTCAGTGAACTCCGACGGAATTCAGCGCACTACCTTAGTGAGTCGCCGGAAGACCCGAATCCTCCACAGAGAACGCGCCGCTGGATCGCGACAGGACCGGGAAAGTAAATCTGCCCCATTGTCTCGAACTGTTGCATTACTTAAAATTGTCACTTCAAAAATTCCAGCTATTGAGTACAGTAGCATTGGCTTTCGAATAATGGCTGATGTACAGGTGTCATTAGGCCTCGCTGATCTCATACTGATGGCCCCACTTAAGGAGATTTATCTATTTTAAAAAAGTCACGCTTGTGCTGTCTAAATATTTAGGTTAGTAAATCTCCCCCTCTATTCTCAAACCCGTTTTCTCAGGCAGTCATAGGCAGATTATTGCATCACATATATTTTGGATGCAGTGTGAAACAATGGTCCACCACCTGCTCCAAATAGCCAGCACTCCAGGTGGTCACCCAGCTTTTTCAAAGGGAAGACGGAGTTGGACCCTAATTTATTTGATATTGTCGGCCTATCAATATAAAGGTCCTGGTAACCTCTTTTAGCCAGGATGCTTGCTATTAGTGCCCGTCTCATAAACAAGGCCATATACACAGTGCCCCCAGATCCATGACAGCCACATAGTGCCCCTCCATACCCATGACACTCAATTACTGCTGCGCTCCATTCTCTGCATGACAAGTTGTTAGCTGTTCCTTGATCTGCGACTGTACTATAACACAGCCATACATACCTATCCTGATGGCAGGTGGTGGTGTGGAAATTGGGGAACACAGGTTATCCAACTATACTATATAGAGTCAAAAAATATTCAGGTCAAGAATAGACTGATATCTATGCCCTAAATGATGTCTTAACAGAGGTCCAGTTTGCCAATCTGTAATCTAGAGCACAACCTTACTGGTGTATAACAAGGTCACAAGGTAATAATCTAGAGCACAACCTTACTGGTGTATAACAAGGTCACAAGGTAATACCGAAGATGAGGTGGAAGCTCGTTATATAAGGAGTGCAGATGTCCCCTGGAAGTCATGAGAAGTGACAGAGATATACAATAATAGACACCATGCAGCCGAGGCTTTCAACATTACAACAGGCATGCAGAAGAGATGTCTAACTGGACACAAAGTATTTATAGTGCTTGAAGCCCATCCAAGTGCACAAAGTGTTTAGAAGGATTTCAGATGGATCTACACATGAGGAGAGTGGAACAAACCACTCAATCATGCAGACAGCAGCCATACAGTATGCTGAGGACATGTGTGTTCCTAGATTACCTTGTGCATGTAAACTGCTCAATGTGGTAATAGCTGAAGCTTCTACATGGTGATTGAAAGCACCACAAAGGCTTCTCCCATGTGTAAATTATGATATAGTAAGTATCCATTCTGAAGACAGTAGTTGTGGTGATCTGCAGAAAATGACAGTAGATCTGATCCTTGCACTATTAATAGTATAGTTTCTAAAAACACTTTTAGAAAACCAAAAATTAATTAAAAAAAAAGATTCTGGTAAAAATATCTACAACATATCTGACCAATGGTGACTTACATTTCGTATAAGTATTTAGGTTCAAAAGAGAAAGTTTGACAGCCGAACACAAACCTCGACTAAAATGAGAAGTGTAAAAATATCAGCAACGTATCTAATACACCTGCCCCTAATGCGGCCTCTGTTACTGTAATGCTCATTTTTATATTATTGTCCCCAGAGGCAATATGGACTTGTCCAAATCCATTTTATGCATTTATGAAAACTACGAATTAGGCTACATTCACATTTTATGGATGCAGATGTCCAAGGTACCAGATTATACAGTCATGGCCATATGTTTTGAGAATGACACAAATATTATATTTTCACATGATCTGTTGCCCTCTGGTTTTTATGTGTGTATATTATATTTTCACATGATCTGTTGCCCTCTGGTTTTTATGTGTGTTTATCAGATGTTTTTATCACATACAGAAATACAAGTGCAATCACGAGTAACAAAAGCTTTTATTGACACTTGGAATGAGTTACTGCAGCAAGTCAATATTTGCAGTGTTGACCCTATTTCTTCAGGACCTCTGCAATTCTCTCTGGCAGCTCTCAATCAACTTCTGGACCAAATAGCTACCACAGCACAGAGCTTGTTAGTGGAGACCTTGGAGCAGGCCGGGGTGTCAGGAGGGCAGCAAAGAAGCCACTTCTCTCCAGAAAAAACACTCAGAGACAGACTGATATTCTGCAAAAGTCAGGGAGTGGACTGCTGACTGGGTAAAGTCATTTTCTCTGATTACCCCTTTCCGATTGTTTGGAACATCTCTACAGCTGTTCGGAGAGACAAGGTGAGCGATACCACCAGTCTTGTCTCATGCAGCTGTAAAGCATCCTCACACCATTCATGTGTGGGGTGCTTCTCAGACAAGGAATCGGCTCTCTCACAGTCTTCGCAAAAACACATCCATGAATAAAAGAGTGGACCAGAATGTTTCCTCCAAAGAAACTTCTCCCACCGTCCAAGACAGTTGGTGATAACAATGCCTTTTCCAGCATGATGGAGCACCTTGCCATAAAGCAAGGGTGATAACTAATGGCCAGGGAACAAAACATAGAGATTGTGTCCATGGCCTGGAAACTCCCAGATCTTAATCCCATTGAGAACTTGTGGTCAATCATCAAGAGACGGTGACAAACAAAACCAACAAATTGTGACACAATGCAAGCATGATTGTGCAGAATGGATGCTATCAGTCAGAATTGGTCCAGATGTGATTGAAGCTGCCAGGAGAATTGCAGAGGTCCTGAAGAAATGGGTCAACACGCAATATTGACTTGCTGCATTAACTCATTCCGGTCAATAAAAGCTTTTGTTACTCATTGATTGCACTGTATTTCTGTATGTGATAAAAACATCTGATACACACATAAAAACCAGAGGCACAGATCATGTGAAAATATACATTTTGTGTCATTCTCAAACATATGCCATGACGTGTAACTGGTGCCTTGCCATCGGGCCTCATAAAATGTGAATGTAGCCCTAATTCGTAGTTTTCATAAATGCATAAAAGTGATTTGGACAAGTCCAATTGCCTCGGGGACTAAAATAAATGAGCTTACAGTAACAGAGGCCGCTTAGGGGCAGGGGTATAGATACGGCGATATTACACTTCTCATTTTAGTCGAGTTTGTGTTCGGCTGTCAAACTTTCTCTTTGAAACCTAAATACTTATACAATGAGGCACCATTGGTCAGATATGTTGTGATTTTTTACCAGAATCTTTTTTTTTTTTTATAATTTTTGGGTTCTAAAATGTTTTTAGAAACTATACTATTAATTGGCAAGGATCAGATCTACTGTCATTTTCTGCAGATCACCACAACTACTGTCTTCAGAATGAATACTTACTATATCATAATTTACACATGGGAGAAGCCTTTGGGTGCTTTCAATACCATGTAGAAGCTCAGCTTTACCCACTTGAGCAGTTTACATGCACAAGGTATCTAGGAACACACATGTCCTCGCACCTGTAGCTGCTGTCTGCATGATTGAGGTGTTTGTTCCACTCTCCTCATGTGTAATCCATCTGAAATCCTTCTAAACACTGTGCACTTGGATGGGCTTCAAGCACTATAAATACTTTGTGTCCAGTTAGACTCTCTATTGCACTGTTTATGTTGAAAGCCTCGGCTGCATGGTGTCTATTATTGTATATACTCTGTCACTTTCATCTTCCAGGGACACCTCTGCACTCCTTATATAACGAGCTTCCACCTCATCTTCGTATACCTTGTGACCTTGTTATACACCAGTAAGGTTGTGCTCTAGATTACACAAACTGAGTTGGACATAACATGATAGGCAATCAGGATAGGTATGTATGGCTGTGTTATAGTACAGTCGCAGATCAGGAACAGCTAACACTTGTCATGCGAGTGGACGCAGCATATATGTGAGTGTCATGGGTATGAGGGGCACTATGTGGCTGTCATGGATCTGGGGGCACCTGTGATATGCCTGTTTATGAGACGGGCACTAATAGCAAGCATCCTGGCTAAAAGAGTTACCAGGACCTTTATATTATATGATGGCCGACAATATCAAATAAATTAGGGTCCAACCCGTCTCCTTTGAAAAAGCTGGGTGACCCCTGGAGTGCTGGCTATTTGGAGGCAGTGGTGGACCATGTGCACACACTGCATCCAAAATATATGTGATGCAATAATCTGCCTATACTGCCTGAGAAAACGGGTTTGAGAATAGAGGGGGAGATTACTACCTAAATTAGACAGCACAGCGTGACTTTTTTAAATAGATAATCTCCTTAAGTGGGGGCTCAGTATGAGATCAGCGAGGCCTAATACACCTGTACATCAGCCATTATTCGAAAGCCAATGCTACTGCTACTCATGCTGGAATTTTTGAAGTGCCAATTTTAAGTAATGCAACAGTTCAAGACAAGGGGGCAGATTTACTTTCCCGTCCTGTCGGCGATCCACGCGCTTCTCTGTGGAGGATTGGGTCTTCCGCGACTCACTAAGGAAGTGCGCTGAATTCCGTCGAAGTTCACTGAAGTTCACCTTCTTACCCATGGTGCAGGTAAGCCGTTGTCAAGCGACACTTTTTTTTTTTTAAAAAAAAGACGTTTTTTTCCGAATCCGTCGGGTTTTCTTATGGCCACGTCCCCCATTTCCCATGCGCATGCCGGCACTAATGCGCCACAATCGATCACGTGCGCCAAACCCGGGCAATTCAGGAAAAATCGGCAAATCGAAATATAAGGGTAACCCGGCGGAAAAAGTGATTCGGTCCTAGTAAATGACCCCCACTGAGACAACTGCGCACCTTAATATTATGTAGTGCTCCTTGGTTGACCACTGGGTTAAGGGCCCCTATGCCACCCCTTGTTTATGGTCACTATAGAGTGCAGCACAGCTCCAGTCCTGTATCCATGTGAGTGCAGTGTTCCTCCCCTCCCCCCACACATGGAGCCCGTCAGCAGCTGTGGTGTAGCGGGTCCCGGTACTAGCCTCCTGTAGTCCTTATATAGCAGTGTACATGTATTCACACATACGGAAGTACCGGCTACGGCGAGCAGGGGGTCCGCTCTCACATCTATACGGAACTTATCACGGAACTGACGCAAAACAAAAAAACACAAGGCTCCCCTGCCATCTACTGGACGGCGGCGGAATTACACCAGAGCCGCCCTGCTTATGTGTGGACTGATCAACTTATGAAAGAGGGGGCGCCAATATGTTAACATAACATTTTTTTAATGTACTGTTAATTATTATTTTAAATAAGTAATAAATAAAGCAATAAAATAAATTTTCTCTCACTACATTCGAAAAGCTCGCTTTTCCCGTCCCGTTGTGCTTTGTTTTACATTGCGAGCAGTAAGATAACCCCTATTTGAATGTGCTGGCTGGTTGAGACTGTCGTCCTCGGCTCCGGATGAGCCGCTACGGCTCGTGAGTAATAGAAACATTTAGTAAAATGCGGGGGTTGGCGGTGCCCGGCGGTGTGCCGCGTGCTTGTGCCTGCAGTGCCCTGCACTGTAGCAGGCTGCGGCGGGCAGGAGATTCGCCGCTCTGCCCGCTCCGGGGCTCGGGGGACTGAGCATTTGTTTTGGTCCTGGCTCCAGGGCTACCATGTCACCTCTGGTCACACTGTGATTTATTAGTCCATTGTGATCGCATGGACGATTGCAGCAACCTGTTCACACACAGCCGCACGCACCACGGTCCTATGAAGTATACATTGATGTTATGTAATCATGACACTGCTTGTGTCATAAAAGCTGCATGTGGACCTGATATGACTTACACTCTGAATCCTGCACATCGTCAGTCCACAATGTGACCTTGTGTAGTTGTAATGGAGGACCCAGAAAAACCATATGCAATGGCATATGCTGTGAAAATGCAGATTTGCATGTGAAAAATCCTTCAAAATTATGGCATTGTGGACACACAAGCAATCCACTACCTGGCAGTTTGCGTCTGGCATATAAACCTAAGGATGTGGTTCACATGTAGGTGAAATTGTGACTATAGTTACAACCAGGCAGGGAAATATAGCAGCGTTAACCAGACATGTGTGATGTATATTGTGAAGAATGTAGTTATTATTCTAGGATTGTAGCTGGTTCTGGTGTTTGACAGACACTACCTCCTTCCTGCTATAAGTCACTGCTGTGCCACAAAGGTATGGTTACACAGATCTCCAGGGCTGATTACTAACCTACCTGCAGAAATGGATACCAGCAGACTACTATGCAATGATTTGATTCCACAAGTGCAAAATTATATATGTATTAAATCGTCTTCATCTAATCACAGTAATCAGGGTAATGCATTGCATGGTTACATAAACCATTTGCAGAAGCTCATTAGAAGTCTATGCGTGCGCAAAACACAGGTCTGTTTTTTTCTGACGGTGGCTGATAGACCAACTCAAACACAGCACCAACGCCAATGTTAAACTAAACTACCCTAACCAAAATCCATTCCAATGTAGGGATTCAGCATGATCAAGGAAGTGTTACCCCATTCTTAATGCTGTGAAAATGCAATTTGCATGTGAAAAAATCTCAATAGGGACATTGTATGGCACACACAGGCATCCAACTCTTGATAAAGGCGCAATTCCTGCTTACCTCTTGGTACATCAGATTAAATGTGGGCAGGGTAAACCCCTAACCGACGTTGACGTTGTGACGCTACTGTATGGAGAAGCTCAAGTGGCTGAGCCCTTTCAATCAAGTTGGGTGTTTGCTACCTTGCGCAAACACCACCACCGGTAACACCTCCACCCATCGGTGCTGGCAGCTGATCACGGTGTGCTAACTACGTCATGCCTCTGGCAAGCTGCTGAGGAATTTAAATCCCAGCGCGAGTGGGTGCCGCCATATTACGAATTAAGTCACTCCTGTATATGGCAGTATAAATGTTACGGATCATTCGACAACCTGGGTTAAAGTACCCTAGGGGTCTGATAAACAGTAAAAAGAAAGTAAAAATAAAGTTAAAAAATAACATCAAAAAAAAAAATTCTATAACCCCTACTCCTCCCATTTCCCTAGAACTGATATAATATAAACCTGTAACCGTAAAAAGGTATCTAAAGGACATCGAATAAATCAACGTATTCCGGCGTAACCAGGACAGAAATATTTCAGTCAAAAATGCCTTTTTGTCCCATTGTTGAAAATGAAAATCACATAAAAAGTCACACAAAAGGCCTTAAATGGTATAGCAGAAAACAATCAAAGTCGAAAAAGAGACACCATCCTACAGCCGTACACCAAAGATGAAAAGTTATTACGCGCAGAGAGGGCAAACAAATTTTTTTGTACAGGGTTAACTAGAAATGTAGGAATCAAAAACCAAATGTTGTGCCATGGATCACACGACCAAACGAAAAAGCAACATACATGGGGGGCACACAGGAAGCCTTAAACCAAGCCCACAGAAAGGCGCAAATGCATTTTTTGCACATCATTATAAATACACCACACAGAAGTGGCAATATGTATTCAGAAACAAGCCCTAATACAGCTCTTTACGGCTAAACGCAAAATGAAAAGGCCTGTTTGTTAAGGGCTTAATATCAGCGCTGGCTATATAGTATAACATTTATAATATTATTTTGAAATGGGGAATACTTTATGCACAAAACAACAATTATATCTGTTGTCCTTGTTTGCAGTTACCCTATTGTAAATTTGCCAGTTGATACCAGTGATAACCTTGCACCCCACCCAGGCCTAGCATGAACCCAGCTTTCATTTTTATGCAAAATATTGTAAAAGTCAGCCCTCTTCACTATTGTGGCACTGCCTAAAAGTAATGCACAGTCTGCAAGTGAAAGCTATACATACAAAGCGACCTTTGTCCCTTTCCTCGTGCTGGTGGAAATGAGCCGTGCGCACGGGAGATGTATAGTGTAATTATCTACGGAGGCGGGAGGTAGTAGGGGAGCTATACACTGCGGTCACACGTGGACCACACAACTGCAACATTTAGACACTTTGTATTTGTTTTGTTTTTTATAAATATATTTATAAGTTAGGATTGTGGCGTTGTATACAATGTTCAAAAATAAAGGGAACACTAAGGCTATTGCACACATGTTACTTTACTGCACCCCGGCGGTTTTTTCATGCATTTGTTTTTACAAAGGGTAAAGGAGCATTATTTGTATAGTCACTAAATGGCCACTAGGAAATACAGGGGCATAAAGAGTGAGAAACCCCTCCCCTTGGTGAACTTTGTACCCTAATACCTTAATAGAATGTATAGACAGGGGTTCGCACATAAGGCAATAATTTTAAAGGGTTTCATCATCCATAACATAATAATGGCTTATAACGGGTCGCTCCAGTTTTCAGTGGCCCCTTTGCAGTGAACACTCACATGGAGGCTTAAAAATTTAGAAACTAAACCACATCTCCTGTTCCCCTAAAATTCCCTAGTTTATAATCCAATCAGCCCCTCATGATTATTTTATAAAGTCCCCTCACCCATAGGGATTCATTAGATAAAGCCCCCTCACCCCATGGATTCCTTTATGTTAGTCTTATGTGGGCCCCGGCACTTACCCGGCATGCCCAGTTCTGGCGCAGCCCGGGCTTATACATAGATAGTGCGTGAATATGAAATAGATTGTTGTAACCTTTTGGATCACAGCACTAGAAGCTGGTTCACCATGTTAGGGCCGGCGCTAGCACTGGCCATACCTGGGCAGTATCACCGGGCCCCCAGAGCTGCTGGTGGGGGCCACATAAGGCTGTACATAAGGAATCATTGGGTTAAAGGGGGCTGTATCTAATAATTCATAGGGTGTGAGGGGGGCTTATATAAATCCCCATCAGGGCTGTTTGATATGAATAAACTAAGGAACAAAGACCGTTTGAATGGCGCCTACGTAGTTCCCTGCAAAGGGGCCCACGTGGCTCTGTCGTCCAGGGACCTACAAACCTGGGGACCCTGCACACATGTAGTGGTCCTAGCAGTGGGATTTTTGACTCACATTCACATCTTAGCATTTTAATCCCTTATTGCATGTCTGTAGTTGTATTATCAGTGATGTCTTTTACTTGAAGTAAACACTAGTCTTTTATTTTACAGGTTGCGAGCAGTTGACACGAGACTGAAAGGAGCCTGCTAAACATCTTGCAGTACATCTCTCTTCCTTCCTCAGAGATGGGTGGACTTTTTTGTTTTAGCACGAAGGTGCTCCCATCATGAGGCCAGAGCCGGGCTTCTGTACAATCCAGTGAGCCGACCTGCATACGACAGCTATCTGTGGGTCTGTAGAACAAATGTCCACCTTCCACCCAGAGACGCCCTCCAGAAGAATTGGCTGTGCATCTGGATTTTGGGGTGATACTGAAGCTTCGTGCGCATATAAATATTTTTTTTACAATTAGTAACGTCCTGACTAGGGAAGAGGGGGAAAAGCATTTGACAAACACTTCATTGGCAGTTTTTCTCCTTAGAACAAAAGGATTCGGAATGTTAACATCTAAGTATTCTGCCCAAACCTTATTTTATATTTGAGGAGCAAATTATAACCATGGACAGTTACTCATAGATCCGGCAAGTGTGACACCTTACATTTGTTATCCATCTCACTTCTTTCTTCTAAAATCAAGGGGCTTTACCAGAATCCGCTATGCTGTAGCTTCACAGGCTGTTACACTGTCATCACTGCTCCCACCACCATCCTGCTCCTCAATCTTACCTCCCACTGCCTGCTGTAAGTGGAGGGAGAAAAGTGCTCCTGCACTATGACAGCCTGCAAAGCTTCTCATGGAGGGGCTCTGGTAGCATAATTTTAAAAGGAAGGGATAAAAATATAATAATATTAATCAGTCACAGTGCCTGGATTTATGAGTAAGTGTCCATGGTTATCATCCATGATTTTGATGGTAGATTTCCATTAAGACGTTATCCAGCAAAACCATTCAATAGCAGCCTTTCTTTGCTTCTTCGATTTTTGCGTTGCAGGGAGACATTTCTTGTGTTGGCATCCATCAGTGGTACCAGTGAAGGCGGCTGGCAAACTTGTTGATTGTAAAGTAGTCCCTTCTCTGTCCATTGGTTTGAGACTGCGGGCGACTTAGCCACTCACATCTGCATCTGAGTTTTCCATATGAATAGCATATTGGAACTAATACCAAAAGTGATCAGAGGTTTCTGTTGCTCCCATTCCCCATAGAGTATATTTACTGCAGCCCCCCTTCATCTTCCCTGTTATTATAAAGGTAAGAAAAGACAATTGGGATATATTTGGCCATTCCTATGCATAAGGGACAATATGTTATTATTGATATTATGATATAGTATTTAGCTGCACAAAAATAATACTGTAACCTATAAAAATGTTATGTTTTCCACTTGTTTCTATTCCGCAGCTCATTTATGGAGGAAAGTTGGATTTCTTAGTTTTTGACTACTTCTGAAAAACAATGTCGCTTCTGGCAGCGGTAAAAGCCAAGCCCCTGTGAGTATACGGACTTGTACAATTTCAGCTTTGCTTTGAGGAAACCTAACATCTGGAATTTACTTTCAGAAGTATTTCTGATGCAAATTCCCCCTCCTGGCCCGCCAAACTGTTTTTTACCTAACTCTGGAATGCAGCCTTTGGTAAAATAAACTCTTTGTGCAAATTATTTCAGGACTCCGGAGAGTGGAGGAGCCTCAAGACTCCGGGGCGAGGGCTCTCAACTCCCCAGTACGCCCTGCAGATCTGCCTACCTGCTGTCTTTTTTGATCGCGCGTGTCTACAGCAGCATGCAAGCAGTAGCTCCTGTTTCACTGCCAGCAATGACTCGCAGCTTGGGGGTTCTGCCAGAGATGGGATCTGACGCTACTCCACGCTCCCAGTAGCCCCTGCATTAATTTGCATAAAGGAAATATAATTAGTAGATAAGATTTTATTTTAGCAAGCTGAAGTTAGTTAAAAATGGTTGGGGACAGGGTACGGAGGGGAAACTTCAGAAGTAGATCCCTGATGGTTGATTTCCTTTTACTTGTTTTCTTGTGTTGTGTAGTATTGAGTCTACCACCTCCCTCAACCAGTTATAACCATAGTGGAATAGCACTTATGCTAGAGATCTGCTTTAGTAGTGCCTAACAGTTTCTATCACCTGGAAGAGCAAAGTAATAGTGAAGGTTTTGCTTACCCTGCTTACTAACTTTCTTCATTAGAGGATGGCTGTAAATGTACAGTATACTTGTGACCCGGACTGAATGGTTCTGATAAGATTACGTGTGAACATTGCAGAAATCTTGGATTTACTCCTGACTTTGTACACACAGCTTATGGCTCCATATCTGAAAGACCTTCACAAGTCACTGTATATGTATTGACACTATTGTTAAGAGTGATTTTCACCCAGCTAGTGTTTTCCAGAGATCGTTCTTTTCCTTGGTTTTCGCTAATGTATCAGTGAATACGATGTCTTAGGGTATTGTGTCGACGGCTTATTCATATTATATCTCATCGTAACGATAGGGGTGTCCTAAACCACCCATATAATATTCTTCTTCTTCATATTCTTTGTTTTCAATTAATGTACCGTAGTTTTCTGACTATAAGGCGCACAAAAATCCTTTGATTTTCTCAAATCCAAAGTACGCCTTATAATCCTGTACGCTTAATATAGAACCTTACTTTACAACACAGCTTGCTTACTCGTGCACAGGACAGGTCTCCATCTGCTGGTCAATTCATTCCTTACAATCAGGTCCCCGCCCCTATATATGACACCTAGACGTTTAGGCAGTGCATTCATATGGTGCGCCTCATAATCGCCGGTGCGCCTATTGTCCAAACAATACTGTAATTAAAAAATGTAGCTGTGTGATCCTAATTTCCCATAAAGGAGTCTTATGGTCCCTTAGAAGAAACAAGATTGTTGTCATTGGATACAACCACCTCTGCTGGAGTGATGCGCAAGAAGATATTGCATAATGCCAAAAATGTCCGAATTCCCTCTTAATGAGTATCACCCACCCCATGGTTCTCATAAGACAAATTTATCTGATGTGGAGTGATGGTGGTCCACGGCGATAACAGTTGCGACCGATGCACCACTGCCTCATTAGCATATGAACCAAATGGGAAATCTCCGAAAATGGCAGAACGACATAGATAATAGCTTTCTCTACAGCATTGTTTACCAGCATATTATTCGTTGCAAGGGAGTAAACCTCCCAAGCTGAATATAATATGTGACTATTTTGCTAGTAATTCGTGTCATCAGTAATGCCGGAGTACAAAACCCTTTGGGCCTGCGCTGCTGCTCTGCATGAGACTTGGTGAAGAAAAGGATCTTGTTTGAAGATTGCTGGAGTTGTCTGAGCATGGACTTATGATGAAACAGGTTATGTTTTAATTTCTGAAAACAAAAATAGAAATTTTGTTTGTTTGTGGTAGGTAATATCCATAATTACGTAGCATAGGGTCAAAAATGTAAATTAATATAACTCGTTCACTGACTTGTTGGCCAACAGCATATTCTTCTGCCATCCATCCCTCATACTTCTGATAAGTTAAATGGTTGTCAAGTTAAACAAAATATTCTATATGTGGCCAGGGAGCGGGCTGACTAAAATAAAAAAGCTGTACTTACCTTCCGGTCACTCCCGTATCCAGCGCTGTGTCCTCCGGTCGGGCGTCTGTAACAAACATGGCTGCGAGCACGCGCTGCATTCATTCTTCGGCCGCCGTGGCCGAGTCGCCGTCCTTCCGCTAACACAGCATTGTGTTGGTGGGCCGGAAGGTTGTTCGTGTCCGGCCGGAAGCTGAATGCAGCGCTGCTCCGGCGGCCATGTATTTTTTACCATTGGCGCCCTGACGAAGCGTACAGCAGCGCTGGATACGGTAGGAGCACCGGGATGTAAGTACATTTATTGTTTGAGTCAGCCCGCTCCCGGCCACCATAGTATTTTTTTATCAAAACTCTGTTCAACTGTCTGATCATTCTTTCATTATGATGGAGAACCATGGAGTCCTAATACATGTAATATAGTGGGACACTCTAACCGACATGCTTTTCTCTTAACATAGAGGCCTCATGTTTTTTTGAACCGCTACAGATATTGTAGAGGAAATTATTTGGTGGGTTTCCAGGTGGCAGGTTGGCTGGACGTCATAGTGTGGCGGCGGCCAGCGTGCAAAGACCAAAGAAGCAAAGACCTGCGTGCGGTGTCAGAAAGGTGAGATATGAGGTTTTTTTTGATGCTAATGTATAACCTTATGGGTCAGGTGAGGCCGCTAGCTATTCTGGAGCAGTAGCAGGTCTAACTGGGGACTGGGGGGTTCTGTGCTCGGCAGAACTATATCCTTGCGGCAATGAGCTGCCTATATCTGGGGCCTGGGCTGGCAGCTTTAAATACTTGGGACATGCTCGGCTAAATACTGTGGCATGGTTCGGCAGGGCTTCTATTGGGGTAGTAGCTGCATATACTGGGTAACAGGGCTGGCATGCTTATATATGGCGCCAGGAATGGCAGGCTTATAGCTGAGAGGCCAGGCTTACAACAATATAATGGCGGTCATCGGGGTTGGCAGCGCTATATACTGGGGGGCCATGGGCTGGTAATATCACTGGGGGCATGGGCTGGTCATAATACTGGGTGGGTCATTTCGGTAATATAGCTGTAAGGCGCTGACTAATATATGGGTAACGGCGATTGGTGACTCTAATACTGGGGAGATGGGTATGTGCTGGCTATGTAGTGCATGGGTTCCGTTGGATGGGCATGGGCGAATAGCTTAACTCGTGAAGCTATGACTAGTACATTTTCCGCAACCTAGTCTTTACTCAAGTCAATAGTTTTCTCCATTTTTTTTGTGTTAAACTAGTACCCTCAGCTTTACTTACACACTTATTACAAAGATTTTACAGAAATTAAAAAAACTATTAATGGTTTTATTTTGAATTTGCTAATTTTAATTATTTATAAATTTGCCCCCTGCAGTATATAGCCTTCCAGCCCCCTGTAATATATAGTTTTGCCACCCCCTGTAGTATCTAGCCTGAACCCCTGCCGCAATAATTCCTTTAAGGAAAAACACACAAGAGTACTCCCTTCCTCGACTCTCCGCTCCGAATTCCCTCTTCGTACATCGATGCCACGCGCACGCTCAATAGATGGTGGCAGGAGATATGTCATGATGCCGACGACGGACCCGCGCTGTCGGCCGGAGCCGAGTGCCGCTAGCCGTGATGGATAGAAGATGAACCAGCCCAAGTGGGCGTGGAAGGTGATACACTTTTTTTTTCTTTGACTCCAGAATATACGGTACTTTGACGCCGTTCCCAGACACCCCCCCATGTGTGATTAACCATCTGGGCACATCCCGGAAGAGAATCTACAGAAGGGAAGGAGCACTTGAGCTTTTTTAGGGCAGATTTGGATTTTAATTTCGTGCCTGACCTTTTTTCAGAGCCGTCTGAAGGTCACCTCAACCCCTTCATCAATTCCACTGCATTTGTTAGTAGGGGACAAATTCCAAATACAGCAAATTGAAAAAAAAAAAAGATACGTCAAATTCCTGTGGACTTAGTTTTTTTCAGCTTTCTTACTGTGTAGCCCGCTCCAAATGAAATACATTGACGTATTCCTTTGCTTTGGTGACGATCACCGGGATGCAAATTTATAAACAGTTTATATTATTATGATTATTAACCCTATAACCTGAGGCCTTTTTTAGTTGTTTGCGTTTCATTTTCACCCCCACCTTCAAAAAATCTATCTTTTTTATTTTTCCATATAAGAGCTCTGTGATGGCTTATTTTCTGTAATACCAATTGCACTTTCATATGACCTATTTTATTCCCATACCGGCACGGGGAAGCGGGAAAAAATAATCCAAATGCATGAAACTGGTGATTTCTGCACATTTTCTTGTGGGTTTGGATTTAACGGTCTTTCATTGTGGCCCCCAAATTATATTCTCTATTTTTGGGGGGCTGTATGATCCGGGGATCCAATTTGTCATGGTTTTTATAATGATTTCATACAGTCTCAAGATTACAAATTATTCTGCCATCTTCAGAGCGTATAACTTTTCATACTTTGGTGTAAAGAGCGTGGTTTGGTGGTGTCATTTTTGCTACTTTGATGACGTTTTTAATTGCTTATTTTTTATAGACTGTACAACCTCTGATCAACTTTTTGAATTTTTTTATATTTTTTCAACAATGGCAAAAATGTACCATTTTTCACACTGGGCGCTATTTCCGTACGGGGTATATTTTTGATAGATCTGTCGCATTTTTTGGATGCACGATAACACTATGTGTTTATGTTTTTATAGTTTATTTGTATGACTTCTAGGTAAAGTGGTGATTAAGATTGTTAGTTTTTAATAATTTTTTAAAAAACTTAAAAATTTTTTACTATTTTTCACAATGAGCAATGTAAAATAAAAAAAGTTAAAAAATTTTACAAAAAATTATAAGTGGAAATTAAGAAAGAAAATCACATACCCAAAAATATGCCCAAGAGGCAATATGAAATCCCAAAATTGGAAACTACATTTTCAACCCCCCCAAAAACCAAGACTCATCACTATTGTGACTAAAATTATAAATACATCTATAGCATAATGTTGATGCATTCTATAAAAAATGAAATAATGGCTCGTGAAAAATAGTTCAGAGATTAGGGTTACACAGACACTAAACAAATTACAACCGGTTGCCATTATGTTGATAAGTGTAAAATGTTAAAGCAATATAATATGCAAATCTGCCTCGGACTGTTTATTGGCATCAAATGCAATGTAAGTGCCACATTTGCGGGCAGCGTGAGATTTGGTCTCAGTGTGAGAATTTCTTGTCTCAAAAAGTAAGGCAAAGAAACCGAAGCAGAAAAATCCTACGCTCCCCTCCTGATTTCATTACATTTAGGCCAGCTGTAAAAGCAAATTTGCCTGACGTTCTGATGGGGATTTACCTGACTGACCAACCACAAACTGCTGACTGAGTGCTCATGAGTCATTCTGCTGGTGTTAAATCCCCCTCACACACATGAAGTGGGTTTGTTGCCAATAATTTTCTCATGTCGATACCTGCCGACCCTATTGTTCGATCCATCACCTAGTTATCCTAATATATAATATTATATTAACATTTAAATAAACTAATTGTGTTCTTAAACTGGGGTTAGGGGTAACTATAGAGCAACGTATTGTTACATCGTCATTGTACTGAACTGGTATTATGGAGAAGTAAAACTGTTCAACTACCTGAACTGAAGTTCTTTGTATCACTATACTGTATCTACTATCACGTCCGTAGGATGATAATACGTACAAATTAACTGAGGTTGCTCTTCAGTTATTTGGGTTAGTACGAAAATGCTATTGATAAGTAGATACAGACAATGTTGCCCAATGACTATATGGATTAGAACATTTTCCGGAGGATCAGTTCATAGCTGATCATTACCGGGTAGGACACTTAACATGCTTTTTATCAGGTAACGTCTGTTTATGCAATGCATCGAAAGCTCACACATCGAGCTCAGTTCCCGTACTCATGTGGTGGTCTCCAGTAAGGAAGGTGTCCTTAAGTATGAGGATTGTAACACCAGCCGATTATGACTACTAAATATGAAATAACTCGTGCTTATTTTTATTTTATATTGAGAGTTTCACGATAAGATCATTTAAAGACTGAATTCCTGATATGAAGGGGAAGCCTTTTCGAAAAGCGATCTTACCCGATTCGCACAGACATAAGTAGTCACCGTGGTTGTTTAGCCTTTAAACTTGTAGCTGTCTTTATATAGAAAACAACGCTATCTTTGACATGTGAACAGCAACATCGAACTTCAGATATGCCTTGGCCCATGTGCAGCCCCATGCTACAAGAAGGCATTGCACTCAGCAGGTATGTACGTGGTACCCGAAATGCTAAATAATAGTATGGCATAATGCTCCTATTACGTAAACTCACAATCACGAACCTAACATTAACTTGAATGTCAGGAAACGTAAAGGAACGAAGGTCTACAAGTTGCAATCAATAGCAGGAGCTACCCTTACTTGGGAGATGCTAACCTAATTGCTTGTGAAAACACCACCTTCATAGGCAGATGCACTATGCTGCACTAGCTCACCACCAGATTATACGTGTCGTTAATATAGTGTGGGGGGAGAGCGTGCCCTCTTGAATAATAGAAGAATACGATATTATGGTTAAGTCATACCAGGAGATGCTTTTAGGCTCCTTGTAACGCCTTAAAGAGCAGTCTCCTCTCTATGAACTCGTTACTCTTCCTCCGACCCTATCACAAGCCTCTTATACCAGCCAAACCAGAAATCCCTATCTGTACTGAGGAGACCAACCATCAGGTAGAAACAGCGCTGTGGAGCATGTTGGGAGCTCTTGCTTTCTGGAATAGATATACTGTTTGGATTTAATCCTGATTTTATCATAAGGTCCTCTTGTAGGTCATCTTGATTCAAAGCGTGCCTTACAAGGTACTAAAAGTAGGCGTGTTTTCCCTATCCCACCGGGAGAATTCCCGCCAATGGAGCATCCATGGCTGCCAAGATAACCACACACCCGCCTACAACCGTGGGCCTTAATTGGGGCTAGCTCTCTGTGGAGAACGTCTTATTTTCCCGACCCTGATGTATCGTAGCAAGGCGTGGTTGCACAGAAGATTCTACCATGATCCATTTTGTAATGATCATGCCACCCTTTCCGCGTGTAAGCAATATATATGAGCAATATATATGAGAATAAAAATGCTGACCATCGCCAAAAACATTTAGAACCATGCTTATCAAACCTCAAGGTGGAAGACCTTCTTGTTGGATTCCAGACTGGGAAAATTATAGTGGATCTGTCAATATTCTTGGGCTGTTGTTCACGTTAGTACAGTGTACTCAACTACACCGTAAAACCCGTATCAGGGACTTCCATTGTTCTTTGTTGAATTTGTATGCAAATTTGATAGGGCTACATTCATCATGAATTTCTGCTCGCCTCGCATAGCAGCAGCAACTGCTAAAACTAGTACGGCGGGCTTCATCGTGTGCGGGGGAGGAGTAGGGGAGAGCGCCGCTCACCCCTGCCCCTCTCGATAGCGGTAAAAAGGCCACGGCACTTGTATTCTCACACAGCAAGATAGGACACAGTGGACAGAGAGTCTGTTTTATAGTAAGGGGGCGTCTGAGGTCATGGACCCAGCCCAACATTTAATTCATCCTTAATTTAGTCCTGTAGCACCAACCGTGAGCCCCTCACGCTCACGCCGCGATGTCCTAGGATTTGACTAATTTACAGCATGGGCAGTCAACTTTTCATGGCTGCATGAGACATGGTGAATGCCCTGCGCATCCCCCAACACCACGAGCGTGCCGAAAAGAGCCTATGGACTGTGACAGTTGGCCGCAGGTTGCTCATGCCCCCCTTTACACATAAATGGTAATCTTGTGTCCCTGTTCATCCATGGGACTTCACTTCCTCTACAATCACTTTTACAATTATGTAATAGGAATAAGGGCTCTGGGGGATTACCAGAGCCCTTTGCTGCAGATTCACAGACTCCATCCTCTCACCCCTGCTCCCCTCAGCATTTCACCCCTTTGCCGCTATAATTTACAACACTGTGGGAGAAGGCATCTTTATAGCCTGTGAAGCTAGACCGCGGAGGGGTCTCTGTAACGACCACAGGACCCGCTGCTCATACAGTATTAATGTAAAGTTGATATTTATCTAGAACAGAAGGCCCATAGAAACATCTAAATAAATTACACATCACAGTTGCCTGATTCGATAAGTACGAAGTGTCGCTGGTTTATCATGCTGGATTTTATGGTAGATTCTTTAATGTAACGTACCACCATGTAGATTGGAGACATGCACATATAACCATAGTGGATGTCGCAATGTCTTCAGCGTGCTTCTTGTATTTCTGGTACGTACTCCAGCTATAAAACTCCTCCATTTACGGATACAAGACATTCACAGTGGCATGACTGTACATGAATTGTATGACATTCTGGTGCTGCATCTTTTTTATTGAACTAAGAAAGATCGAAGCTGTCAATATCTCTTACTTTTATTTAATTTTTATTTTAATGGATAACAGTCATGCTTCTTTATTTTCGACTAAGGGCCAGACCTATTTAGGCAGAGCTCTGGATCTTGGGGCTATATTGTTATCACTGGGCGATGGTAGACCGCAGCCTTCTGTTCTGAGGACCACTAAATACTTCGATGTATCTGTGTCTGTTTGTTCTGTGTCATCCTGATGTAAAACGCCCAAAGAGCCCTGTGCTATTGTGGATAAAGGTAGTGTTTAATAGACCTGTCTGGCACAACCCGAATGGCTGCCCAATTTATGTAGCCCTTAATATATCTGTGTTATCAAGTACACACCCAAACATGGCTTAATACTGCTGACAAAATGATTGTAGCGGCAGAAAAAACCTTTTGTTAGATGATGTCCGGCAGAACCCCTATTGTATCACAACACTTGGACCCAAGGGCTCATCAGCCCCATTACTGGGACACTTTCACAGATGTGACCCACTAAACTCCATCCCCCTTAGGCTTCATTCATATGAACCTTTTGGGAAAATACATACACATCTGTATATACGTCTCATAACGCAGTAGGCCTGCAGTGGTACACTCATTGACATAGTTGAAAAGGCAATTTGCATATACTCCAGAATGTTATAAAGAGTGATCAGCTTAACATAATTGCAAAGTCAGTATTTTCCAAGAAAATGAACATTTTCCCCCAAAACACATTTCAACTTCATTGCAGGCCTGCCTTAAAAGGGGCCGCTAACATTGTTTCAGTGATTGCTCTATTAACACAGGTGTGGGTGTTGATGAGGACAGGGCTGTAGATCAATCTGTCATGATTAAGTAAGAATCACACCACTGGACTCTTTAAAAGGAGGCTGGTGCTTGGCATCATTGTTTCCCTTCTGTTAACCATGGTTATCTCTAAAGAAACATGTGCAGTTATCATTGCACTGCACAAAACAGGGAAGAGTATCACAGCTAGAAAGATTGCACCTCAGTCAACAATCTCTCGCATCATCAAGGAATTCAAGGAGAGAGGTTCCATTGTTGCCAAAAAGGCTCCAGGGTGCCCAAGTAGGGCCAGCAAGCGCCAGGACCGTCTCTTAAAAGTGTTTCAGCTTCGGGATCGCAAATTCTGGGAACTGATAGCCTCCACTTCTTGCACAATCAATGCTTGCATTGTTCACTTTTGTTGGTTGTTTGGTCACATCGTCTCTTATGATTGACCCAAGTTCTCCAATGGGATTAAGATCTGGGGAGTTCCAGGCCATGGACACAAATCTCTATGTTGTGTTCCCTGAGCCATTAGTTTCACCCTTTGCTTTATGGCAAGGTGCTCCATCATGCTGGAAAAGGCTGTTTGATCACCAAACTGCTCTTGGACGTTGGGAGAAGTTTCTCTTGGAGAACATTCTGGTCCCATTCTTTATTCATGGATGTGTTTTAGGCAAGACTGTGAGAGAGCCGATTCCTTGTCTGAGAAGCAACCCACAATGAATGGTGTGTAGGTGCTTTACAGCTGGCATGAGACAAGACTGGTGGTATCGCTCACCCTTGTCTTCTCCTCCGAACAAGCTATTTTGGAGATGTTCCAAACAATCGGAAAGGGATTCATCAGAGAAAATGACTTTACCCCAGTCCCTCAGCAGTCCACTCCCTGTATACCTTTTGCCGAATATCAGTCTGTCCTCTGATGTTTTTTCTGAGAGAATGGCTTCTTTGCTGCCCTCCTTGACACCAGGCTTGCTCCAAGAGTCTCCATCTCACAAGCTCTGCACTGCTGGTAGCCCGATCCCGAAGCTGAAACACTTTTAAGAGACGGTCCTGGCGCTTGCTGGCCCTACTTGGGCACCCTGGAGCCTTTTTGGCAACAATGGAACCTCTCTCCTTGATTCCTGATGATGCGAAGATTGTTGACTGGGTGCAATCTTTCTAGCTGTGATACTCTTCCCTGTTTTGTGCAGTGCAAATGATAACTGCACATGTTTCTTAGAGATACCATGGTTAACAGAAGGAAACAATGAGCCAAGCACCAGCCTCTTTTAAAGAGTCCAGTGGTGTGATTCTTACTTAATCATGACAATTGATCTACAGCCCTGCCTCATACAACACCCCACCTGTGTTAATGAGCCAATCACTAAACATGTTAGCGGCCCTTTTAAGGCAGGCCTGCAATGAATTTGAAATGTGTTTGGGGAAAATGTTCATTTCTTGGAAAATACTGACTTTGCAATTATGTTAAGTTAAGCTATCACTCTTTATAACATTCTGGGATATAGCAAATTGCCATTATAAAACCTGACAGCTATACTTTGTAAAAATGAACATTGTATCATTCTCAAACTTTGGCCATGACTGTAGTCTTTTGGGTAGCACTGATTTGTCGTTCTTCCATCCTTTCTTCCATTTTGCCTATGTGTCCATTCTGCCATCGGTTCCTTCCATTTTCCCTATGTCCGTTCTGCCATCCATTCCTTCCATTTTCCAAGTGGCCATTCTGCTATCCCTTCTTTCCATATTCCAGTGTTCATTCTGTTATGTGTTCCTTCCATTTTCCGTTCTGCTAGGCGTTCCTTTTTTATATTGCCAGTGTCCATTCTGCTATCCGTTTCTTCCATTTTCCCGTGCCATTGCTATGTGTTTCGTTTTTTTCCCAGTTCCGTTCTGCTATCCATTTCTTCCCATTTTACACAGTGTCCGTTCTGCCATCTGGTCCTTCCATTTCCCCAGTGTCCGTTCTGCCATTCATTTGTTCCATTTTCCCAGTGTCCTTTCTGCTATCCATTCCTTCCATTTTCCTAGTGTCCGTTCTAATATGTGTTCCTTCCATTTTCCCAGTGTCCATTCTGGCATTCATTCCTTCCATTTCCCCAATGTCTGTTCTGCCATCCGTTCCTTCTATTTTCCCAGTGTCTTTTCTTTCTGCCATCCGTTCTTCTATTTTCCCAGTGTCTGTTGGCCATCGTTCCTTCTATTTTCCCAGTGTCCTTTCTGCCATCTGTTCCTTTCATTTTCCTAGTGTCTTTTCGCCAACCAATTCTTCATTTTCCCAGTGTCCTTTCTGCATCCATTCCTTTCCATTTTCAAGTGATTGTTTGCCCATCCTTTCCTTCATTTTCCCAGTGTCCGTTGTAATATGTGTTCCTTTCCATTTCCCAGTGTCCATTTCTGCCATCCATCATTACTCTCCATTTTCCCAGTGTCCTTTCTGCCACTGTTCCTTCTTTTCCCAGTGTCCATTCTGCATTCATTCTTCCATTTCCCAGTGTCTGTTGCTGCCATCCGTTACTTCCATTTTCCCAGTGTCCTTTCTGCCTCTGTTCCTTTCATTTTCCTAGTGTCTTCCTGACCAACCATTTCTTCTTATTTCCCAGTGTCCTTTCTGCCATCCATTCCTTCCATTTTCAAGTGATTTGTCTGCTGCCATCCGTTCCTTCCATTTTCCAGTTCCGTTGTAATATGTGTTCCTTCCATTTTCCCAGTGTCCATTCTGCCATCCGTTCCTTCCATTTTCCCAGTGTCCGTTGTAATATGTGTTCCTTCCATTTTCCCAGTGTCTGTTCTGCCATCCATTACTTCCATTTTCCCAGTGTCCTTTCTGCCATCTGTTCCTTTCATTTTCCCAGTGTCCATTCTGCCATCATTCCTTCCATTTCCCCAGTGTCTGTTCTGCCATCCGTTACTTCCATTTTCCCAGTGTCCTTTCTGCCATCTGTTCCTTTCATTTTCTCAGTGTCAGTTCTGCCATTAATTCTTTCTATTTTCCCAGTGTCCATTCTGCCATTCATTCCTTCCATTTCCCGTGTCCGTTCTACCATCCGTTCCTTCCATTTTCCCAGTGTCTGTTCTTCCATCTTTTCTTCCATTTTACCAGTGTCGTTCTACTATCCCTTTCATTTTCTCAGTGTCAGTTCTGCCATCTGTTCCTTCCTTTTCTCAGTGTCCGTTCTGCCATTCATTCCTTCCATTTACCCAGTGTCCGTTCTAACCATCCGTCCTTCCTTTTCCCAGTGTCTGTTGCCATTTTTCCTCCATTTTCCCAGTATGCATCTCTGCATCCATTCCTTCCATTTTGGCAGTGTCCGTTCTACCATCCATTCCCTTTCTTTCCCAGTGTCTGTTCTGCCATCCTTTCTTCATTTTCCAGTGTCTGTTCTGCCATCTGTTCCTTCCTTTCCCAGAGTCCGTCTTTGCCCATTCCTTCCATTTTCCTCTTCTGCGCTGATAACATAGCAGAATAATGAAATCCCGAATGAAAAAATGATATATATGATAAAATACGTAAAAAAAACCAGATAAAAAATGTTCCTTGTAGAATATTGTTATTTAGAAATTACAATCATAGGGTCAATCAACCCGTGTATAGTTCTGAAGATCTCTGTTTTCTGATTCTCTCTCTTTGATTCCTCTTAATACACCTTATACAAAGAGATGTACTTTTAGCTAAGTACATAATCAGCATTAATAGTACATTAAGAACTCTTAAATAGATTAAAGGATAAAGACCAATAACAAGCCAGGACATTGTGGTAGTGACAAGGGTATTTAGGAATGTGTAGAAAGGCAGATCTGTCAAAAGCCTTTATTACTGAAAATGTTATCTTCACTGTTGCTAACATCTTAAAAACTTGTTCAAGGTCAATTTGACCCTGAGGAATCATATATATAGAAAACATGTCAGAATAGTGTCAATTTTGTTTCTCGAAAGTAGTGTATACTTAGACAGAAGATTTACTATCAATTGAAAAAAAAGTAACAAAAAATTTCTTGCAGGTCACTGATGTGTATTGGATGGCACATTGGCTTTATGTGCTAAAGATATGGCCTGTCTGTAGAGGCACTGCATGTACAAATGTGGGTTTATCATTTGTAATGGACCATAAAGAAGTTGTCTGGGATTATAAATGTTTTATATATGGCTGGGGGCTCTTAAAAATAAAAAAAGGAAACTAATACTTACCTCTGCCCCTGCTCTCCTGCGATGGCGGCCGTCACTGCCCGGCTTTTTTTTGTATACAGAGGTCGATGGCTGGCAACATGTGTCTACGGCATATAATGTGCCTATACAGCCAGGCTCCTGTTACTCCATGAGTTTTAGTGCAGTAACAGGACCGTGGCTGTATACTTGTAATCAGAACCTGTAGACAATTTTTAATTTAGGAGCCCCCAGACCATAAACAACTATGCTAGCCAACCAATCCGCTGCCATGACGTGCACAAAGCAGCAGGTACATGGCGCCGAAGTTGCATGCCCAGTGTGTGTTTTACCCTTCCGGTACTCGCATTGCCAAAGGGGAGATGACAGCCGCACTGCACATGCTTGATATTTGAAAAATGACCACTGGTGGATGGGGAGGCACGAAGATCAGGGGCAGAATCTGAATCAGATCCACGGAGGGAAGGAGGTGGGGGTACCACGAGGAGGCCTTGAGGGTGCTGCCTGTTGGACTGCTGTTTCAAGGATATACTTTATTTTCCAGATAAAGACTATGCTCGCAATTTATAATTACATGGCTAGGAAACAGATAACATATAAGGTACGTTTGGTTTATAGCAATGCGGCTGATGACAGGTTCCCTTTAAGAACAAACCTAATACCTGGGGACTTTCTGTAATCCCAGGGAACCCCTTTATTGGCCACATTCAGGGATCAGATAAAAAATCATGCGATCACTATTGATGTACCAATATTTAGCCGGATGTTCAGGAATTTGCAGTGAAATTATGGCAACTGGTAATTAATACCCACATTTTGTTTGCTCCCATGAACATGATAACACAATGAGGCCAGTGAAGCGAAACTATATCAACAGCGCTTAGAATAAATGGAGCGGATTAAACAGATGTCCAATCTGTGCTTCCTCTTTGTCTAATACTGAAGCTCTTAAAGTGTCAGTCATGCAGTTTCATAATATGCAGCAAATATTTGAATGTTACTTATCTTTTTCGAAGATCAGCATTTTCTGTTGACTAAAAGAGTTCAGTAAACTTAAATTTCAAGGTAATAGATGTGCTTTAGACCAACAAATGAATGGCTTTGTATCCAGTTAATCTATTGTAAAATATCCACTGTTCGCAGTAGGGTAAATCCTAAGCTTCATGTTGAACTCAAATAAGTCAGAAACTCTGAGATTTAACTAAAGAACAACTTTATAATGGTTATAATTCTGCAGCATGAACAATGTGCGCCAAAATAAAAATGGTGCACATTTCCAGGGGGCGCCATATATGAACATGTGCCCCAATTCAGAATCTGGTGCACCCTGCTCACTTCACTGTTTTTGATAAATGTAGGGAATTATAGTGAGACCTTGTCAAAACCAATCTTACTTCATAGATGCCGCACGGTATAGGCTTCCATTTTCCCAGTGTCCTTTCTGCCATCTGTTCCTTTCATTTTCTCAGTGTCAGTTCTGCCATCAATTCTTTCTATTTTCCCAGTGTCCATTCTGCCATTCATTCCTTCCATTTCCCGTGTCCGTTCTACCATCCGTTCCTTCCATTTTCCCAGTGTCTGTTCTTCCATCCTTTTCTTCCATTTTACCAGTGTCCGTTCTACTATCCCACCTTCCATTTTCTCAGTGTCAGTTCTGCCATCTGTTCCTTCCATTTTCTCAGTGTCCGTTCTGCCATTCATTCCTTCCATTTACCCAGTGTCCGTTCTACCATCCGTTCCTTCCATTTTCCCAGTGTCTGTTCTGCCATTTGTTCCTTCCATTTTCCCAGTATGCATTCTGCCATCCATTCCTTCCATTTTGGCAGTGTCCGTTCTACCATCCATTTCTTCCATTTTCCCAGTGTCTGTTCTGCCATCCGTTCCTTCCATTTTCCCAGAGTCCGTTCTGCCATCCATTCCTTCCATTTTCCTCTTCTGCACTGATAACATAGCAGAATAATGAAATCCCGAATGAAAAAATGATATATATGATAAAATAGCTGAAAAAAAACCAGATAAAAAATGTTTCCTTGTAGAATATTGTTATTTAGAAATTACAATCATAGGGTCAATCAACCCAGTGTAAGTTTCTAAGATCTCTGTTTTCTGATTCTCTCTGATTTCTCTTAATACACCTTATTACAAAGAAGATGTACTT
Organism: Engystomops pustulosus; assembly: GCA_019512145.1. Classification (NCBI taxonomy): domain Eukaryota; kingdom Metazoa; phylum Chordata; class Amphibia; order Anura; family Leptodactylidae; genus Engystomops; species Engystomops pustulosus. Next base: position 64,360,963 of record CM033641.1, on the reverse strand, counting down.
TTAGCTATAAGTAACATAATCAGCATTAATAGTACATTAAGAACTCTTTAAATAGATTAAAGGATTAAAGACCAAATACAAGCCAGGACATTGTGAGTAGTGACAAGGGTATTTAGGAATGTGTAGAAAGGCAGATCTGTCAAAAGCCTTTATTACTGAAAATGTTTATCTTCACTGTTGCTAACATCTTAAAACATTGTTCAAGGTCAATTTGACCCTGAGGAATCATATATATAGAAAACATGTCAGAATAGTGTCAATTTTGTTTCTGAAAGTAGTGTATACTTAGACCAGAAGATTTACTGATCAAATTGAAAAAAAAAGTAACAAAAAATTTCTTGCAAGGTCACTGATGTGTATGGATGGCACATTGGCTTTATGTGCTAAAGATATGGCCTTGTCTGTAGAGGCACTGCATGTACAAATGTGAGGTTATCATTTGTAATGGACCATAAAGAAGTTGTCTGGGATTATAAATGTTTTATATATGGCTGGGGGTCTCTAAAAATAAAAAAAGGAACTAATACTTACCTCTGCCCCTGCTCTCCTGCGATGGCGGCCGTCACTGCCGGCTTTTGTTTGTATACAGAGGTCGATGGCTGGCAACATGTGTCTACGGCATATAATGTGCCTATACAGCCAGGCTCCTGTTACTCCATGAGTTTTAGTGCAGTAACAGGACCGTGGCTGTATACTTGTAATCAGAACCTGTAGACAATTTTTAATTTAGGAGCCCCCCAGACCATAAACAACTATGCTAGCCAACCAATCCGCTGCCATGACGTGCACAAAGCAGCAGGTACATGGCGCCGAAGTTGCAATCGGTGCATGCCCAGTGTGTGTTTTACCCTCCAGGTACTCGCTATGGCCACAGGGGAGATGACAGCCGCACTGCACATGCTTGATATTTGAAAAATGACCACTGGTGGATGGGGAGGCACCGAAGATCAGGGGCAGGATCTGAATCAGATCCACGGAGGGAAGGAGGTGGGGGTTACCTAACGAGGAGGCCTTGAGGGTGGCTGCCTGTTTGACTGCTGTTCAAGGATATATCTTTATTTTCCAGATAAAGACTATGCTCGCAATTTATAATTACATGGCTAGGAAACAGATAACATATAAGGTACGTTTGGTTTATAAGCAATGCGGCTGATGACAGGTTCCCTTTAAGAACAAACCTACATAACCTGGGGACTTTCTGTAATCCCAGGGAACCCCTTTATTGGCCACATTCAGGGATCAGATAAAATCATGCGATCACTAATTGATGTACCAATATTTAGCCGGTGTCAGGAATTTGCAGAAATTATGGCAACTGGTAATTAATCCCACAATTTTGAACATGATAACAATGAGGCCAGTGTAGCAGAAACTTATCATAACAGCGCTTAGAAATAAATGGAGCGGATTAACAGATGTCCAATCTGTGCTTCCTCTTTGTCTAATACTGAAGCTCTTAAAGTGTCAGTCATGCAGTTTCATAATATGCAGCAAATATTTGAATGTTACTTATCTTATTTCGAAGATCAGCATTTTCTGTTTGACTAAAAGAGTTCAGTAAACTTAAAATTTCAAGGTAATAGATTGTGCTTTAGACCAACAAAATGAATGGCTTTGTATCCAGTTAATCTACTTGTAAAAATATCCACTGTTCGCAGTAGGGTAAATCCTAAGCATTCATTGTTGAACTCAAATTAAGTCAGAAACTCTGAGATTTAACTAAAGAACAACTTTATAATGGTTATAATTCTGCAGCATGAACAATGTGCACCAAAATAAAAATGGTGCACATTTCCAGGGGGCGCCATATAATGAACATGTGCCCCAATTCATGAATCTGGTGCACCCTGCACACTTCACTGTTTTTGATAAATGTAGGGAATTATAGTGAGACCTTGTCAAAACCAATCTTACTTCATAGATGCCGCACTGGAACCAAGCTTAGTAAATAAAAACATTATCAGCACCCTGAATGATCAATGTAACCAAGCTTACTGCATAGAAACAGCACACAAGCCAAACTTACTAGATAGATGCATGACCAGAGGAAGGCTTATTACCTAGATACAGAACCAGCAGAGTTAGACAAACAGCCTTATACTGCACCAAATTTATCATAGTGTCTGATAAAGGATGATAAATCTAGTATACAGTAGTATATCATTGTTTTCATGTAGCTCTCCTTGTACGTATCAGAAGAAAACAGAGAGGGACTGCAGGAGATGCTGCAGAATTGTGAGTTATTGGTAATATCAGCATTTACCCATTGGAGGAATCTCTTTCATTTTCTTCAACTTGGTTGTCATGTCAGTTTTTTTCAGCCATGAAATTTAGCAACACAAAATTTTAGCAGTGCAGTACGACCGGAGCTCAAAGTGTCTGTTCTAATTATTTCTTGACTCTCACACACCTAAAATCTCTTGTGATTTGTGAAGCAATCCGACCAAAAAAACTACAGTGAGAATAAGATGCCATTCAGACATGAAACCGCTACTGTTTTTTTCTTATCCTCAGATATCCCCAAAGCCCAGTAGCGGTTTTGTGTCTGAATGGCATCTTATTCTCACTGTAGTTTTTTTGGTCGGATTACTTCACGAATCACAAGAGATTTTATGTGTGTGAGAAACAAGAAAGAATTAGATCAGACACTTTGTGCTCCGGTCGTACTGAACTTTATTCTGAATGCTTATGGGTGACGTTTGGATCCACCCAGTGAGGTATGTATAGCTTACTTATCTGGAAGGTGCTACATTCTTTTATTATTTTTACAAAGATTTTACCACCTACTAAACACCAACTTAATACAGTGCTGTTGCTCCCGGTGAAATCCCTATTCTGCCCCCACAGTATCCTATATAGTTATAGCACCCCTACAGTAGCCAAGTCCCAGTGTTCCCCACACCGTGGCCAAGTCCCAGGTTCCCTTACAGTAGCCAAGCCACACTGTCCCCCACAGTAGCCAATGGTGTCACCCATAATAGCCAAGTCCCCTAAAGTAGCCACAGTAGCCAAGTCACAGTTCAGAACACTTACTAACGTATTCAGAGTGATGGAGGGGCATGGTTATTGGGCTCAAAACCTGTCTTTGTTTTAACAATTTTTAATACAATAATGGGTTAATTTGTCATAATACCATATACCTGGTGGTTTTATATATTTTTTTTTCACAATATTAAAATTAAAATACTTTTATGACAGAGGGGTGGATTTTTTTTGAGTTTATGATGAGTTATCTCGCAATATTGGACTTTTTGAGGACCAAATGATATTCACCCTGCGGACCAGCACAATAATATAAAAAATGTTTTTTCTATTTATCTTTTATTGTTCAAAATAAAGGCAGATTTGTAATAGGAGCTTATCATGATATGCTTGTAATTACAATAAAAGTTTAACTTGAAAATATTCTACATTGGCTCCATGCCCGTTTCTTCCACTGGGTGGGGCAGGCGCCACCTGATGGAGGAAACTGAGTGTGCCAGCATCCATACACTGCCCCCCAGTAAAGAAAAAAATAAATTCAGTACTGACCATTCAGTTTACAATGTACAAATACCTGTACATTGATCACTTCAGACCTAGGCCTGGGGGCAGGACAAGGGGCATCCTCTACACCTAGAGAAGAGGCGGTTCTACCATCGCCATAGAAAAAGGTTCTTTACTGTAAGAGCAGTGAGACTATGGAACTCTCTGCCTCTGTTGTTATGGCGGACTCTATATAGATGTTCAAGAGAGGCCTGGATCAAAAATATCACAGATTATAAGGAAAAGATTTCTTTAATTCTTAAAGTTTGAACTTCACTTGACTTTTTTCCACCTGTGGGAGTATGCTGGTTACCTAAGCCTTGGAGGAATTTTTATTGTGTTTTTCAGCTGCCGTTCCAAATATTCATTGTTTGGATTCTTTAGTTTTCACCCTACCAACACAGTGCTCCAGTCCTGCAGGGGTGATGCCTTGGTGGTATGTATACGGATAAATCATCATATGCACAGATGCATCATCATCACATTATATATATATATATATATATATATATATAAAGTAAAAATCACCACACAAACAGCACATATTGGGGCTCAGGGTCTAAGGGTCAGAATCGCTCACTTTCGTCGTTTCCCGACGATTTCCGATTTGCGCCGAATTGTCCCGGGATTTTGGCGCACTCAATCAGATTGTGTTGCATCAGCGCCCACTTTCACGCGACAGAAATCAGGGGGCGTGGCTGTCGGACAACCAGACAGATTCGGAAAAAACACGGAATTTAAAAAAGAATTTGTGTCACAAGATCAGCACTCACATACACTGGGACGAAGAAGGTGAACTCCGGCGGACCTCAGCGCAGCAGCGAAACCTGCATGATACCAATAAAAAATGCAACTCGTCCCACAAAGTGGGATATCAACATAACTGTACTGCACCCTAAGAACATAAGTAACCTGTTAGCTATGCTATTTGGAGTATGAAACACAAAACAACACAAAAATCAATTACAGAATAGATTTTTTTGCCCCCTCCCCCCAAAAAAAGCTAATAAAGGTTAAACAACGGGTATTGACCCCCAAATGTAGTGTTACTGTCCTTGAGGGGTCTAGTTTTTAAAATGGGTCCTCTCATTACTGAACTTCTTTCATAGGGGTTCAGTAATTGGGAAATAGCACCTGCAATCTGTTATAGCAAAATCCTCCAATAGATGCCCCTTCCCTTCTGAGCTGCACTGTGCGTCCCTACAGCAGTTTGTGATCACGTGTGGGATATTATTGCATTCTAGAAAATCTGGGTAGCAAACTATTGGGTGCGTTTACTTCTTTAGCCCTTTCTAAAAATAAAAATTTATGGGCCAAAGCAAGGTTTTTTTTGGAAAAAGATTTTTACTTACAGAAACCAATGTAAATACTCGCTATAAAATATCTGTGGTGGTAAAAAGCTCAATATAAACCTTGACAAATTCTCTGTGTGGTGTGGTTTCCAAAATGGGATCATTTATAGAGTGGGTTCACTGTTCTGGTACCTCAGGAAATTTTCAAATGTGAAAAGGCACATGAAAACATCATCAAAATCTGCCCTCTAAAAGCCCAATGGCTCCTTCAATTTTGCACTCTGCTGTGGGCCCCTAAAGTAGTTTACATTCACATGAGGGGTATTACCCTTATCTTAAGAAACTGCACAGAAGATTCTGAGTGTTTTCTCATTTTTTTCTGTATAGTTTGAGGGGTGCAGTTTTAAAAATGGGGTGATTTGTGGGGAGTTTCTAATAAATAGAACTTTGAAAACCTTTAGATGAATTGTCTAAAAATATTTAATCTGAAATCTACTTAAAAATTTCGAAAATTGCTGTTCAAACTGTAAACCTCCTAACATCCTTATAAAATAAATGAACATATAAAATAATTATGCGATCACAAAGCAGATAAATTTTTAACGTCAGTTAATGACCAATTTGGGTGGTTAGACTACCTGTAGGATGAGGATAACATTTAGAAATCAAAAAATCGCAAATTTAAAAAAAAAAATTTAACATTTTTTACCAAATTTCCATTTTTGTAATAAATAAGTGCAAAAAATTTAAACTCAAATATAGCATTAATGCGAAGTCCTTGAAGGGTTTAATGACAAGCAGAATAACATTAACCAGCCTGTCTATAATAATGGGAAGAATTGGTATATATTTAGAATCTGTGCGTGAATTAATGATATTTGGAAACCAAGAAAGTTAATTTTTTTCAATATAAATTTTTACAAATGTACACTGTCTGCTTGTTCTCTAAAGGTAAACAAAGGTAGCCTTCTAGATAAAGTTTGGTTGTAGACGCGTTACCAAAACAAGCAGAGCAATCTCTTTAACTTCGCCCACAACTAAACAAACACAACCTGTTTAAAAAATCTTTGCACTAGACATAATATTTTGTTCTTTTTCAAACTGTCATTTACCGTAAATGGTAAGAAGATAAGGTGAGCTACTGACCTAGTCACTCGCTACTGTGTGAGCAGTTTATGCAAAGCGCAAGCAAAGGAGAGAAATGTTGCTGCCAGTCTTCAGTCTCTATGGTGACTTGAGCATAGGGTTAGGGCATGCACACATGATGCATTGAGGTATAGTGCATGGGATTTATCAAAATTCCATATACGCAATGCAGAAAAAAATCTGAGGCACAATCAGCTTTATTTTGTGGATCCCAGTGCAGAATTTGAACTTTGTGTAATGTAGGGTCTAGGAACCAAATAAAGACACAGACAGAGTCCCTGAGCTTAATCCCCTCAAGCATTGAAAAAAGGTCTCCAGAGCTGGGTCACAACAAAGAGGGCAACTGCAGTACAAAATCACAGGGCAGTACCTGTGCTACTCGTTGCCATATGCAATCTTCCCTAAGTGCCTTTGACGTGCCTCTGATGAAGGTTGGTTTTATGACTGAAACATCACTTTTTGGATGTTTGCTATGAATCTTCAATAAATTCTCAAATAATATACAATAACAGTGTGGCTGAAGTTACATATTAAAAGGGATTGGGCCCGTCTCCAGAGCACCTGTGATTTCCTTCTTCCAGTGTACAGCGGAAATTCCTATTTAAAGGCAGAAGGATAGTCTGTATTCCAGACTACCAGAGGATTTTATATGTCAAATCATAGTCTTGGTCAGATTTAAAATGATGTCAATCACAGTGTTTAAAAAGGGTTGTCCGAGAGATATTAAAAAGTAGAGATATGCCGGGTAGGGGGCGGGGTGGCTAGGGATGCATAAAAAATAATCATGTAATTTTTATTTGTAACGTGCTACAGAATTTGATGGTGCCATATAAATAAAGATTATTATTATCATTACTTCCTCTGTCCCTCCTGGTGTCCTCCACCAAGGTTTCTCTATGTAGTGCCCCTGTTTGTTTACAGGGGCAAGTAAGCTGTGCTCAGCCAATTCCTGAATTAAAACTAGGTAAATTTTACAGCCATTCCTCTTTGTATACAGAGCCTGGAATCTGAGGGGTAAGGAGTGGGATTAACTAAATCTTTGTAAAACTTAGGCTGCATTCACACACACGTATGGGGGATGTATATACAGCCGACATCCCCCATACACTTCTATGGGCTCACGGCCCTGTACAGGAGCGGCACGGTGCAGCACACATGCGACACTGTACCACTTCGTAGCCCATGGAAAGATAAGACATGTCCTATCTTTCTACGTGATACGGCGCCCTGCGCTATAAATGCCTATGGAGAGGTGATCCCCTGCTCCTCTCCGCAGCGCCGATGTATGCTTGCCGTACTACGGTACGGCGGGCATACATCGTCTGAATGTAGCCTTCGACAGTACAAAGCTAGACTAGACAGTTTGACACTGCAACAGATATTCAAAACAACTAATGCAAGAAAAAAGCCAAAACTTTACTGCATTATTTGGAGGGGTATGTTGCCACTTAGGCTACTACCATTTTCCACTGAAGATATGTTCTGATTCCTAATTAGCCACACCCCTTTTCATAACTGCATCTAAACAAAAATAGGCTTAATAGGGTATAAAAATTTGAAACCTTAATTTCATAATCATATGAAAATAAGGTTAAGATAAAAATCCATGATTTTAAGTACTGACGGAAATAGCACCTGCATCTGTTATAGCAAAATCCTCCAATGATGCCCCTTCCCTTCTGAGCTGCCCTGTGCGTCCCTACAGCAGTTTGTGATCACGGTGGGATATTATTGCATTCTAGAAAATCTGGTAGCAAACTATTGGGTGCGTTTACTTCTTTAGCCCTTTCTAAAAATAAAAATTGGGCCAAAGCAAGGTTTTTTTGGAAAAGATTTTTACTTACAGAAACCAATGTAATACTCGCTATAAAATATCTGTGGTGGTAAAAAGCTCATATAAACCTTGACAAATTCTCTGTGTGGTGTGGTTTCCAAATGGGATCATTTATGAGTGGTTCACTGTCTGGTACTCAGGAAATTTTCAAATGTGAAAAGCACATGAAAACATCATCAAAATCTGCCCTCTAAAAGCCCAATGGCTCCTTCAATTTTGCATCTCTGCTGTGGGCCCCCTAAAGTAGTTTACATTCACATGAGGGGTCTTACCCTTATCGAAGAACTGCACAGAAGATTCTGGTGTTTTCTCATTTTTTTCTGTAAGTTTGAGGGTTGCGTTTAAAAATGGGGTGATTTGTGGGGATTTCTAATAAATAGAACTTTGAAACCTTTAGATGAATTGTCTAAAAATATTTAATCTGAAATCTACTTAAAATTTCGAAAATTGCTGTTCAAACTGTAACCTCCTAACATCCTTATAAAATAATGAAATTAAATAATGATGTGATCACAAAGCAGATATATTTTTAACGTCAGTATGACCAATTGTGTGGTTAGACTACCTGAGGTAGGATAACATTAGAAATCAAAAAATGCAAATTTAAAAAAAATTTTTACCAAATTTCCATTTTTGTAATAATAAGTGCAAAAAATTTAAACTCAAATATAGCATAATGCGAAGTCCTTGAAGGTTTAATGACAAGCAGAATAACATTAACCAGCCTGTCTATATAATGGGTAGAATTGGTATATATTTAGAATCTGTGCGTGAATTAATGATATTTGGAAACCAAGAAAGTTAATTTTTTTCAATATAAATTTTTACAATGTACACTGTCTGCTGTTCTCTAAAGGTAAACAAAGGTAGCCTTCTAGATAAAGCTTGGTTGTAGACGCGTTACCAAAACAAGCAGAGCAATCTCTTTAACTTCGCCCACAACTAAACAAACACAACCTGTTTAAAAATCTTTGCACTAGACATAATTTTTGTTCTTTTTCAAACTGTCATTTACCGTAAATGGTAAGAAGATAGGTGAGCTATGACCTAGTCACTCGCTACTGTGTGAGCAGTTTATGCAAACGCAAGCAAAGGAGAGAAATGTTGCTGCCAGTCTTCAGTCTCTATGGTGACTTGAGCATAGGGTTAGGGCATGCACACATGATGCATTGAGGTATAGTGCATGGGATTTATCAAAAATTCCATATACGCAATGCAGAAAAAAATCTGAGGCACAATCAGCTTTATTTTGTGGATCCCAGTAGAATTTAACTTTGTGTAATGTGGGTCTAGGAACCAAATAAAGACACAGACAGAGTCCCTGAGCTTAATCTCCCTCAAGCATTGAAAAAAGGTCTCCAGAGCTGGGTCACAACAAAGAGGGCAACTGCAGTACAAATCACAGGGCAGTACCTTGCTACTCGTTGCCATATGCAATCTTCCCTAAGTGCCTTTGAGTGCCTCTGATGAGTGGTTTTTATGACTGAAACACTCCTTTTTGGATGTTTGCTATGAATCTTCAATAAATTCTCAAATAATATACAATAACAGTGTGGCTGAAGTTACATATTAAAAGGGTTGGGCCCGTCTCCAGAGCACCTGTGATTTCCCTTGCAGTTACATGCGGAAATTCCTATTTAAAGGCAGAAGATAGTCTGATCCAGGACTACCAGAGGATTTTATATGTCAACTCATAGTCTTGGTCAGATTTAAAATGATGTCAATCACAGTGTTTAAAAGGGTTGCCGAGAGATATTAAAAAGTAGAGATTATGGCCGGTAGAGGGGCGGGTGGCTAGGGATGCATAAAAAATAATCATGTAATTTTTATTTGTAACATGCACAGAATTTGATGGTGCCATATAAATAAGATTATTATTATTATTACTTCCTCTGTCCCTCCTGGTGTCCTCCACCAAGGTTTCTCTATGTAGTGCCTGTTTGTTTACAGGGCAAGTAAGCTGTGCTCACCAATTCCTGAATTAAAACTAGGTAATTTTACAGCCATTCCTCTTGTATACAGAGCCTGGAATCTGAGGGTAAGGAGTGGGATTAACTAAATCTTTTGTAAACACGGTTGCATTCACACACACGTATGGGGGATGTATATACAGCGACATCCCCCATACACTTCTTGGGCTCACGGCCCTGACAGGAGCGGCACGGTGCAGCACCATGCGACACTGTACCACTTCGTAGCCCATGGAAAGATAAGACATGTCCTATCTTTCTACGTGATACGCGCCTGCGCTATAATGCCTATGGGAGGTGATCCCCGCTCCTCTCCGCAGCGCGCGATGTATGCTTGCCGTACTACGGTACGGCTGGCATACATCGTCTGAATGTAGCCTTCGACAGTACAAAGCTAGACTAGACAGTTTGACACTGCAACATATTCAAAACAACTAATGCAAGAAAAAGCCAAACTTTACTGCATTATTGGAGGGTATGTTGCCACTTAGGTCTACTCCATTTTCCACTGAAGATATGTTTCTGATTCCTAATTTAGCCCCACCCCTTTTCATAACTGCATCTAAACAAAATAGGCTTAATAGGGAAAATTTGAAACCTTAATTTCATAATCATGAAAATAAGGTTAAGATAAAAATCCATGATTTTAAGTACTGACCCCAATAACATCAATGTTTACATGGGCGTTGATCACCAGGTGATGGCAACAAGAAATAGAGATGTCTATAGAGTATCAAGCCGCTAGATAAAGCAATAACATACTGCTGGGAAGTAAAGTGCATACAGTGCATGCAAAAGTGGTAACTAAATGCAGATCATAACCTAGAGAAGGACCTTGCCTACGATGACACCCAAAGTGTGTTGCACTAAAACACCCATTTTTTTTTGGGGGGGGGGGGTGCTATTGCCCACTGTCAGTGCAAATGTATTGATAGTATGCCAGAGTATCTTAGTGTGGGGAGAGCTTGGAACAGGACAGCTATTAGCCATGTAATGAGGGGCAAGTAGAAAACCTTGTAATGAAAGAAGCCATAAGAAGTCCTGTTTGTAGTTTGCAAGAAGTTATGTAGGAGAACGCCCTGAACATGACCTGACACTCATGAAGCAAGGTGCTGGATTCAGCTTCATCGGCCCACGGCCGGCACTCCTTCCCGTCCCTATTCACAGCATTGTGAATGTGACTGAAGGTTGTCGGGTCGGCCGGAAGCTGAGTCCAGCGCTGCTCCGGCGGCCATGTTTGTTTACATGGCGCCCGACCAGAGGACGCAGCGCTGAGGGCATGGAAGGTAATTAGACTTTATTTTTTTAAGCAGCCCCCTCCGTGCCACCCTTAGCTTTTTTTCTGAACTCGGACAACCCTTTAAGTAAGAATCAACACTGGACACTTTAAAAGGAGGCTGGTGCTTGGCATCATTGTTTCTCTCTGTTAACCCTGGTTATCTCTAAAGAAACATGTGCAGTCTCATTGCACTGCAACAAACTGGCAAACAGGGAAAGTATCGCCGCTAGAAAGAGTGCACCTCAGTCAACAATCTATCACTAATCAAGGAATTCAAGGAGAGAGGTTCCATTGTGCCAAAAAGGCTCCAGGGCGCCCAAGAAGGACCAGCACACCAGGACCGTCTCTTAGAAGTGTTTCAGCTTTGGGATGGGGCTACCAGCAGTGCAGAGCTTGTTTGAGCAGGACAAGCAGGTGTGAGTGCATTGCACGCACTGTGAGGCGGAGACTCTGTGGCAAGAGTCTCTGTCAAGGAGGGCACAAGAAGCCACTTCTCTCCAGAAAAACATCAGGGACAGACTGATATTCTGCAAAAGGTACAGGGAGTGGACTGCTGAGGACTGGGATAAAGTCATTTTCCTGATGAATCCCCTTTCAGATTGTTTGGAACATTTGGAAAACAGTTTGTTCGGAGAAGACAAGGTGAGTGATACCACCAGTCTTGTCTCATGCCAACTGTAAAGCATCCTCAACCATTCATGTGTGGGGCGTGCTTCTCAGCCAAGGAACCAGCTCTCTCACAGTCTTGCCTAAAAACACATCAACGAGCAACCTCCCAACCGTCCAAGAGCAGTTTGGTGACAACAATGCCTTTTCCAGCATGATGGAGCACCTTGCCATAAAGCAAAGGTGATAACTAAATGGCTCAGGGAACAAAACCTGAGGATTTTGGGTTCATGATGGCCTGGAAACTCCCCAGATCTTAATCCCATTGAGAACTTGTGGTCAATCATCAAGAGACGGGTGGACAAACAAAAACCAACAAATTGTGACAAAATGCAAGCATTGATTGAGCAAGAATGGACTGCTATCAGTCAGGATTTGGGTCAAGAAGTTGATTGAGAGCTGCCAGGGAGAATTGCAGAGGTCCTGGAGAAGAAGAACACTGCAAATATTGACTTGCTGCAGTAACTCATTCTAACTGTCAATAAAAGCTTTTGTTACTCATATTATCATTGCACTTGTATTTCTGTATGTGATAAAAAAACATCTGACAAACACACATAAAAACCAAAGGGAAACAGATCATGGGAAAATATAATATTTGTGTCATTCTCAAAACTTTTTGCCATGACTGTATTAGAAAAATCCCCCCACACACATTATAAAAAATTATCTCAAGTGATGGTTACACTTTAAATAATGAGATTCAAAATATAAGCCTAGGCCAAGAGTAACTTTTAGTGTGAGACTTCACACATTGTTCCTTTAGGAAAACAGTGCATACCTTAGTCTCCTATCTCTAACATTGAGCAATTGGCTCTCAGCTTTCATAGCTGTCCAGTCACATACAACATATGATTGCATAATGTCCTGAAGCTCTTGCCACATAGGAAGTGGCTCTTCAATGTAACTAGATGTACTGTAACGTGTCCTGACACAAAGAAAGACCCATTTACTTATAGCTCACTAGATCATTTTTATAACCTGTACCTAGTTTACTAAATATGATTGGTCACTTATATTATATTTTTTAACCCCTAAGCGATGTGTGACGTATCTGTTCGTCACACATTGTCTGCGAATGTATGGAGAGGGCTCACAAGCTGAGCCCTCTCCATACAAGATAGGCGTTTGCTGCATATTGCAGCAAACATCCACTGGTAACAACCTTGGTCAGGGCTAGCACTGCTAGGGGGTGTTAACCCGGTAAATGCATCCGGCAAAGCAGGCAGAGGCATCTTAATTCCGGTGGGCGTGGACATGGGGGGGGTGATTGGTTACTATGAAAACCTCTGGTCATACAAAGACCAAGGCTGTCTGATTTTAGCCCTTGTATTACAATGTGTGATTTGCACAATGGAATAGATGATGTGTAGAATCCCCATATACTGCCATACTGTAGATCAATAAGACAACCCCAAATTATAAAAAATGATCTCAAGTGATGGTTACGCTTTAAATACTGAGATTCAAAATATAAGCCTAGGCCAAGAGTAACTTTTAGTGTGAGACTTCACACATTGTTCCTTTAGGAAAACAGTGCATACCTTATATCTCTCATATCTCTAACATTGAGCAATTGGCTCTCAGCTTTCATAGCTGTCCAGTCACATACAACATATGATTGCATAATGTCCTGAAGCTCTTGCCACATAGGAAGTGGCTCTTCAATGTAACTAGATGTACTGTAACGTGTCCTGACACAAAGAAAGACCCATTTACTTATAGCTCACTAGATCATTTTTATAACCTGTACCTAGTTTACTAAATATGATTGGTCACTTACATTATATTTTTTAACCCCTAAGCGATGTGTGACGTATCTGTTCGTCACACATTGTCTGCGAATGTATGGAGAGGGCTCACAAGCTGAGCCCTTTCCATACAAGATAGGCGTTTGCTGCATATTGCAGCAAACATCCACTGGTAACAACCTTGGTCAGGGCTAGCACTGCTAGGGGGTGTTAACCCGGTAAATGCATCCGGCAAAGCAGGCAGAGGCATCTTAATTCCGGTGGGCGTGGACATGGGGGGGGTGATTGGTTACTATGAAAACCTCTGATCATACAAAGACCAAGGCTGTCTGATTTTTGCCCATGTATTACAATGTGTGATTTGCACAATGGAATAGATGATGTGTAGAATCCCCATATACTGCCATACTGTAGATCAATAAGACAACCCAGGGTTAAAATACCCTCCGAGTCTGAAAAATAGTAAAAAAATAAAATAAAAAAAGTTTAAAATGTGATTAAAAAAAACTAAAAATTAATATCACTCCTCCTTTCCTTAGAACTAATATGAAAATAAGTTAATAGTAAAAATAAATAAAAAAATTAGGTATCACCATGTCCCAAAATGTCTGATCTTTTAAAATATTATAACGGTTTCCTTTAGCGAAAAATTACAACCAAAGTCGAAAATGGCACTTTTCTGCCATTTAGAAAAATATAAAAAAATCTATAAAAAGTGATCAAAAAGCAGCACAGTCCTGAAAATTTATAGCATTGAATAGCATTAATAGCACAAAATGTGCTGAAAAACCCAGCCACATCATCTATTCCTAAAAAAAAAAAAAAAAAGTCAAAACTCACCTTTCCTATTCCCCCTACAGGTCTTCTCCACTATCCATCTGGCAATGGCAGATCCATGTCCTGGTCCAGCACACAAGCTGTGATATCAGCCACCTCTGACATCACAGTGTGTACCAGTGTGTAGTATTATGAATGGGGATGGTGAAAGGCTTGCTGGCTATATAATGGGGCCGGGGTCTGGCTATATAATGGGGCAGGGGCCTGGCTATATAATGGGGCAGGGGACTGGCTATATAATGGGCAGGGGGGATGGCTATATAATATGGCAGGGGGCTGGCTATATAATGGGCAGGTGGCTGTTTTTATAATCGGGAAATGCTGGCTGGCTACTTGGGCAGGGGGTTGGCTATATACAGGGGCTGGCTATATGCAGGGGGAGAGGTCTCCCTATATAATGGGGCTGGTTATATACTGGGGGCAAGGGGCTAAAAAACTATATAATAGGGGGGGGGGAGGCTGTGACCAATGCATTTCTCACCCTACGCTTATACTCAAGTCAATAAGTTTTCCCAGTTTTTTTGTGGTAAAAGTAGGAGCCTCGGCTTATATTGGGGTCGGCTTATACTCGAGTATATACAGTAAATTTTCACCAATTTCACTGCATTTGGAAAATTTTTCCTGCCTACCAGTACACGGTATGGAATATTAAATACTGTCATGATGAAGTGCAAAGTGATATACAGAAAACAAGCCATCACACAGCTCTTTACATGGAAAAATAAAAAAGGTATGGATTTTTGAAGGTGAGGAGTGAAAAATGCAAACTCAAAAATAAAAAAGGGCCTTGTCGTTAAGGGGTTAAAAGAAGTAACATGACATATATCTCTAAATGTATCCCAGTTGATTCTGTTGAAAATAAAGATCTTGTCAGTCAAAAGCTTTGCAAAGTTTGGCCAAACATGGAACAAAAGTTTGGTTCGGATACCGAAACTCAAACCCAAATACACTGCTAACACCCGCAAACTTTGCCACTGGCATTTAAATGCTGGTGGCGTGTGGGCTTCACTATTTTCCCTAGGATTGTTGATCCCTGTAACGTCATGGAGTGACGTTTCTAGGGAAAGTGGTCGTGCACATGTGCTGCTACCATCGGCTCAGCAGCCCATCAGCCAGCTTTTCCAGGTGAACCCAAATTTTCTGAATATCTGCATAAAATTCAGCAGTGGAAACATACAGATAATGCTTTATCCACTATTTCAAATTGTAGAAACAAGATGCAACATTGTAGGCGATATATGTTCTGTATCAAATCCTCAATGTTTCCAAGATCTTTGCTTGCTTTCCTGCTAGTGAAAGCTTCTATGTTAACTTCCGGTGGATGGAAATCTGTCCATGGTCACACAGAGAGTAATCAGAGCTGCGTGATATAAGAGCCGTGCACCTGTGTGACCATGGAGAGATTTCTCTCTGCTGGAAGTAACATAGAAGCTTTCTATAGCAGGACAGCAAGCAGAGATCTAGAAAACTGACAAATTGATACAGAAAGTATATTGGAAAATTGTATAACTTTTCCTTACACAAACCCTATTAATTATTTGCTGAAAGGGGACAACCCCTTTAAGTCTACAAATTGGTGTTGTAAAATTAGACCTGACATTTTCATCCAACCGATCCTTAGAAAAAGTGAAGAAAAGCCGGGGGAAATCAAGATAAAATCCAAGAAATTGTCTTTATTTCATTAAAAAATAGCAAACTGCAAGTGTGCCTGGTCGGTGTAGGTTGTAACACCAGGTGTGTGACGCTGGGGCTACAAACAACAGACCATGGGACTGTTTTTTGTGACCCATGATTTACACATGTTCTCGTGTGAATGACGTCTTACTGCAAAGCCCTGCACATTTTGTAAAACTCGTAAAGTGACCCACATTTATGCACTGAAAATTTATTTTCACAAGAATGTGAAACCTTTTCATTTCATACAAGCATCCATGTTTTTTTCTGTGAATTATTCCTTCTTAGTTAAAAAGTCTTCTACCAGCTCTCAAATCACCCTACAATTGTAAGTAGTATAGTGTAGGCCATCCTCCAAACATATGTTTTTTGTCCCTGAGTGATGTGTATTACTATATTCCATGTTCATAGTATGTATAACCTGTGAATCCAGGTAGTTTACATCACAAAATATTACTGGAAATCCAACACATTGAGCAACTATGCAATTCACAGTTCAACTTCCCCATTTACAAAAAAGTGTTTGATAAATGTCTACAAAAGAGTTAACACTCTGTATGATGTTCACTCACATCACAGTGACCAATGTTCTCTTCTCCTCAGGGTCATCACCTCCTACGCTCTACATGATTGCCCTTTTATTTGACCTTTGGACAACTCATTGTCCCTGTTTGCAGAGTTTCTACCGGCCAGAGGGAGCAGATAAAACAGAAGTAACCTGTGAGCTCCACTTCATTTTTGGAGTTATCCAGGTAAGCAGGTACAGGACAACAGAGACCTGCTACAATGTTACGTCTATACCACCAAGGAGTGCTATTTCTCCAATCCGTACTCCTCTTCTCCAGCACTTATTGTGTGAGTATATCACTTCAAATTTCATGAACAGATTAACTAACCATTCATTCTCATATTAATGAGTGTATACCACTTATCATTAAATAGATAACATGTATTCTTTCTTTTAGCAGAGCCTAGTACCAAACACAGATAACTGCTGCATCTTAGATGAGCGATTTGTAAGTAGATTACGTACAATATATCTGTAAGAGATCTGTAGCGTCTTAAAGAGTTTAGTTTAACTTTTCCCGTCTTCCCATCTCATAGGGAGAGTACTGTCCAACGACATGTGGAGTCTCAGACTTTCTAACCAGATACTACTCAGAGGTAGACACAGATCTGCAGTATTTTGAAGGACTTCTAAATCGCATTTTAAACGAAACATCCACTACTACTATAATGGTGACCGAAATGCAACAAAAAGGGACATCACCCCCAACAGGTCAACAAGGTAAGAAAAGTCACTCACATAGAGTTAGACATTTACACTGTTATGGCGTTATTCTCCAATATCCTTAATATATTTTTTCTTATAAAGGAAAAGACATTACACAGAAATCCAGAAGTATGCTGGATGACATCACAAGATATGAGAGGACAGTTATAGAAAATGAACGGGTCATACAGTAAGTATACATAAAGGATGACACCTGCAGAGTCCTCAGCCTTTGAAAGAGACATAGTAGGACAAAGAACATAATGATAATAATAGCAATTTATTGTCCACAAAGGGGAAAATAATGTGTCACATCAGATTAAAACACATAGATAAAAATTATAAAAAGACGTGTGATATTTACACTTATATACCCTTACCCATATTAGCACACATAGTACATGTTGCATGTTGACCACAGTTACAGAGAGTGCCCAGCATAAATGATTTTTTGTACCTATCAGTTCCACATTTCCTTTCAATGAATTGATCACTGAAGCTACTTCGAGACTGTAGTAGGCTGTACAATGGATGGGATGGATTTGTCAATATCCAATAGAATTTTTTTTTGCACACGGCGGAGTAGCACAGTCATCCATCCTTCAATATATTTGTCACCTTCTTCACTATTTTCTTAATTATGTGTTATTTGAAAATTTAAGAACTAGAAGCAGTTCTATGAGAATTTGTCATATAACTGGTGTTTTCACACTTGGAGAATTGGAGTTCGCCGAGCCCCAAGAGTTCACCCACCGTATACATGCTGCTGCTGGTGCTAGTTCCATTAGTGGGATCAGACAAAATGTATTGCATGTCCTATTAGTATTCCTTAAATGTCCGAGATAGAGAGACATTTTTAGGGCTGAAAGGAACAAGAAATTTGAGGTTGTAAAGAAACATTTTCCTTTTAATTTAAATTGTAGCTAGATTCAAGAATACAGAAGGTAACTGTGTGATACCAGGTTACTACTTATATCACAGTAAATTTGCCTCAAACCAGATACTTAGATTACAAGCTCTCTAGAAAAACAATGTAAAATAATAATTCTATCCTACAATTCATTATGCAATTTATTATGATCCTTGCAAAAAACATTTTTTGTATTATGAAAGACATTTAATGCATAAACATCTGTGTGACCTTATGATAAATCTCTGTTTTTTCATAGAGATCTACAAGACATACTTAACTCAAACACACAGAAAATTTCTCTTCTGAAACAGAAGATATCAATTCTGGAAAGCCAATGCCAACAACCATGCAAAGATACTGTTCAAATACAGGAGCTCACAGGCAAAGGTATGGTTTAAGCTGAAGGGGACTCAATATTGGGGAGATTTATCAGAACTGCCTGAGGAAGAAAACTGTTCTTAATGCCTGTGACAACCAATCAGAGCTCAGCTTAAATTTTTGCACTGCAGTTTATAAAATTAAAGATCAACTCTGAGTGGTTGCCATGGGCATTAAGAACGGTTTTGCTCTCAGATTCTTCCAAAAGATCTCCCCCATAGACTCCATGGTTGCGTAATCTGGATCCATCTGATACCCCGCAGTTCATTACCTAACAATCCTAACATGGGGTTATTAAGATAATGTTCTGTCTTCCAGATTGTCAAGAAATTGCAAACAAAGGAGCACGGACCAGCGGCCTTTATTATGTTAAGCCTCTGAAAGCCAAGCAACAATTTTTGATTTATTGTGAAATTGAGCCATCTGGAAGGGCATGGACCGTCCTTCAAAGGGTGAGTGCATATAGGTTCCAAATGGGAATTTTAATGTGTATTTAGGGGGATATTGAATATGTTGTATCATAAACGGTTGTAAATAGACGGAAATACAGGTGTTATTCCTTAAAAAGATCAAAATCCTTAAAAAGATCAAAATTGACAGCTGTGTGTCAAGCATTCACTTTGGCAAAGGTTCAGGTCCTGGCAGTGTTAGGACAGATTGAACAGGGTCAGTGTGCATAGATACATCTAGTAACACCTAGTTGTCAATTAAGTTCAAACTTCTATGAGGAATAATAAACTTATGGAAATTAGAATTGTATGATAAACATATATGTCAGCAGAGATGACAAATCCAAGACCAAATTTTTTAGGATCCATGCACACGAACGTATGGGGGACGTATATACAGCCGCAAATTTACAGCCGCATATACGCTCCCCCCATAGTTGTCTATGGC
This sequence comes from Engystomops pustulosus, assembly GCA_019512145.1. Classification (NCBI taxonomy): domain Eukaryota; kingdom Metazoa; phylum Chordata; class Amphibia; order Anura; family Leptodactylidae; genus Engystomops; species Engystomops pustulosus. The sequence continues at coordinate 64,341,528 of CM033641.1, read as the reverse complement.
GTCTGGGCTTGGCACAACGTGGCCGCAAAAAAGGTAGAGCCTGCTCTATCTTTGGCCATAAGAACGGCCGCGCACCACTATTCACTACGGAGAGGGGAGGGAGTGACCAGCGCTCGCTTCTCCTCTCCAGTGCGCCTGACACGTGCATCTCATTTCTCAGCTACAGCTGAGAAAATGAACTGAGAAGAGTCATATTTGCCTGAGATGATTCAGTTTTAAAGACTGTAGGTGAAGTGTCACTTCAGACGTCCGTCCGTATCTTTGGTTCTATAGTACCTAGATCTCATTTTTCAGATCGCATCAGTCTTATGATTCTGGAGATACAAGCAGATCTGACACTCACATTTCCATCTACCTCTTTAGCTGCCTGTATCTAAAGAACCACAAGTCACAGGCATTCTGAATCATGAGATTCATATCTCTCTATATAAAGTAACAAATCTAAAGCAATAAATGACTGGGGGGAATTTTTTTAGGTAAACGGGCAATATGTGACACAAAAGAGGGAATTCTAGAGATTATATTTCACATTCTACCTGAGGGTGTTTATAATTTAATGGGGTAAAAGCTGATGACAGTGTCCCTTTAAAATACACCTGATGCATGTTTAAACTCTCTAGTCTAACCATATGTCATCTATTAGTTGGCATGTAACTCTGCCTAATATTGTTCATTTATATGTTTTTTTTACCCAGAGGCTTGATGGCAGCGTGGACTTCAACAGAAACTGGATCCAATACAAAGAAGGATTTGGATATTTGTCACCAACTGATACAACAGAGTATTGGCTCGGAAATGAGAAGATTCACCTGCTGAGCACCCAATCTACTATCCCATACGTTCTGAGGATAGAGCTGGAGGACTGGAGCGGTCATAAGAGGTAATGCATATTTTATGCAAATATTATTTTATCTTGGGAGATGTCCCTTCATCTTACTTGTTTTTTTCAACGATTCAGTCAGACCGAGATCTTGGTTAATAACAAAGGGATTGCCAAAAAAGATTGAACTACCAGTCTAAGCTAATTTTGGTGCGCCCATTTACATAAGAAAAAAGCCCATGACTTCTGCTCCCTTCAAGAGAGCGAGTAAGATCAAGGTCATAGACTTCCGATCTCACAATAAGTGTGGATTCTCTGTTTTAGTTGTGTATTGAAAGGTTTAAGACTGAAGCCTATCAATTTGTTGTAGGATCATTTTGTACGTTTACTTTCTTAAATGTATAGTTGATGATAAAGCTTTAAGACCTAATTGTAATTGAAATTGGACATTGTGAAGATTTATTTCTCTTTAACTTAAAATGTTCCTTCTGTTTTCCAATATAGCACAGCTGACTATAGCACATTCAGGTTGGGTTCTGAAAAGGACAATTACCGTCTGACCTATGCATATTTCATTGCTGGTGATGCCGGAGATGCATTTGATGGCTTTGATTTTGGAGATGACCCCAGTGACAAGTTCTTCACTTCTCACAATGGCATGCAGTTCAGTACCTATGACAAAGATAACGATAGATATGAGGGCAACTGCGCTGAGCAAGATGGCTCTGGTTGGTGGATGAACAAATGCCATGCTGGTCACCTCAATGGCAAATATTACCAAGGTAAGAGCCTAGAAAAACAAAATGTATTCATATACATTCAAAATGTATTCTTACCAATATCAGGTGTGTTTGACTCCTACCGATCAGTTGATTCAACACATAGAATGCAGCTCCGTTCTCTATGTAGTGGCCAAGCTAAGTAACAGCAACTCAGCTCCCACTTTGTTCCCTTAAACATAAAGGCTCCTACACAGTATCAGTATTTACTATCTGTTGCCCCAGTCAATGCTAGAAGATTTTAATTGTTACCTTTCTGATTACTTTTAGGCGGCACCTACTCTGAAGCTGATACTCCTAATGGTTATGACAATGGAATTATTTGGGCCACGTGGCGCAGCCGTTGGTACTCCATGAAGAAAACAACAATGAAGATTATTCCTTTGAGCCGATATGGAGATGATGAACAGCAGTTTTCAAAGGATACAAAGGTTGGATCTCAAAAACGAGGAGATTTCTAGAATTCTGAATCTTTTACCTATTCCACAGTGAACATTTGATGTAATATCACACCTCATGCTTCATGTGTTCACGTAGTTCTTTTTTCAAATAAAGTATTCAAATATGGAATCTATCATGTCTGCTATGGCCAATGCTTTTCTTGGCAGCGCTTCTTGTTGTTGTTGCTTTGACTCCTTAAGTTATATCATCATTAATTGAATTGAAAATACATTCCTAACGATTTGTCATTTTTAATATCCGAACCATTGAGCGAGCTGTATTGCTCCTTACATTGCTTTTCCACCAAGAGCTGTTCATCCATACATTCAGCTGTGCTTGGTACTGCAGCTCAGCCCTATTCATGTCAGGACCCACAAAGAGTTACAGTTTTGGTCCCCCTAAACCCTTCTTACAGCAAATCTGTGATCTTTATGTCTGTAGACAGAAATTTTCTTAATGGTCATACAGAAATCCAACCCCATTACGACATGTATAATACATTTTTACTTTCTTCACACCCTACAAAACACCATTTATATCAATGGCTGTTACAATAACTATTAAACCATACATACCATTAACTCTACTTGTGCAAGAATTGTAAAACATGTTAATTCTGGCTTGCAACGCTTTGCCTGTGCTCCAAGAATATAATCTTTTGGCTGCTGTGGCTTCTATTTGCTGCAATGTGTAGGTGAGTTGCAATATTTTAATCTTTTGTTTTCTTTCATTGTAGGGAGGGGACATATAAATGACAGATTTTAATAAAAGCTCCAGATTTGTTGAATATGGAATACACCAGATCTTTCAGTCTGGATATTGCACTATATAGAAAGAAGTCACATTAAATTACATTTATCATTAAAAAAATAAAGTCTTTATATTTTATTTGAAAATATATATTTTATTGAGTATTTTCATTTGGATATAGCAGATAGCACAAATATCTGATTTTTTATTTTATCTGACTAGTTAAAGGGTCATTCCATTTGACAGCTCCGCTTTAGATTCTATCAGGAGCATTTATTTTTTTTTTTCTATTCCAATTGTGTAAAAAGGCTGTTTTGGGTATGAAAAACACCAGTCTGGATATATTGCCGAGGGATACTGCTGAATGAAATACACTTTTTAGTGTTAGTAGGTCAGTGTGAATGTTGTGTAGTGAATATTACATACAAAATGAACTTCACCCATTACTTTCTTCTCATGCCATATTCACACCTCATTATTTTGGCAAGTCATTTATATATTTTGTTAGAAGCCCAAAGCAGAAGTGGGTCTACAACAGTGAAAATGTAAAATTTTTTTCAATATAGTTTGTCGTTGTATGATCCACACCTGGTTTTGGTTCACAAATACTCATGTAACATTCTGACCACAATACTGCCATGTACAACTGGCCTTAGAGAGATGACTGAGCTTGGTGTGGCTATAGCTGAACTAGAAAAAACACTTCCAAAAACGGAATATACTCTATGATAATAATCATTTATTTATATAGCGCACAGAGATTACGCAGCGCTGCACAGAGCTTGCCAAATCAGTCCATATAAAATAAATTTGAGAGTAAGCTACCCCCACAGGTCCTTTACTAGGTGGGTTACATATACATTTTACAACTGTGTCATTTGGGGACAAATTTCTGGTTTCGCTTGGACATATCACACCACAAAAACAGCAAAAGCATCTGCCTTCTATGTCACAATCATATGTTTTATATAATACTATGCAGTAAAATACGATCTGGTGATCATGTGCTGACCCAAATCAACCAGCCAGGGACTATTTTCACCTGTAACAGTTTTTTTTCTAAAAATAAAAATTAAGTTGCTTTCTCTTGGTCTCTGGACACCTTTTATGGCACCTATTTATAAGTAAAATAACTATGTAATGCAATAAAAAGAAAAAAAAAACATTTTCCGTGACAAGAAAAACAATTGTGATATACAGGCAGTCCCTGGGTTGGGTACAAGATAGGGTCCATAGGTTTGTTCTTAAGTTAAATTTGTATGTAAGTCGAAACTGTAAGTTTCACCAGGGGTCAAAGGGGGCAGAGGTGTCCGTCTTTAACTAGGGGTCATCTGTAAGTCGGGTGTCCTTAAGTAGGTGACTGCCTATATGTCCATTTCACCCAAGAGAATATATTGAATAATATACAGGCAGTCCCCGGGTTACATACAAGATAGGGACTGTCTTGTTCTTAAGTTGAATTTGTATGCAAGTCGGAACTGTATATTTTATCATTGTAATCCCAGCCAGAACTTTTTTGGTCTCTATTAGAGATGAGCGAGCACTAAAATGCTCGGGTGCTCGTTATTCGAGACGAACTTTTCCTGATGCTCGAGTGCTCGTCTCGAATAACGAGCCCCATTGAAGTCAATGGGAGACCCGAGCATTTTTCAAAGGGACCATGGTTCAGGAATAAAATGTGTTATTTAATTGAAAAAGAATGTCTTCTGATAAGTTAGCAGATGTATGCAAACATCTGCAATCTATTCTTCACTGTTCCGCGCGTATATTATCTCCCGACAAGTTAGCAGATGTGAAGAACAGTGAAGAATAGAATAAAAACAGTGAACACAGTGAACACAGGATCATTTAAGTGAAAAACGCAGTGAAAAACACAGTGAAGAATAGATTACAGATGTTCGGCACATCTGCTTACTTGTCGGGAGATACGCTGTCCCGGGATCCGCTCCTCTTCTTCCACTGAAGTCTCCCCGATCTCTCTGCCCTTCCCAATGTCTCTGTGCCCTCCACTGCCCCGGTGTCTCCGTGCCCGCCGCTCCCCCGCTGTCTCCGTGCCCGCCGCTGCCCCGGTGTCTCCGTGCCTGCCGCTGCCCCGCTGTCTCCGTGCCTGGCGATGCCCGTGTGTCTCGTGCATGCGCTGCGTGCTGATCACCGGTTGGGTGGCTTGTGCTGCTCCCTGGTGTCTCTGTCCTGCTCACCGTGTTCTTCAATGTGTTCTTCACATACTATTTTGTTCGCAGCATTCCGCCGTATCTTCCGACAAGTAAGCAGATGTGCCGAACATCTGTAATCTATTCTTCACTGTGTTTTTCACTTAAATGATCCTGTGTTCACTGTTTTTATTCTATTCTTCATTGTTCTTCACTGTTTTTTTTTTAATTAAATGCTCGATCTCGAGCAGGGGAAATACTCGTCCGAGCAACGAGCCGTTTCGAGTACCTTAATACTCGAACGAGCATCAAGCTCGGACGAGTATACTCGCTCATCTCTATTCTCTATGATAATTGGATTTTAAAAATGTTGGGTTGTCATAAGAACCAGGATTAACAATAAAGCTTCATTACAGACACCTTTGATAACTGTCACAGTTGTTTATTGTAGCCTGGGACTAAAGCACAATAAATTACCAATATCCAGTGGTCCGTTTGTAACTAGGGGTCGTATGTAAGTCGAGTGTTCTTAAGTAGGGGACCGCCTGTATTGACTTTTAAAATATCACATAATAATGACTTAATTTTGTAAATAAAAAGAATAAATATGCTATACACTTTTTTTTTATTTCCCATTTACAATTGTGGTGGGCATCACAGAAGGGATAAGGAACTCCAAAGATTTATTTGCATCAGAAATTACTACCCCTACTTTCAGAAAAAATGGGCATTCTGTGAAATACAGACTATATTATTGGCCATACTTTTGGACTGAACATTGTTCAGAAAACTGGTATAATGATACCTGGGTCTCATTTATCAAAACAATCAGACAGCAAAACAGTTCTAGTTGCTCATTGCAATCATTCAGAGCTTAGCTTTCTTTTTATAAGCTGCTGTGGGAAAATGAAAGCTAGTTTTTGATTGATTGCCATGACCCAATCTACTACTATCCAGTAATGTACTGTTCCTGTACTTCCTGTAACTTCTGTATCTTTCTGTATCCTGTATCTTCAGTAACAATCAGTTTTTAATGTAGTGGTCTTCCTGCATCAGAAGAGAATATATTTCATCCATGTGGCTTCTTACCAAAAATAATTCACAGTAATTCTATGGATGATCATGTTGACAACAAAAATTCTTTTGTTAAGGTCACACTTATAAAGATTAACTTTAGTGCAGAGGTCACATAGTAAGTACGGTTGATAAAAGACATTTGTCCATCAAGTTCAACCAAGCAAGACAAGTAACAGGGCTGAGGGGAAGGGGAGTACACAATTCTATATTATAATATAACCAACAATATTATATGTCTGTAAAAAGGCATCTAGACCCTTCTTGAAGCTCTCTGTTGTCCCTGTCTGTGACCTGCGCATGAGGCAGGCTATTTCACAGATTCACAATTCTTATAGTAAAGAAGCCTTGTCGCCTTGGAGATTAAACTTTCTTTACTCCAGACAGAGATAGTGGGCCTCATTTACTAAGGGTCCGAACGCAGCACTTTCCTGAATATTTCTCTTTTGCCCTGAATTTCCCCAGGTTTTTTCGCGCACACGATCGGATTATGGCGCATCGGCGCCGGCTTGCAGGCGACAGAAATTGGTGGCGTGGCCGTCGGACAACCCAACGGATCCGGACATACCGCGGAATTTAAAAAAGGAAATGTGTTGCAAGATCAGCACTCACATGCACCAGGAAGAAGCAGGTGAACTCCGGCGGACCCCGGCGCAGAAGCGACATATGCAGGAACTCGAACGCACAATCTTAGTGAATCGCGCCAGACACGAATCCTGGTCGGACAACGCACTGCAGGATCGCGAAAGGACCGGGTAAGTAAATCTGCCCCAGTGCCTCTTGTCTTTTGATTGTGTCATTCATGAGTCGTTTTTTCTCAATACTAAATAAGTCTAATTATTTTAATCTTTTATCTTAACTGAGATCCTCCAACAGCATTTTAGTGGCTCTTTGTTGTACTCTCTCAAAATCCAGGGCATCATTTTATGAACTGGTGCCCAGTACTGATCCAAAATATTCCAAGTATGGCCATACCAATGCACTGTACAGTGGTAATATTACATCCCTATCCAAGACTCCATACCTATATATAGATAAAAACTTTAATAATCCTGAAAGGGAAATAATTTTAGCCACAGCAAATACAATAACATCTTTTGCATAGAAAAAAAAAATCATATTGCCGACTTATTCATAAAAAGACATAAAAATGGAATCACACTAAGGCCTCATTCAGAATGTAATGGGGACCGATATCTGGCCGCACCATTTGCGTGGACATCGTGGAATTTACAAGCATATCTTTACTCCTAAAGATTTGAATCGGATACCTACAGGTACTGTTTCTCTTTTTTGCTCTGTTTTTTGCTCTGCCAGAAAGAAACCCGTGAGCAACGTAGACACAGAGGGCAATTTATTCTCTATTTTGGACTGTGAAAATTGTAGACTTTCATTTTCTCTCCTGCACGGTTTTCCTTTTTGTATGGTGATTAAGAGTTAATTGTTTGCATATCTGTTATGTTTTTTAACCCCTTACTTTACAATTTTACTCAGTTTTATTGCTGTTTTAGCTCCTATAACTCAGTGATGGTCAGTGTAATATTCCAGAGTGTGGACAGGGACTCTCTAAGCAGACACTTCATGATTCTTCTGTGCTATGAGATGCTGTTTGCTGACAATTTGTTAGATCAGGGTACAGCGGGTATAGACTTTTATTTAGCTTCTGAACATTCACTAAAATCTGACACATAGAAAAAGAGAGATGAGACGGATCAGAGATGAGAGATGATAAAACACAATGACACTCTCCAGCTCTGCTATATCTCAGATATAACATACACAGAGTCAGCTCTGCTGTACCTCCTTCCCCGCTATAAAGATCTTGGGGAACATTTAGCATACCCTGCCGCTTGTGCCCCCCACTGCGGGATACATCCAGGCAGGGCCTGGCGTAGAAATAAACACAGCCGGCGTCACCGGCGGCAGCGAGTCCCCCTCACGCCCCTCTGCCGTGGAAGTGGCAGAGAGGGCAAAATAGTTGCAAGTGCTAGCAATAAGCTCGCATGGCACAAAGGTCCTGATAAATATGCCCCCTTATCATATCTGTAGTTTGTAGAGTAAGTCTTCTCACACTGCTGCTCACTGGCAGGATTTGCCTATGTCCGATTTTGTCTTGTAATGCAGGGAGGGAGGAGCAGGAGGCAGAGCACATTGCAGGGTGCATACAGCAGAAGCTATTCATGAGAAGTATCTGCCCTGCTTGACCATAGTCAGAAGATTTGTGGTCGGATCCTGGAGCAACCAAAATTGTAAACACCAGGACTGATAGAGACAGGTTTGAATTATATCTGTGAAATTCAGTTTTTTTTGGTAATATCAGTGAATTAGAGAATACATTATTTTATTATCCTGAGTATATTTAAGAATCTTGTCTTCACGAGAATACCCCTTTAAGTTAGAGGTCCTGGTTCAGTGTTTGGCTCAACAAACCTCTCGCTGTTAACACCTGTGATTGGTGCTGGCATGCCCTAATTTAAATGCTTTCAGCGCATGCACTATTTTTGTGTCGCTCCCTGTGACACCAAATTATGATCTTCTGGAAAATGGTGGCAGTCCTGCGCCGCCAGCATTTAAATTGAAGTGCGCAGGACTGCGCTATGCCTACAGGACAGTTTCTATCATAACCTCAGCTGCAGAAGCAGGGACGCTTATAGTCACAGTATAGAGTTTGTCAGGTTCTATATTGCTAATTGTCTGACGAATTAAATAAACATAATTATTTCCTTCAATATCCTTTCAAAGTCAAATAATAGTGCAGACTACGCAGCATTATCAGTCATCACTACAACTCCCAACATTTTTCTGGCTTCCGGTTCTCAAACTTTCTTTAGGACAGGGGATGCTTCTTTCATAAGATTGATCACATGACGGTGACATTATGAGATTATGTGATCAGCTCCCCAAACATGAATGGGGAAGTGGTCCAGCAGACAACTCAGCATAACAGAAGCCAACACCTCTGCCCTTAAAAATGTACTTGTCAGAAAAGTGCAGGCCCATGCTATTTCCCTTCTCCCTCCTGCAGTTTTTTGTTTTGTGCCCATAGCAGTTTGCCCCCTCCCCAACTTCCCCTATGGTAGAAAGAAACAATTTCTTCTAGGGACAGTTTTGTGAACTGTGCACTTCTTACTGTCAGGGCTCGGGGTCAGTGAACCCCCTGGACCAAAGCAGACCATGACCCTAGCACACGCCGGCGTGCATGCTGCTCTCGAAGATTTCAAGGCCAGCGCACCGCTGATTGGTGCTGGCCACTTCTGGATTTTCCAGGGAGTGGGGCCGCACGCTGACCGGACAAGGAGGAAGCAGGAGCGTGGAGAGGTAAGTGAGGGCTGGGATGGGTGCTGCCACAGAGAGGGGCACGGGTGTGCCTGCAATCAGAGACGTGGATCGCAGCGACACCCATGGCACTTACTTCATTTTACATCATGGGTTAACTTGCATTAATTTATAGTGTTCTGTCATATACATTCTGTTTATTAGTACTGTATCTGTGTAGACTAGTAGAAAGTATTAACCCCTTACGTCAAGCTTCTGGCACCAGAAGCTGCTGGTGTTGGCTATATATTAAAGCCGACACCCGCCTCTAAGAAATCTCCGATCGCGGGTGTTAACCCCTAACACGCCACGGTCCTGCGCGATCCTCTTCAGGCAGGACCTGGCTGTAACACACTAAACATGCGCAGACTTTAGGGTTTTCTTCAGATTTGTAAATCAGTGATACCTCATTTCTGTTGTATAATCTTTATTAGATAACAAACTTATTTTATTACACCCACGTTACCCTGTACACGGCCAATTATTGATAATTTTACACAAAACTCTGAAAATGGGCTGGACAAAAGTATTGGCACCCTCAGCCTAATACTTGGTAGCACAACCTTTAGACAAAATAACTGCAAACAACCACTTCCGGAAACCATCAATCAGTTTCTTGCAAGGCTCTGCTGGAATTTTAGACCATTCTTCGTTGGCAAACTGCTCCTGGTCCCTGAGATTTGAAGGCGCCTTCTCCAAACTCCCATTGTGAGATCTCTCCACAGGTGTTCTATGGGATTCATGTCTGGACTCATTGCTGCCACTTTATCAGTCTCCGGTGCTTTCTCTCAGACCATTTTCTAGTGCTTTTTGAAGTGTGTTTTGGGTCATTGTCCTGCTGGAAGACCCCTGACCTCAGAGGGAGACCCAGCTTTCTCACACTGGGCCCTACATTATGCTGCAACCTTTGTTGGTAGTCTTCAGACTTCATAATACCATGCACAAGGTAAAGCAGTCCAGTGCCCGAGGCAGCAAAGCAACCCCAAAACATCAGGGAACCTCCACCATGTTTAACTGTAGGGACTGTGTTCTTTTCTTTGAAGAAGTTGTTGATGCCTTTTCCCAAAAAGCTCTACTTTTGTCTCCTCTGACCAGAGAACATTCTCCCAAAACGTTTTAGGCTTTCTCAGGTAAGTTTTGGCAAACTCCAACCTGGCTTTTTTATGTTTCTGTGTAAGAAGTGGGTTTTTCTTGGGTATCCCACCATACAGTCCCGTTGTACCCTCGGACTGCAGGGCAGCTTGAATCTTGCATTGAAATCTCTCATCACTTTTTCTTTTCCGTCCACATCTAGGGAGGTTAGCCACAGTGCCATGGGCTTAACACTTATTGATGGCACTAGGCACGGTAGACCCAGGAACATTCAGGTCTTTGGAGATGGACTTGTAGCCTTGAGATTCCCCATGCTTCCTCACAATTTTGATTCTCAAGTCCTCAGACAGTTCTGTGGTCTTCTTTCTTTTCTCCATGCTCAATGTGGTGCACACAAGGACACAGGACAGAGGTTGAGTCAACTTTAATCCATTTCAACTGGCTGCAAGTGTGATTTAGTTATTGCCACCACCTGTTAAGTGCCACAGGTAAGTTACAGGGGCTGTTAATTACACAAATTAGAGAAGCATCAAATGATTTTTCAAACAGTGTCAATACTTTTGTCCACCCTCTTTTTTATGTTTGGTGTGTAATTTCTGATTGCAATCATTTTTTGGAAAAAACTGAGTATCATCTTACAGAATTTCATGGGTGCCAATGCTTTTGGCCACCACTGTCTGTCTTTTCCTTATCGTAATTTGGATCAGAAACATTGAGCAATATAATGTGTCACAGAGGGTTCATTATTGATTAGGAGGTGGCCATGAAGTACATTCACTTCTGACATGTTTATTCATTTCCTCCCACATTGTATATCTTTCTTATTTTTTCTTTGTAAAAGACAACATGCAAACGTCAGCAGAAAAGCAAAAGCAGATTTACTCAGTAGCTTGAGTAATAATAGACCAGGACAGTGACATGGAGAAGCACATTGGTAAACACAGTAAAATCCAGATAATGATTACAGAGCGGAGGACGGGATTATAAAGGAGACACCGAGCTATAAACTTTTCACTATAGTCTTCACACCAAAATGAAGCTGAGAGCAACACTTGTAACCTTGTTGCTCTGCCTTGTGAGCACCACATGGGTATGGCATCTTTCATTTACCTAAATATTTCCAACATGTATTTTATATTTATATCTATTGATAGACACATAAACAGCAGTCATTTTCATATTTTGTTATCTATAGCTCTCAAATTTTGTTATTGTCGTAAAAGTAAATTTCTGCATTTTCTGTACATACTATTGTTTTTTTCATTCTATTTGACTATTGTGACAATTCGATTTATCTGAATGGGGCTCACATAAATCTATGCACCTGCTACAGAAGAATGCACATTCAGATCCTTGGAATAGATTTCCCAGAACATAACTGCAGTTAATGAGACCTGTATTTACTTACTTTTACGAGAGCTAATGAGATTTTTATTTTAATTGTTTTTCATATTTAGGGTTGTTTCACACTGCCATGGTCAGCCTCTGCATCATAGTGATATATGATGCAGAAAGTCTCTGCTTCCCTGCAGAACATCAGTGTCAAACTGTTAACATAAGGACTAAAGAACTCCTTGTATTTTATATCTCTATGATGTTGCGTCCCTTGCAGTGTGATCAGCAAGTGGAGGATTTTCTAGCTAATTAATAATATTGTATTATTACATATTTATTTAGTTATTTATTATCTACATCTGTATTATCTCCATTGCTCCGCTTGGTCACAGGAGTAGAACAATGGAAAAATTATGGTGGCACATACTGTATGTTACTTGAAAAAGGAAGTGTTACCTGAGAAAGATTGACAAAATAGGTCTATGCAGTTCCTATTATAGTGTTCCTGGCTGGATATGAACACAGCCTTTTTATTTCTTACAAGCACACTATGACAGCATAACCATGTAGATTTTCTTTTTTAGTCAGAGACCTTTGAGGAGGCTGGAGCAACTGGTCGTGGTCCCAGAATTGTGGAGCAGAAATCTGATTCTACATGCAAACAAGAAACCAACTGGCAAGTCTGTTCCGATGATGACTGGGTATGACCTGTTCTACTTACACTACTATCAGCTTATTACTGCTCAGGCCATTATATATAATAGTTACAGAAACTGTCATATCACAGTAGAAGAGAAATAGTCTTCGCTACTGAACCAACGGTTATTAAAAATAATAAATAAATATAAGAAATTATATAAGTATTCTAAATACAGTAAATCAGTAACCTGAATTTTCACGCTTAACGAACAGAATTCCCTCATTTACCTGCAAGAAAGCAGAGATGAGTCACGTTTTGCCTAAGATGAGTCACTTTTAGAGCCTGGATGAGGAGCATCCTTTTAGATGCCTGGAATTCAAGCTTTTTGCCCCTAGAATGAGGATGATAATTCCCATAATTGGGGGTTTGTGTTTTATACAACTGCAGCTACAAGCAGCTAATGACAAAGTCAGGAATTAGACCAATATCTGCAGCTCATATTCATATCTATGTCTTCAATTGCCCATATCTGATTGCATTACATTGAGAACTGATTTTTCAGCATTTTTAACCACTTCCATACTGCTGTACGACTATATACGTCATACAGCAGTAAGGGGAGTATGGAATGAACTCAATTACACTGCTGACAAGCGCTGGTAACCGCCATGGTCAGTGCTGGGACCGATCGTGTGCTGATAAGCCCTGCAGACCCTCCTGTAACCAACTCTATGGACTCACAGTTGGGAAGGGGCTGGTAATCCCTGCTCAAAGAGGAGGAAGGATGGTGAGGTCATGTGATAGTGCATGCAGTGCATGCAGTGCTGAATGTGATCAGTGCTGTGGATACTGATGTTTCCTGAAAGAATAGTGAGGTACAAGAACTCCCCAGTTCCTCCATCCCTGTCTGTGATTCTATAGAACTTCCTCTATCTTTCTCCTCACCTCATGCTGCTCCCCATCCCCACCTTGTACTTGCCATTTTCTGCAATGTGCAGAGAAGCTATTAACCCTTAGTGCTCATACAGCACAGACTATATACTTCATGTAACTGGTAAAATATGCAGAATGGAGGAGAGTCCTTTTGGCTCATAACCATAATTTTAAAAGTTAATTTTAGAAGAAAGGAGGCCATGGATAACAAATATAAGAAGAATAACACAGTCACAGTGCCCGGATCTATGATTCCTTGCTTTATCATGCTTAATTTCAATTGTATATTTTCTTTTAAAACTGGAAGTATTCAGCCTTTTTTTTACATTTTCATGGAAAATCCATTTCATACAGGATTTGAATTTGGTTGAGGTGGTGAAAGATGCTCTTAAACTGGACCTCAACCACAACACATGAATACATCTGCACTCATATGACAACTCTATGCTCATTTTAGGAATAGAATGGAGTCAAGTTCATTGACTGTGATCTTTTGTAGAAGCAATGACAGACATGAAGGAATTCTTATGATCCATTTTGTAATCAGTCTCTTGGAATCTTATGTCTTTCTAATTACAGTTAATTTGTTTATTAATGTTGTGTTTTATCCCTGCAGGGTCCCAAATGTCCTTCAGGATGCAGAATTGCAGGTTTATCGGATAGTACAGACAAAGAATTTAGCAATCGAATTGATGCAATTAAGAAGAAATTGAAGGATGGTCAAAACAGTCATGACTTGATTGACATCAGAACCAAAGATGTATACAAAATAATCAGGGATAAACTTGTTGCAGCCCAACGTAAGTATAATTTGTGTCCATCTATCATAGTCACTCGCTAGTACAGTAATACCACTTCAAAAGATATGGCCCGCTGTAATTTACATGTGAATTAGCTCAGACTAGCCAAGGGGGTGGTAACCATTTATTTTTATATAACACATAGAAACAAACCTCCAGAGAAAATAAAGGGTTACTGTGCCCTTGCTAGTAGGATGAATTTCACATTTTAAACTCCATGTATGCCACATAGCTTGACAGAAGCAGGGATTGAAAAATACAGAATAAATTGATCCAAGTCACAAGCCAATAAGATGAGCTATGGCATTAATTATACAAAATGAGGATCTACTATCAAAAAAGCAGCACGATGTGAAACCAAAGACACAACAGCTTGAATGTGAGAAATGTATGGCCATTTTAAATTTTCTGATTTGTGTGATTTTAATCATTTGCACCTTGTATTTCTGGAACATGGTGAGGATGCCTATATTCAAAGACTGACATATTCAATGAAAAAGTTATTTCTAAAAAAAAAAAGACGTGCACATTTTATGCGTGGCATGAATTTTGCTATAGCACTCGGACCGTCTTGTCTCGTGCCCCATATGTGGCACTGGTGGCGCAAAAGAAAGGACACACAGTTGAACTTTTAATTGCCCATGTCAAGAAAATTGTGCTGTGCACTTGTTCAAGGACACGATATGTCGCCCTGGTATGTTTAATTACGGGATTTTTTTGTGTAAGAGCCTGAAGAAGGCTTTGATCTGAGCTCGGCAGGAGGTGGTGTGTAAAAAGTTATCTATGGATATATGACACATTTTGGTACTAGAGGCTTACTGGGAATGGCCGTTGTTGTGGAGTTAGCCATGTCTGGAGTGGGAGAATGGGTACTCCAAGCCCCAGTAGCTCTTCCATCCCTCCTATATAGCATCTCTTCAACATGCAGCTTGAAGCGAGCTATCATTTCTGCTTGGGCGTAGCATGGTTCCGGTTGCGATGGTGATTGCATGCACAGCAGCTCTCTGACTCGGTCTATGAAGCAGAGCTTCTGCGCATGAACAGAAACTCTGGATTCGCAGACAGAAAGTGCACACAGATACAGGAGCTGAGGCTAACGAGGCGTGGAATAGCGTAGCTCGTGCTCCATAGTGTGGCTTACTCCTCGTAGCCTCTAGAAAAAAACTTTGCATTATACCAAGATAACCATTTTACTAGGCTCTACTGAATAAAAGTTATGATCAAAAAAACCATATGGCTGGGCACAGATAAAAGAACCGGCAATGAATTTACCTATTAGTAAGCCATGATGTAGGTTCCTTTCAAGGACCACACATATTGGATGTATACTGAAACTGTTTCTCATCGTTTAGAAAACTGATGGACTCATATCAACCAGGTGTCTGAGAGGCCTGAGGCAAAAATGAGTTCTGAAAGCAAAAGGTTTCAGACCAAATAGAAGAATCAAAGTGTTGCAGGGGAGCCTCAGCGACCAAGTGGTGGAAATAAAAACGCCTTGAGTAAGACACTAATAATTCTTTGTGTTTGAGACTAAGAACAGAATTTACCTCGTAAATACATTGAAGGTAATCATGATCACCTAATGTTATGCTCCTTTTTAGGTTGATATCGATATTAAACTTCGTGCTTGCAAAGGATCATGTGCAAAGGAGGTTGACTTCCATGTGATGGTGAAAGCTATGAAAATATACAGAAACAGCTCTTGCAAGCAGAATCCACCGATTTAAGACCCAATGTGGATCCTGTTCCTATACCTCAAGCATGAGGACCATGAAAGACTTCTACGTTGATTCCAAATATACAAAGGCACTGGCTCAGGAAAAAGAAAAAAGTTCCACTTTTTTCTGAATTAACCAATATTCATTTGTCTAGAAGGGAGATCTAAAGAGGTAACTGTGACAGCCAGTGTCTACTTCACCTATTGGGGGTGGTGTGAAACAGCCTCCCAAACTACTGAATTTGTTGTCAATTACAATGATAAAACTGCTCAAACCTAGCAAAACCGGGGGACCAGTGACTTCAGAATCCGAGTTATTTCATGCACTAAAACTATTCAAAAGAAAATAGTCAAGGGGACCTACTGGAACTAGGGAAGAAAGAAATAGTGAAGTGATCAGTGGTGGAGAAGAGTGTGAACAATTAGCAAAAGCTTAAGGAGAAGGAAAGGGAGAACAAGTGCTGATGGCACATATACCATCGGGGGTGCAGGGGGTGGTAGCAGGAGGTTTTCAACATTCCAAGCTGGGAAGAATTTATTAGTGGGAAGCTGTGAGTGGTGCAGCGCAGCAGTCAGTGTTTAGTGGTGGATCCAAACCCAAGGATCTATAATGCAGATGTTGATTTGATGACTTAGCAATATAGACCTTGGCTCTCCTAGTTTTCCACAACAGTGAAACCTCATCCACTTCTACTAAGATAGTATACAGCAGTAGCAGCACGAAGGATGGATATGAGTCAAGCAAACAGTTAAAGAGTGCTAGTATTTGAAGACCTTGGCCCGATCCAGCATGATGAAGACATTCCTGATTTTTCATCCCACAATGTACAAACAGGAGTGAAAAACACTAAAGATTGCACTGTGGGATTTAGTGGCAGTGCTAGGTTTCAATATTAAGCTGGGAAAACACATAATCCAGCATTAAACTGCAACAAGATCTACTAGGATGCCTACAGGGGAGAAAACAAAAAATCTGCAGTAATACAAGAAACTAATAGTACCTATTATTGGAAATGTCATATTCACTTTCTAGATTTAATTCAGTGAAATGAAATCAGAGGGATATGCTCTTACAGTCCATAGTTATGAGGGTTCTGCGGCAGATACCCTGGTGCAAAGCTCTAAAGATGACAGCGAATTTACATCTCATGCCAACATGAAGCTTAGCACACATGATAGGGACAGTGACAAGTGGGTGGAGAATTGTGCAGACATGTATGAGGGGGGGTGGTGGTTATACAACTGCAGGCAGCCAATCTAATGGATATTATGAGGGGAGGGCAGTATGATCTCAGAAATAAGTCCCCTATGAGATTGAAGATGCAGTTGTATGGGTTTTGTTCGAACCAGCTGACTACTTCCTGAAAACTGTGAGAATGAAAATCCGTCCTGTAGACATTGCGTAATTTTTCTTTGATTATTTAATACTGCACTCCCATAAGCATCATTGTGTTATGTGTTTTGTATTATTATTCCTGGCTTAATATATAGAAACTGTTACTGAAAAGAAGACTAAATAACTCACTCTCATTAACGCTTTCTTGTGTTTTTTTTCCTGTTCTTATATCAAACAATTGTAGTCATCATAGTACTAGTGGAAGTCGGTGTAAATGACATAATACATGTCATAAAATGGGTGTAGGGTACAAGGCCTGATTACCAAAACTGGGAAGGAGATTTTCATGCGTGTCGAAGCTGCAAAACAATCCTGGGTGACAAGTAACTCTCAGAATATAAAAATCATTACACATATTAAAACAACTTCATAAAGTTTCTGTTTGAAACATGTTTACAGAGAAAGGCAAGTACAGCAATAGCTAAACCTTATTCATAGGGTCAAATACAGTCTATAGGGACATTGCTTATACATTTAGGGAGTTATCTTATTTTACATTTTTCATTGTACAGCTATAGTACATTTGAGATGTAGTAAAAAAATAGACCACTGAACATTTGGATTATTATTCCAGTAATATACTATTGATGAAGTATCCTTAAGACAGGTCATCCATATCGGAATGTAGTCTGACCCCCAGCATCATAACTGATAATCTGTTTGTATTGGAATGACACAGCCCCGTATATATATATATATATATATATATATATATATATATATATATATATATATATATATATATATATATATATATATATATATATATATATACCCCCTAAAATCCAACCGCCATTTTTAGATATTTGTAATACAATATATTTAAAAATTGTTCAAGGAGGAACAGAAGGACCACTGCCAAAGCCCTGCAAAATGACCTCCAGTAGCCACAAATGTACATGTGTCTGCACAAACCGTTAGAAAATTCATGAGGATGGAATAAGGGCCTGACGTCCACTGATGAGGGTTGTGCTCTCAGCCTAATACTGTGCAGGATGCTTGGCATTTGTCAGAGAACACCAGGATTGGCAAAATTGCCACTGGCACCAGATGAAAGCAGGTTCCCACTGAGCACTTGTGACAGACATGACAGTTTGACTGGAAACAACATGGAAAGCGATCCGCTGCCTGCAACATCCTTCATTTGTAGCAAGGAGCAGGAGCATCTGGATTGGGAGATGATGTCAAAAACAAACAGCTCCCTTCAGCAGAGGTGCTGGAGCCTTGATTGGCTGAAATGGCATGTGTGGCACTAGGTGCTGCTGCTGTTGCTGCGGCGGCAGGATGGACCACCACATCTGAGACACGTTTCTTCCAGGCCATTGGATGGTGACATTGCATGTGTTGCTGCAGGGTCGGTGTGCCAATGTTAGCTCCCTGGCCACGCTTCACTTTCTGCCCGCAGATTCTGCATATACACACGCTCGGCTCCTCTGGTGTCACACCGCCGAGTTGGTGATTTTACCGCACCGCACTGCACTAATGCCGCTACCTCGCTGAGCCTCTGTGACACTGCTTACTTGGACCTGCGAAGCGGGTTTTGTACCCCGCGGCCGTTTGGCTCCTGTCCATGCACTGCTGCCACCCTGCTGACTCATGGTCACAATAGTGACTTGCTGCCTGCTTCGCTGCCTGAAGCGCAAGCTGACACCCTCTTCTCCTGAAGATGATGATAAAGCCCTTACATGACACCGGCAGTTCTGGCCTCACAGAGTCACCCCTGCTGCGACGTCCCCTTACTTTGTTGCGACCTGTGCCTGTCCACCTGCCGCCTCTGTCTGAAATATTGGTTAATCAACTATTTTGATTTGACACAGATTTCTTGATATCAACTTTAGCAACAAAAAATAATTGAAATTTTGGGAATGCCTGCTGGTCGCTGATTGGCTGGCATGTCTGCACATGTGATCGAGGGTGTTCCTTTATTTTTCCCAGAGTTCTCTGCCCCATGTAACACGTTGTGCTCACAGCCATTTTGCTAATAAATGCTGAAATTCTAAAAACGAATTCCACTTTGTTAGAATCAATTCGCCCATCTCTAATAATAATCTTTCAGCAGTAATCTATATTTATCTAGTGCCATCATATTCTGTAGCTCTCTACAAATCATATGGGACATGTACAAATAAAATAATACAGAACAGAAACAGTCATGTAGAACAATAGGAGTAAGAGGCCAGCTCACAAGAGCTTACAGTCTATGAGAATGAGGGGCAACACAAGAGGTAAAAAGCTTATATAATGGCCCAGCTATACTTCATAAGGGAATAGAACAAAATAAAATATAATATAATAAATAGTCCAGTCATCAGCCGTCATCTTATATATAAAGTCCAAGGTGAGTGGGACTGCAGAGAGGCCTGGAGCTTGGTGTCTGGTGGTTGCTGGATAACGGATGGGATGAGCACACCGGATGGGTTAGTAAAGATAGTTGAAACTTCAAGAAGTTAACAAATGTAATAGTCTTGACTAAAGAAATTGTTTTTAAGTACGTTTGTAAATTTGGGGTATTAGTCCGGGGTAGGGCATTCAAGAGAATAAGTACTACTCAAGAGTAGTCTTGGAGACTTGAGTGAGAGGTTCCAATTAAGGTAGAGATTAATCTAAGATCAGATCGAAGAGCACAGGTTGGGCAATAGATTGAGATGAGAGAGGAGAGGGGATTGAATAAAGTATTCAATGAGAATATTTCATCCATTCATATCTACGGTAGGATATGCTATTTAATTTGTGAAAACAAGAAAAACACAAGCTTGAAGAGAAATGATAACCTCCCCATTGTCCCTAAGCATTAAGAATGATAATATTCTGATAAATAACCTGTCCTTGTCCATCATATCATTGCATAGTGACTCATTTACTAAACTCATCTAGCTCCTATTTACATTGGAGTTCAATGTTCTGAGTGTGGCCTGATTTTGCAAACAATGTCCTTGAAATATGTGTTTGGTTGGGAAAAAACAAGATCTGAGCTGTAGAGAAATAATATAGTATAATAGTTCTGTACCATATATAACAATGACTACAAACATTCTCTTGACTTTACAAGACTATACATGACCGTCTACCACTAGGTATATCTGAGGTATTCATCATCATATGTTGTAAACACCCTTTATACATTTTTCACTCTCTGGTGTCTATAACATAATGAGAATAGCTTATACTAGTCATAAAGGGAAGAATCCTTCTTTCCTGACTGTCAATATTTCCAACCCTGCCATAAACAGGGAAGAGGATTCACATTTATCATTTAACTGTAGGTTTTTTTTCGCCTGGCGATGATCTATGGTCCATCGGTCCCAGGCCGGTGATGGAGAGTTGGATCACATGATAATCCAGCCATAATGGGTCTACATGACTACATAGCCCACAAGCTTACATCTTAGTAATGAAAGCAATCTATCTACATCCCTTTACAACCCTCCTCCGAAGCTCTTTACATGACTCCTCCAAGTGGAAGTTTACCGGTATAGATGGAAGGAAATTAAAATACCTCTTATAAAAACCTCCATCGGATAACATTGGCCCATATTACAGATACATACAAGTTTATTGGGTGATGGGACTTCAGGATTCTGGTTACAAAATATAACAAATAGGTCATTTATGACATTATGGCTTTTTTCTCTAAATCAGTTATGGAAAGATGGAGAGAGCGTGTACGCATGATATTTAAAATTATCACTGTATGAGTATGGCATAGTAAAAAAAAATCTTAACTTCATGATACTTAGTTACATTTACTTGGCTTTAAAGGGAACATGTCAGCAAACTGGTGTCCAGCATCTTAACACCTTCTAGATAATGTCCCTTTCATGGCTCAGGGTATCAACTTTAAAGTGTGATGTAAAATGTTTTTTTCAAGTCATAGGGTCAGAGGGCTCAGTCAAGCCCTCCCTGCCTGTGATTCTGTACATCAGAAACTGGTTCTTATGAGGGGCGTGGCTTGGCCGCGAAGGAAGATGGCCGCGTGAGAGCCGAGCTCCGCTAAACCAAACCGCTCACAGCGACAATTACCAGCACCCAAGGAGTAAGAATGCCGAGCAAACTCCCCATCAGCATCGGGGGACAGACTGGCAGGAAGCGAGGGGCAAAAGGAGCACCCGACAAGCCGATCCGGCACTTTTTTCACATGGACCCCGGGCCCATTAAAGATGGCGCCGACCCCAGCACACACGCGGCAGCCTCTCGTGCAGCAGCTTCCCGCGCAACACCGCTGAATCGCCGGGGAGGACAGGTCTCTCCTCAACGGGTCGTCCCTTCCACCAGACCCACTCCCAGCAGATCCTCTCCCTTATTTGACATCCCGGGGAGATGGAGCACTGGTCCAGACAATCCCCCAATGTACCTTCATCTTTAGCAGGCACGGAAGATGAGGGGAGTATGCCACCATTGATGCTGCAGGTGCAGAGCAGCTCGGAGGCCTCAGGATCTCCAGCATCCTCAGGCTCAAGTGGAGAAAGAACTCCAACCAGCAGTCCAGCCAAACAAAAGGCAAAGAAACATGAAGACGCTAACACTGTGAAGGTGGGTGATAACACTAACAGCGTCATACTACATAACAATGAAGCTGACACCTTTGCATCCTTCCAAGCATCTGACAAAAATGTGTCAGAGAACATGCTCAAAGCCATGCTAGAGGCATTAAGGTCCTCACTCCAGAGAGACTTATCTTCATTAATAAAACCACTGCAATCCTCCATAGATGAGCTGGGGGACAGAGTCTCGCATGTGGAAAATAAAATGGCGGAATATGCCAATACATTTAATGATCTGGCTGATGCGCATAACACACTAGAAGAGTCTGTAACAACTATCCAGGTTAAGCTGGTCGATTCAGAAGATAGAGACAGACGTAACAATGTAAAAATAAGGGGAATCTTGGAAACTGTCCCTAATGCTCATCTCAAATCTTACGTACAGCAAATGACAAAGGCACTTTTACCGGATCTTGCTGAATACGAACTTTGCATCAACCGAGCGCACAGGGTCCCAAAACCCTCCAACCTGCCCGACTCAGTCCCCAGGGACGTATTAGCCAGATTTTCATTCTATCACGTAAAAGAAAGACTGCTAGCTCAAGCTAGGAAAACCAAAACTCTGCAGGCTCCTTATGACTCTATCCAGTTGTTCGTAGACCTATCAGCAGCCACACTCCAGGCCAGGAGAGATTTCTTTCCGGTCACCTCCATGTTAAGAAAACACGAAATTCCATATAGATGGGGCTTCCCCACCAAAGTCTTGATTAAACATCAAAATTCCATCACAGCGATAAAGTCGGTAGAAGAAGGAATGGAGTTCCTTGTGTCTTGGGGCATACCCAAAGAAGACTTACAAGCAGCAAGGAGCAACCCAAAACCTCCATCAAGAATGGATCCAGAATGGCGATCGTAGAACTCTCTTGTTACTCTTGGGCTGATCTACTATCAAGAAGACGGTCGGTGGAGATACTTGGTCCCTCTCACGTTTCCACGGGACTAGGATAAGTACCCTATTCAGTACTAACATGCTCATGCTTAGTACCGCTCTAATGTTTGATGTGCCCACTAGTTCTAGGTTGGACACCTGTTTGTTATGTGACCTGAAATGCTAATTTTATGTTTATCTTTGTGGTAATCGGAAAATGCTTTATTCCTGTGTATAGATTCACTATTCAACTTCTTCACCTAAGCGGAGACATCCTTGTTTTTAATTGGAGTTAAAATAGTGTCATTAAATGCCAAAGGGCTAAACAGCCCCTTCAAAAGGGCAATGCTGTGGAAGGAGGCCGTGCAATGTGGGGGAGACGTCATATGTGTCCAGGAAACACATATTAGCAGAAAAAAAAACCCTAAATTAATCCATAATCGTTTCCCTCAGATAGTATTCTCCTCTTTTATAAAAAAGAAAAGAGGAGTTCTTATAGCGTTCAAAAACACATTAGCGGTCAACATCCTACATACTGTGGTAGATCCGCAAAGTAGATTTATAATAATAACATGTTCCATAAACAACGTGGAATATACAATAGTAAACCTATACGCTCCCAATAGCAAGCAAGGAAGGTTTCTGAGAAAGTTGTTCCGTAAGGTGACTGAACTAAAAAGGGGGAATCTCCTTATCTGTGGGGACTTTAACACAATAGGACACAACAACTGGGACACCTCAAGCAAAACAACACATAGGAAATTTACCCTCAACCCGTTTCTTTGGGAAAATGACTTATATGATGCGTGGAGGGTACAACATGTCTCAGAACGTGACTATACATATTTTTCACCCAGACACAGATCATACTCCCGCGTCGATATGATCCTAACGGATAGACACATGCTGGATAGGATTGAATCTACAACTATAGGGAGTATAAAATGGTCAGACCACGCCCCAGTAGAGGCAACCTTTCAAGACTCCTTCTCCACACAAAATGATTTCATTTGGAGAGCCAATTTATCTTCCTTAGCAATTAAGGACATCTCTAACAATTTGGAGAAGAAAATTAAAGAATTCCTCACATTAAACGATAATGGGGAAGTGAGCCCATTCTCAGCATGGCACATACATAAACTATTTGTCAAAGAAGAATTAATTAAAATAGAAAGTAGATTGCGAAGAGAAAGGGAGAGGGAAGTAAATGCCATTTTAATGCATATACAATTTTTAGAACGCCAAAATAAAACACAAACATCACATTCTCTCATTAATGAGTTAAATGAAAAAAGGCTTCAGCTCAGAAACCTATTGCTTTACAAATATACGAAGGCTCTACATAAAATGAAAATCAAATATTATTCACAAGATCACAAAGCGGGAGCCCTCCTTGCCCGTCGCTTAAAACAAAGGACACAAAAATCAAAAATTCCCTTTATATATCACCTGAACACAGGGGAAAGATCATGACACCTAGGGGAATAGCAGACGCTTTCATGGAGTATTACTCCAAGCTATACAATATCGCCAAAGAGGACTCAACACCAAATACTCCCACAGATTTAATACAAAACTTTCTTCAAGCCCTAGAAATACCCAAAATTTCCAAGGAACAACTCCTCACACTAAATACCCCACTATCCACTGAGGAAGTTATCAAAACCATCAAATCCCTCCCCCTTAATAAGGCACCTGGACCGGATGGGCTACTGGGTGCTTACTATAAAAAATTCTCCAATATCATAGACCCTCATTTGCTGAGAGTTTTCTCACTAGCAGCTAGAGTTCCCAAAAGAAATGTTGGAAGCTGTGATTATCACTCTTCCCAAGCCAGGGAAAAATCCAGACTGTCCAGCTAATTTCCGCCCCATATCCTTACTTAACGCTGATGTCAAGATTTATGCCAAAATATTAGCCAACAGGATTAAACTGGTATTACCCAATCTGATATTCAGAGACCAGGCAGGATTTACACCACAAAGACAGGCATATGACAACACAAGAAGAGTAATAAATCTCATGCAACATTGTGAGTCTTTCCCCCATTATATTCATACTATCAATAGAACCCCTAGCAGTGGCTATAAGAACCAACCCAGACATTAAAGGAGTTTCCATAGGAAAATCAGAACACAAAATAGCACTATTTGCCGATGACATTATTCTGATCGTCACAAACATAGAGAACTCCCTTACAAATATCTTCAAAGTTATGACCTTATTTGGAGAAATTTCATATTATAAAGTCAATAACACAAAATCTCAAATTCTGCCCATAAATGTACCACGTGATCACTTAATTTCTCTTAAACAAAAATTCATTCTTGACTGGCAAGACACAAAGATCACTTACTTAGGTATACAGCTCACACACCCAATTGCAAAACTCATGCAATACAATTTTATACCATTGATAGCTGCAATTGATAAAAAACTCACCAGTTACTCGAAAATAATGCTATCATGGCTGGGACGTATAGCCACGTATAAAATGATGGTCCTTCCTAAGTACCTATACCTTTTTCGCACAATTCCAATCCCCATTCCAAACTCCTTCTTTAGGACGACCCAACTTAAAACATTTATTTGGCAGGGCAAACACCCGAGAGTGGCCTCCTCAATCATTTCAAAACATAGGTCTATAGGAGGACTGGGGGTTCCAGACTTAAAAGATTACTATACTGCAACTATCCTCGACCAATCACAATACTGGTGACACAACTCTAATGAGAAGGCATGATGTGAGATCGAGAAGCAATACCAGAAAGGCCATCCTTTAAAACTCAGGATTCTGTCCCACATGTGGAAAACCAATACCCCACACACACCACTAGTAACCATTCAGGCATCTGATCAGGCATGGAAAACAACATCGTTCGATACATCTGAAAAAGATCCACTCCCGCTACAACAAATCCCAATAGAAATACTAGAACTCCTCATAGACAACCTAGACATATCTTCATGGAGACTAAAGGGAATTCAGTCCATTCAGTACATAATGTCAGGAACAGAGGTTTCCTCCTTTGAAATATTGATGGCAAAGTATATGATTCCAATACACAATTTTTACTCTTGGTGAAACTATTTGGTTCAACACCAGGTGTCACAAAAGGGACATCAACAATATACAATATACTTAACGATAAAGCGACATTCCATAAGTTACCATATATGCTGAGGTGGGAGAAGGATTTAAACAAGATTACATAAGATTTTCCCGGAATCCTCGCCTTGGTGCTGGAGGAACTGCGGAAATAATGGGACACTCCTTCACACTTTATGGTTATGTCCAGTGATTAGAAATCTCTGGGAAAAGGCAGCAGATATTATATCTAACATACTGAGGAACAAATTAATACTAAAACCAGCCATGGCCATTCTTCTCATGGACGTAGATCAGCTACCAACTAAATCCCAGACAGTAATAGCAAGCATGTTAATGGTCACAAAGTTAGTAATCACCAGACACTGGAAAGAAGCAACTAGTCCTAATATAGAAGAAATGATTGGGCAAATGAACACTACTTGCGCATACAAAAGCTATAGCCTTTCAGGAGAGGAACTATAATAAATGGAAGGGAGATTGGGGAGGGTGGATGGACAGTGCTTACTATAAAGAATAAAGCAATTTACACAAGGTTAAAGGCATTACATCCAACAGAGGCATTCTCAGGTCAAGTTTGTAGTTGTTTAATGGTATAGTTTATTGTTAAAGTTCGTGAATAACATTTTACTGTAAACTCCATGTCATAACTGATATGAAGAAGCGTCTAACCGGACAACAAAGGCTATTAACCTAACTCGCAGAGTAAGATTTACTTGATCCCTGTTTGGGTATTCTGAGGTATTCCCTCTTGACCTCGATGCTCAGCAGGACTAACAGATCTCATGGACACCTCAGGAGAATCCCAGGAGAATCCAGCTATAAGAAACCATAATTGGACTTTGCGAATTATCGTCACTATAACTCATTATCATTCTGATGTGGAAAGTTATACTGAATGTTATTATTCCAGCTGTATTGTTATGGAAAATTTCAATAAAAAATAATAAATTAAAAAAAAAAAAAAGTAAGAGAAACTGGTTCTTATGAGGTCTAGTGGATGTAGGCCCATCATAGGGGGAACTCTAACCTTATACGACGACTTTATAAAAGTAGATTTTCCAGATGATGTCACTACAATGATCCATGAAAGATGCATGACCTGGAAGGTGTTAATCTGCTTGACAACCTACTGGTAGTGGTTTGTTAGGTTATTTTCTTCTGATATGTTTCCTTTAACCACTTTTAGTCTTTTTGCTGCAAATAGCAATGGTTTCTTTTAAGCAGCTGCAGTAGACTGAACCTAAGTCTACAAGAAAATCACATAATAGTTAAATCCCGCCCCAAAAAATATATACATAAAAATAGGTATGAAGCCCTAATGCTTTATTGTCATATCACCAATCACTGTTATGCTTCATTTTGTAATGAAAACGTAAAAAAATTATCATTTGTGTCATTTTATTTTGCACATCTGAAATGCTTTTGTAATGAACTTGATATTTTTTACTTATGGGCTCTGACAAGGAAAACTGACTTTTACATATGTTGGGAGTTACCCTAAAGGCGATGGCTAGGAATTTATATTGATGGATTACACAATGAATCCAATACCAATCAAATATTTTGCCTAAGGTAAACAAAACTACACCATGAAATTGAGTGGCGACTGCAGTGACAGCTTCTGACCACAACAGGGATATGGAGCTATTTCCCATGTTTTGAATCAGCTGATTACTCTGGGGTGCCTAGTGTGAACAAAAAATTTACAAAATGCAGATATGTATATTGTTTGTCCCTATTCCTGCTGGTAGATAGCACTAGTTGTACATCTTTGCTAATCTCTTACACCTTGTTATTTTAATATTTAAATGTCTCAGCAGATAAAACACGGATTTGTGCACACAATTTTATATACTGACAAATAGAAACTTTGATTCACAACCTGACAAAAGTTTAATGCTCCTAAGTTAAGGTATTTATTAACTTGTATTCATCAAATAAGCTGTTTAAATATCAAAGGGAACTTAACATAAAATGAGATAACATATGGTTCATTTAAGAACAATCTATGCTGAAGCCCACCTTTATCAAAGCAATGCCCAAATTTTGTAGCCCAGAAAGCTGGTCAAGCTCCAGAAATGACCAAATATTACGGATATCTCTTGTCTTAATATAAAAGTCAACTGGGAAAATATGCAAATACGTTTCCCAGGATGGGATAGGGAAAACCACGCCTCTTTTAGCTACCTTGTAAGGCAGCTCCCTTGACATCAAGCATGACCTACAAGAGGCCTAATGACATGATGCAGGATAAAATCCAAACCAGTATATCTATTCCAGAAGGTACTGACTCCCAACTGTAGGCAGCACAGTTTTGTCCTGATTACTTATCCTCAGTACAACGTAAGGAACTGGTTTGGCTGAATGAGAGGCTTGTGACTATGGTTGGGAAGTTAAGCCTATAAGAGTCATTGTCATCTTCAAAACTAATTTAAACATACTTTACATTTCAAGTATGTAGGCTCCAAATAAAATATATGTAAATCAGGCAAATCCAACATTTTTGGTGGGTTTAGATGAGCATTTAAAATCTATTAGGCTTCCGACTTTCATTCCATTCTTCCCAGATATCAGAGTAGATAAGGGTCAAGAAAGTTGGAATTCAACTGCAGGATCCATTTGTTCTTGGGAGGTAAGGCCATGGCAGGAGTGACGATTGATCATTTGTTTGTCTCCAATTATTAGTTTAAATTAATATAACATTTTGAGACAATGAGTATGATTGTATGATTATTAAATTAATAGTTAGATTAGGTTCTACACATACCAGCCATCATTGTCTCCATCAAGAGTACTAAAGAACATGCCACTGTGTATTGTCATTCTTCATTCTCCCCTTCGTCATGAAAAGTTGTCATGGGAATAAAGATAAAAAATAAAGCTTCATTGCAGACACCTTTGATAACTCTTATGTTGGCGGTTGCAGCTGGGTCTAAAGTTCAGTAAACTTTCATCCGTAGAGCTTCACTACAGGTTACAGTGGCCAAAGAAGTCCATCTGTGACTTGGGGTCATCTGTAAGTTGGGTTTTCTTAAAGGAAACCAACCATCATGGATCTACCTAATAAGATAGATTCCATGACAGGTTCCTATAATGTTTCCAACCACATGCTTTTTTTGTTCAAACTTTTAGGGTACCAGAACTGTGTATGTATGTTATATTATTCACTATTGGGGTTATCCATTATTCTTCCCGGTAGGAATCATCATGGGTATGTTTGCAATTATTGATGCATGACATATCTGCTGATTGGTGGGAGCACTAGTTATTATGGTTGCGGACACTGTGCCCAGGTATATGTTTGGTGATGTATATATAAAAAACTTTTTACCTATGCCCCACACTATTGATGCAAATGTGAAACTTTATGAATTGACATGCCCTGATGTATTATATAGTGTAGTGGATTTAATTAAAACACATCACAACTTATTGGAGTCACACTATATCTAATGGTTTTAAATTAATGTAATGTATATGTGGCTTTTATTGATAATTAATAAAATTGTATTCATTTGTATAGTATTTCTGGGTTCTGGTGTTCTAATAGAGGAAGGTCAAGAAATTATGCGGGGAATATGTGTGATATCCAGGTTGTAGTTAGTGTTGTCTGTAACAAATTGGTTTTGCTGGTATATGCAAATTTTGTCTAGAGGCTACAGGGGCGTGGAGTAGCTGCACAGTGAAGCAGGAGCTATGGTTACTATGCGCCCCTTTAGTCTTTTTTGATACCTTTTACCCAACATGGGGTTAGGAAAAACCTTTTCAAACATTTATTGTAAATCTAATATATATTCAATTATTTTGGACCACTCTTGTGTGGTCATATCACAGTACACTGAGTGTGGTATGAAGAAGCCATCTGGCTGTATGAGATACATCTCTGATGTCTCCCCACCTTTCATGTAAATTTTTTCACACATAGACTTCTATGGGCTTCCATAATCCACATCCGTAAAAAATAGGACTTGTTTTGAATAATTTTTTCCATTGGCTTTATTTTTTTCACTGATCCGTTGTCAATGTGGAAACACCCATTAAAAACAATGGCTTTGTAAGGTATCCATAAAAACAACTCCAATGTGAAAGAGCCCTTTTAGGAACACTATTACACACAGATAGCAGCAGTGTTAATAGGTAACCAATCCCATCACTTATGGGAACTATTATCCAGCATGTGTAGGCGGACTCTGTCTGAAGTGGCATGACTTCAAAACATACACTGATAACTTTTGAAATTGACAAATTACAGGCAGTCCCCGGGTTATGTACAAGATAGGTTCTTTAGGTTTGTTCTTGAGTTGAATTTGTAAGTCAGAACTGTATATTTTATAATTGTAGCTCCAGACAAATTTTTTTTGGACCCAGTGACAATTGGATTTTCAAATTTTTTTGCTGTAATGCGATCATTTCTGCGATCACTGATCATTGCAGCCTGGGACTATAGTAAAGCATCCAGAGAGCTGCCCCAGAGGTCACAGTGGGCAGAGAAGTCTGTCTTTAACTAGGGGTCGTCTGTAACTTGGGTGTCCTTAAGCAGGGGACCACCTGTTTTGTTTTCTGTTTCAGCCCTCAAAAAAAAACCTAACGTTTTAACATGATCAAATTATAAGCATTTTTTGCATTTGTAGTGTCCCATAAATCTTTATTTTTTTAGCACCATCCTATTTTACAATGCCTTACAGATAATGGGGTACAAGAACAAACACAATAACACATAACATTAATGACAAAAAGGAGCGATGGCCCTGATCACAAAACCTTACAAGCTATAAGGAAATAAGGGGTGAATTATAAGCATTTAGTACACACAATGTGACTGTACAAATCATCAGAATGCAGGATACATAGCACCTCAACAACAATAAACAACCAGATATGACATATTAGGTGCATGGTGCAGTATCTGATTGTCATGATACCATGGATTATCATCGTCAGACCTATTATAACCCTACATTTATGTTGAGTACGGCGGGCAGATGGCAGCGCGGGGAGAGGAGGACATGTCCTATCTTTTCCGGGGCTACGGAGCGGTACGGTGCCACATGTGTGCTGCACCGTACCGCTTCTGTACCATGCTGTCAGCCCATAGAAGTGTATGGGGGACGTATATCGGCCGTATATATGTCGGCCGTATATACGTCCCCCATACATGTGTGTGAATGCAGCCTTAGGGTGATTAGTGTTGCTACTATACCAGAATTTGGAATTCAATAGTGATACTAGAGAACAAATTGATACTTTGCAACAAGAAAAAATAAAAATGTTGAAGTGGCTGTGCATGATCACCATCCTGGTATCCAGAGGTATAACAAATGGGCACATTGGCTGCATGAGGCAATAGGTGCCTCATTTTTAAGTCACCACCAACCTCAAAGTGATCATCTATCCTAAGAAGAATTTATTTAAACTAAAAAACCCAATTAACCCCTTTGACAAAGTATCCATTTGGGCCACTTCAAATGACCCTGATCCTTGTGACAGGCGCATTTCTTGGGCACGCCACAGCTAGGCTTCCTCAAACTTACTACACCATAATGATCTATGGATCTGCCGGCCACTGGTATCCCCTACAGTGGATACAGAAGGAGTGAAAATTATGATGTATCCATCTATGCATTCAGCTCAAACACTGTCATAAGAATAGGTAAACTAAATAATAATTTAGTAAAAATGTATTTAAAAATAGCAATGTGGTCCTCAGTATGTACTCTATGTAAATTTATCATTTATCAAAATGTTTTTGTCATTATTTCATACATGTTTGTGAATATACTGTGTATTACCATTCATCCTTTTTTTTAAGGGATTGTCCACTTCAACATATTTCTTGTATGAACATGAGAGTAATCATGATAGAAATCTGTCCATGGTCATGTGATATCACACAGGTGCATGGCTCATTCTATGACATGAGAGTAATCAGATCTGCGTGACATCACATGACCATGGACAGATTTCTATCCACTGTAAGTTATTAATGAAGCTTCCTATGAAATTACATCAGGCAGACATCTATAAATTTGTGAGGAATTGATACAGAAAGTGTATTGAAAAATTATATAACATTTAATTATACAAACAATATCAGTCATTTGCTGAACATGGACAACTGCATGCCTAAGTCTGGGTGAGGTTAGGAGCAGGGCACAGTAATTTCCTAAGGTAATTTTACTCACCAAATCAAACCAGTACCTAGGTCGTATATCCTTTGAGTATGAAGAATAGGTGGACATGATATGAATGGATAACCAATTTGCTTCGGCTGTATGTAAGATGGTGTGCTACATACAGCATACCATGTGATAATAGACTATTTTACTGGTATTCATTTCTACGCTTAAAGGGGTTTTCCCTTTATTTATCTGACTGACACCTATGATTACACCCAGATACTGCATGGCGCCAACTGTGGATGGAGCCAGAACTGACCATTCCATCATCTCCATGGAGGAAGGAACCTGCGATTGGGTCACTTGTATGATACAGGTTCTAGCAAACTTATTTTAACCGTCAACTTTGCACTCCTGCATAGTTGGATTTTTTTTCTCAAACCCCTGCCATAGTCATTGTGTGTTGTACCAAGTTACTCTAGTCCAGGAACTCCCAGTAAAGTGCCTAATCAGCCTATTTGAGGCCAAAACTGACAGCACTGATTGTTTGACAACAATGAGGACTAAAGGAGAAATTCCAACTGTACCAAAGGCAAACTTTGGAACACTTTCCATTAATTCATGCAAAGAGTTGGAATTGGTGGAGGTGGTGAAAAGTCCCCTTTAAATCCACTTAGGGGATCAGTTCCATTACTTCACAAGCCAAATAAGTCACATAAACAATGAAACATGAAAAAAATCTCTTTTCCATAAACAAATCTTGCTGGAGAAGGCCTCGTCCCTTCATTGGCCAGTGGAGAGGAAGAGCTGCTGCGTTGAATTAGAGGTTCTCCATTATTGCTCGAGTTGTTTGTCAAGTCAGATGATTTATTCTCATTTCCATATTTTTATAAGTCTTTTTTCCAAAAATAAGCCGATGACAGCTAAGTTCTGTCTTTGGGTTAAAACCACTAAATCCACATCGTTGATTTCCGTTAAGACGAATGTAATGGCAGATTAGATTCAGTGGTTTTCTTCTGTACATAAGAGTTACCAATCATATATCGTTGGTATAGCAGCTGTACACAGTGAAAAGTAAGTACTTAGTTACAACCAGTGATATCTTCTCTGAATATAGTGGAGAACAAATAGAAAACTGAAACCTTTGCTGCTGCATATATACAGTATGTGTAACCTCAGCTACTTGACTGTATTTAGCAAGTCAGGACATTAAAAAGCTACTGATCTCCTTACGCTGTCGCCCTCTATGCCCCCTGCATTTATTGATTTACATGCAAATAAATTCAAATACATACATACAGAAATATATTTTGGAAGTATATATTTCATTCAATGGAATAATCATCAGAATTACCGGAATACACAAATCAATTCCTGTCACCGTATATTTATCTTTGTGATGCAACAGGGCCCGATGCATCACTGCTAAATCTCTAGAACAGAACAAATCGTTTTGTGCAACACTGAAAATAAACAGACCATGGTTGTAAGGATCATCTATCCCGTGGCTTGCCCTTTCTCTGTAACACTAAACTTTTGGCACTTTGGACTTCAAAAACCTATAATTTCTAAGGTTATGTGACTGACATACATAACCCTGCAGAATATTGGCTAATATTGGCTGCCAGATCTGTGTCTTATTCTGCACTACATCACTGTACAAGCAGCTAATTCTGTGCCTGCTGGGTTTGTGCACGTTCACATGAATGCCCTTAGTGCTCTGGCCTCACTGCCCTTAGTTGATGTCACAAACTGGAAGCCCCATCCACTTCAGAAGCTGAGAGGATTTTACAGATAGTCTCATATATCTATTAGTCCTAGATCACAGGCTAGGAAGAAGCCAGAAGCATGATACAAGCTTCACTAGAATTGCTGTCAAAGATCTCTCCAGCAGTTCTGTCACATAACTTTACAGTTACGCTTTGATTCTTAATCGGTTTATAATGTAAGGATTTTCTAGAACCAGAAGAGAATGAATTTCATTTATGTGGCTTCTTCCCAAAAATAATTCAGAGTAATTCTATGGATGATCATGTTTACTACAAAAATCACTCTGTAAAGGTCACTTGAAAGTACACTTTTAAATAGTAACTTTAATGAAGAGGTTACATAGTAAGTACAGTTGAAAAAAGACATTTGTCCATGCAGTTCAACCAAGGAAGAAAAGGAAGAGGGTTGAGGGGAAAGGAAGTACACAAGGAGTGAGGCTATTACACAGATTCACAGTTCTTATAGTAAAGAAGCTATCTCTCTGACTGTCTCTGTGTCTCTCTTTTTGACTGTCTCTGTGTCTCTGTGTCTCTCACTGACTGTCTCTGACTTTCTCTGACCATCCTTGTCTCTGAACATCTCTGTCTGTCTCTGGCCATCTCTGTCTCTGACTGTCTCTGTCAGACAGATTCTGTCTTTGACTGTCTTTGTCTGTCTCTGACTATCTCTGTCTTTCTCTGACCATCTCTGACTCCAGTTTTCTCTGACTGTCTCTAACTTTCTCTGTCTCTGAATGCCCCTGTCCCTTTGACTGTCTTTTACCATTTCTATCTCTGAGTGTCTTTGGCTATCTCTGTCTTATTTTCTCTGACTGTCTCTGGCCATCTTTGTCTCTGAGTGCCTCTGACTGTCTCTGTCTCCGACTGTTTCCAGCTATGACTGTGACTGTCTCTGACTCTATGGGGAGATTTATCAGAAGTGTCTGAGAGCAGAGCTGTTCTAGTTGCCCATGGCAACCAATCAGAGCTTGTGTTTCATTTTTCCACAGCTGTTTATAAAATTTAAGCTGATCTCTGATTGGTTTCCATAGGCAACTGGAATAGTTTTACCACAGACATTTCTGATAAATATCACCCTATTTCTGTCTCTATCCATATTACCTCTTACATAAGCATCTTATACTCATTGCCTATAGTAACCAATCACAGCTCAGATCTAATATTAACCTGTGGCAAAATAGCAACCAATCACAGCAGCAGCAGACAATGGCTCATGTTTATAGTGGTTAATAAGTGGATTTTGGTAAGCGTGGGGTAAAAATTTCAGCTCAACCACACCTATACATACACACACATACACTTAGCTTTATATATTAGATAAATGAATTAATCCAGGGTATTGTTCATCCCTCCTCTTTCATCTCCAAAGCACTGTGTGCCCACCCAGCCTACAGCCACATTCATGTGAATGTAGCCTAATGTGTAAATGATCTACAGTAATATGTCTAACAGGTGTTTAGGTTTATGGTGTGTTCTCTGCCTAATGGAACTTGGCCAAATATAGATTAAATTATCAAAGTTCAGAAGGAGATGCTGTTCTTTTGTGAAAGTAAACTCTGTTTTGTTTGCTGAATGCAGAAAAAGAACACTGGCCACTTAAAGCTTATTTGCATATTCTGGTCTTTGATAAGAAAGGTTTGTTAATAATAATAATCTTTATTTCTATTGCACAAACTCAGATCTATACAATAGGAAAGTAAGTAATATGAGTAATGGAACAAATGTTTCTGAGCTCCATGCATGGGGTGTGGCTACAGCAACACAGCAGAGAGACACAGAAATGTCAGCTCCACAATCTCACACAGAAATCCAAGATGGTGGCCAGAAGTTACAGGGTCGTGTCTAGGGGCAACGGAAATTATGTACACTAGGACTGATAGAGACAAGTTGGACTTATATCTGTGAAATGCTGAAATTATTTGAATGTGATTTTGTTATCCTAAGTATATATAAGAAACTTGTCTTCCTGGGAATACCCCTTTAAAGCCCCAAATATCATGGTGGATTTGTCGCAGATTTTTGGTACAGAAGTAGCAACAGTTTATAGTAAAATACATCTAAATGAAACAAACACAAAAACATTAGTATGCGACTAGATGGAGCGGCCAGAGCGTGGCCATTAGGTGACTGAGACACTCCTGTGATGCATCCAGCCGCATCAATTAAGTAATTGTGACCATCGGATTTTGGCGCATCGGTGCCGTCTTGCACACGACACAAATCAGGGGGCGGGCACGCACTTACAAGCACCGGGAAGAGGAAGGTGAACTCCGACGGACCTCGGCGGGGAAGCGACGGATGCAGGAAATCGGGCGTACGAGCTTCATGAATCGCGCCGAACTTCATCTTCGTCGGACCGTCCGAATCGGGGTTCGCGACAGGACTAGGTAACTAAATTTGCCCCAATATATCAATGTGTCTGTGTCAGTTTTTTATCTATCTTTGCACTAAAAAGAATGTCTTTGGAGCTTGCACATGTTTTTATGAGATGTTTGCAGCACTTTTGTATCACGGCTAAATCTGTGCACCTAAAGAGGCGTGGTAATGCTTAGTCAAAGATTGCGACACATTTATTATTGCAACTTGACACAATTGCATCGCAAGCTGTATAATGAAAGTGGACCAAAAATAAAAAGGTGTAACTGTGTCCACACGCGCCAGATAATTTAACACCATGCGCCATTATTGGATAATCTGGTACATCCTCCACATAAGTCAGGAAAACTGCACAAAGGCAGATAGCACCACTTTTTATAATTCCGGGCCAATATGTGAGTTTAAGCAAAAGCAAATTTACTTAGTAACTTGAGCAATAACAGACCAGGACAGTGACACAGAGCAGTCCATAGGTCTTATTAGTTTGGTAAACGCAGCAAAATCCAGATAATGATTACAGAGCGGAGGATGGGATTATAAAGGAGACACCGAGCTACAAATACTTCACTATAGTCTTCACTCAGCCAAAGCCAAAATGAAGCTGAGAGCAACACTTGTAACCTTGTTGCTCTGCCTTGTGAGCACCACATGGGTATGGCATCTTTCATTTACCTAAATATTTCCAACATGTATTTTATATATATCTATTGATAGATACATAGTATACAACATGTGAACTGTCATTCTGGCCATTTTGGTAACTGTATCAGTAGTCATTTTATATATATAGCAACATACAAAATAATATAGTCATTTTAGAAATGACTATAAAGTTCATATATTTTATATATATATATAAAATTTACTATTATGTCGATAACATAAGAAATATTTCAAAGTCATTTTCATATTTTGTTTATCCATATAAATTTCAGCATTTTCGGGAGAGACTAAAGGTTTTTTTCATTCTATTTGTACTGCTTGATAATTGTGATAATCTGAAGGTGGTTCACATAAATCTATGCACCTATTGCAGAAACATCCACATTCAGATGCTTAGAATAGATTTCCAGGAACATATTTGCATGTTTACATACATTACCAGAAGCAAATGAGCTTTTAATTTTAACTGTTTTTCATATTTATAGTTGTTTCACATTGCCGTGGTCAATCCATGAATAGTGATATATGATGTGGAGAGTCCCTGCTTCCCTGCAGAACATCATTGCCAAACTGTTAACATGATTACAGTGTCGCTGCTGTAGAGAAGAAGGGACTTCTTGTATTATATATCACCATGATGTTCTGGCAGTGTGATTAGTCCATGAAACAGGACACTGCTCGATCCGCGATTCACAGACAGCGATAGTAGAGTGAATCAGCCCTTACATGTATACTTTCTGTAATACACAAGCTGATCTGGAAGGTAATCAGGAGAAACAGAAGTCCCTAGGAGTTTTAGTTCCCAGTTATTTGCTGCATTTAAGTGGATTTTCTAGCAAATTGATATTGATGACCAGTCTATGGAATATGTGATCAATATCAGATAATGGGATCCCTACCCATCTGATATTAATGACCAATCCTATAAATAGCTCCTAAATATCAATTAGCTGGAATCGCCTTTAAATTCTGTAGTCATTTGTATTGTATGGAGTGAATAATAATAATAATTTTTCCCTAAACTATTTTTATTACATATTTTTACTTTATTTATTGTTCACATCTCCAATGTAATCTCCATTTTCCTGCTTGGTTAAAGGGGAAGAACAATGGAAAAATATCACATATGTTTCTTCCTGGCTGGATATGAACACAACCTTTTTATTTCTTACAAGCACTCTATGACAGCATAACCATGTAGATTTTCCTTTTTAGTCAGAGACCTTTGAGGAGGCTGGAGCAACCGGTCGTGGTCCCAGAATTGTGGAGCAGAAATCTGATTCTACATGCAAACAAGAAACCAACTGGCAAGTCTGTTCCGATGATGACTGGGTATGACCTGTTCTACTTACACTACTATCAGTATATTACTGCTCAGGCCATTATATATAATAGTTACAGAAACTGTCATATCACAGTAGAAGAGAAATAGTCTTCGCTACTGAACCAACGGTTATTAAAAATAATAAATAAATATAAGAAATTATATAAGTATTCTAAATACAGTAAATCAGTAACCTGAATTTTCACGCTTAACGAACAGAATTCCCTCATTTACCTGCAAGAAAGCAGAGATGAGTCACGTTTTGCCTAAGATGAGTCACTTTTAGAGCCTGGATGAGGAGCATCCTTTTAGATGCCTGGAATTCAAGCTTTTTGCCCCTAGAATGAGGATGATAATTCCCATAATTGGGGGTTTGTGTTTTATACAACTGCAGCTACAAGCAGCTAATGACAAAGTCAGGAATTAGACCAATATCTGCAGCTCATATTCATATCTATGTCTTCAATTGCCCATATCTGATTGCATTACATTGAGAACTGATTTTTCAGCATTTTTAACCACTTCCATACTGCTGTACGACTATATACGTCATACAGCAGTAAGGGGAGTATGGAATGAACTCAATTACACTGCTGACAAGCGCTGGTAACCGCCATGGTCAGTGCTGGGACCGATCGTGTGCTGATAAGCCCTGCAGACCCTCCTGTAACCAACTCTATGGACTCACAGTTGGGAAGGGGCTGGTAATCCCTGCTCAAAGAGGAGGAAGGATGGTGAGGTCATGTGATAGTGCATGCAGTGCATGCAGTGCTGAATGTGATCAGTGCTGTGGATACTGATGTTTCCTGAAAGAATAGTGAGGTACAAGAACTCCCCAGTTCCTCCATCCCTGTCTGTGATTCTATAGAACTTCCTCTATCTTTCTCCTCACCTCATGCTGCTCCCCATCCCCACCTTGTACTTGCCATTTTCTGCAATGTGCAGAGAAGCTATTAACCCTTAGTGCTCATACAGCACAGACTATATACTTCATGTAACTGGTAAAATATGCAGAATGGAGGAGAGTCCTTTTGGCTCATAACCATAATTTTAAAAGTTAATTTTAGAAGAAAGGAGGCCATGGATAACAAATATAAGAAGAATAACACAGTCACAGTGCCCGGATCTATGATTCCTTGCTTTATCATGCTTAATTTCAATTGTATATTTTCTTTTAAAACTGGAAGTATTCAGCCTTTTTTTTACATTTTCATGGAAAATCCATTTCATACAGGATTTGAATTTGGTTGAGGTGGTGAAAGATGCTCTTAAACTGGACCTCAACCACAACACATGAATACACCTGCACTCATATGACAACTCTATGCTCATTTTAGGAATAGAATGGAGTCAAGTTCATTGACTGTGATCTTTTGTAGAAGCAATGACAGACATGAAGGAATTCTTATGATCCATTTTGTAATCAGTCTCTTGGAATCTTATGTCTTTCTACTTACAGTTAATTTGTTTATTAATGTTGTGTTTTATCCCTGCAGGGTCCCAAATGTCCTTCAGGATGCAGAATTGCAGGTTTATCTGATAGTACAGACAAAGAATTTAGCAATCGAATTGATGCAATTAAGAAGAAATTGAAGGATGGTCAAAACAGTCATGACTTGATTGACATCAGAACCAAAGATGTATACAAAATAATCAGGGATAAACTTGTTGCAGCCCAACGTAAGTATAATTTCTGTCCATCTATCATAGTCACTCGCTAGTACAGTAATACCACTTCAAAACATATAGCCCGCTGTAATTTACATGTGAATTAGCTCAGACTAGCCAAGGGGGTGGTAACCATTTATTTTTATATAACACATAGAAACAAACCTCCAGAGAAAATAAAGGGTTACTGTGCCCTTTGCTAGTAGGTATGAATTCACATTTAAACTCCTGATGACCATATGCTTGACAGAAGCAGGGATTGAAAAATACAGAATAAATTGATCAAGTCACAAGCCAATAAGATGAGCTATGGCATTAATTATACAAAATGAGATCTCTCTCAAAAAGCAGCACAGATGTGAACCAAAGACACTTAACAGTCTGAATGTGAGAAATTGTGCATTTTAATTTTCTGTTGATTTGTGTGATTTAATCATTTGCAACCTTGTATTTCTGGAACATGGTGAGGCTGCTATATCAAGACTGACATTATTCAATAAAAATTTATTTAAAAAAAAAAGACTGACATTTTATGCTGGCATAGATTTCTGCTATAGCACTGGACCGTCCTTGTCCTTGCCCATATGTGGCACTTGTGGCGCAAAAGGGACACACAGTTGCAATTTTAATTGCCCATGTCAGAAATTGTGCTGTGCACTTGTTCAAGACACGATATGTCAGCCCTGGTATGTTTAATTACAGGGGATTTTTTTGTGTTAAGAGCCTGAAGAAGGCTTTGATCTGAAGCTCGGCAGAAGGTTGTAAAAATGTTATCTATGATATATGCACATTTTGTCTAGAGGCTACTGGGACATGGCCGTGTTGTGGAGTAGCCATGTCCTGGAGTGGGAGATATGGGTACTCCAAGCCCCAGTAGCCTCTTTCCATCCCTCCTATCTAGCATCTCTTCAACATGCAGCTGAAGCGAGCTATCATTCTGCTCTTGGGCAGTAGCTATGGTTCCGGTTGCGAGGTTGCATCACAGCAGCTCTTCTGACTCGTCTATGAAGCCAGAGCTTCTGCGCATGCACAGAACTCTGGATTCGCAGACAAGTGCACACAGATACAGGGAGCTGAGGCTACCGAGGCGTGGAATAGCCGTAGCTCGTGCTCCATAGTGTGGCTACTCCTCAGTAGCCTCTAGAAAAAATTTGCATATATCCAAGATAACATTTTTACTAGCTACTACTGAACTAAAAGTTTGATCAAAAACACCATATGGCTGGGACAGACTAAAAGAACCGGCAATTGAATTTACCTTATTAGGTAGATCCATGATGGTAGGTTTCCTTTAAGGACAACACATATTGGATGTACTACTGAAAATGTTTCTCATCTTTAGAAACTGATGGCTCATATAACCAGGTGTCTGAGAGCCTGAGGCAAAAAATTGATGTTTTGAAAGTAAAGGTTTCCAGACAAATAGAAAGAATCAAGTTGTTGCAGGGGAGCCTCAGAGACCAAGTGGTGGAAATAAAACGCCTTGAGGTAAGACACTAATAATTCTTTGTGTTTTGAGAACTAAGAACAGAATTTACCTCGTAAATACATTGAAGCTAACATGATCCCCTAATGTTATGCTCCTATTTTTAGGTTGATATCGATATTAAACTTCGTGCTTGCAAAGGATCATGTGCAAAGGGAGTTGACTTCCATGTTGATGGTGAAAGCTATGAAAATATACAGAAACAGCTCTTGCAAGCAGAATCCACCGATTTAAGACCCAATGTGGATCCTGTTCCTATCCTCAAGATGAGACCCATGAAAGACTCTACTGTTGATTCCAAATACAAGGCACTGGCTCAGGAAAAAGAAAAGTTTCCACTTTTCTCTGACATTAACCAATATTCATTTGTTCTAGAAGGGAGATCTAAAGAGGTAACTGGACAGCCAGTGTCTACTTCACCTGTTGGGGGTGGTGTGAAACAGCCTTCCCAAACTACTGAATTTGTTGTCAATTACAATGATAAAACTGCTCAACCTAGCAAAACCGGGGGAACAGTGACTTCAGAATCCCGAGTTATTTCATGCACTAAAACCATTCAAAAGAAAATAGTTAAGGGACCTACTGGAACTAGGGAAGAAATTAGTGAAGTGATCAGTGGTGGAGAAGAGTGTGAAAAATTAGAAAAGCTCAAGGAAGAAGGAAAGGGAGAACTAAGTGCTGATGGCACATATACCATCCGGGTGACAGGGGGTGGTAGCTCAGGAGGTTTCAACATTCCAAGCTGGGAAGAATTCATTAGTGGGAAGACTGTGAGTGGTGGCAGCAGCAGTGTTAGTGGTGGCTCCAAAACCCAAGGTTCTGATAATGCAGATGTTGATTTTGATGACTTCAGCCATATAGACCTTGGCTCTCCTAGTTTTACACCAGTGAAAACCTCATCCACTTCTACTAAGACAGTATACAGCAGTAGCAGCACGAAGGATGGATATGAGTCAAGCAAACAACTAAAGAGTGGGCCAGTATTTGAAGACCTTGGCCCGATCCAGCATGAGAACAGTGATGAAGACATTCCTGATTTTTCGGCCCGCAGTATACCAACAGGAGTGAAAAACACTGACGATTGCACTGTGAAAGGTAACTCAAATTGTGGGATTTAGTGGCAGTGCTAGGTTTCAATATTAAGCTGGGAAAACACATAATCCAGCATTAAACTACAACAATATCTACTAGAATGCCTACAGGGGAGAAAACAAAAAATCTGCAGTGACACATTTTTCATTGTTAGGGTTCAAGACACTAATAGTACCTATTATTGGAAATGTCATATTCACTGTCTTGATTTATTTCAGTGAAAGTTTATAAAGCTTTACTACATTTCAGATATAAGAACCAAAAAGTCATACAAAATACCATATGAAGTGCTTACAAAATATGAAACATCCACATACTATTCCTATGTAGGTCTATACCCCAGGAAGTCAGAAGACACTGTCAGCAAGTTTTTAAGCATATCATTGTGCGACAATTACCATAATAATCCAGGTAAACAAGATAAAATGCATTTCTTTTTAGACTGTGCTGATATCCTGCAGAAACACAGTACTGGTGCCAAAAGTGGCATTTTCAAAATCAGGCCAGAAGGATCCAATAAAGAGTTGTCAGTGTTTTGCGACCAAGAAACCCAACTAGGAGGATGGGTCTTGATTCAACAAAGAGAAGACGGATCTGTGAATTTTAACAGGACTTGGCAAGACTACAATAATGGATTTGGATCTGTGGATGCAAATGGGAAAGGAGAACTATGGCTGGGAAATGAATACATCCACCTATTGAGTCAAAATGAAACAGTTTTGAGAATTGAGTTAGAAGACTGGTCAGGGAATGAGGTTTATGCAGAATACAGTTTCCACCTAGGATCCGAATCAGAGGGATATGCTCTTACAGTCCATAGTTATGACGGTTCTGCTGGAGATGCCCTGGTGCAAGGCTCTAAAGATGAAAGAGAATTTACATCTCATGCCAACATGAAGTTTAGCACACATGATAGGGACAGTGACAAGTGGGAGGAGAATTGTGCAGACATGTATGGAGGGGGGGTGGTGGTATAACAACTGCCAGGCAGCCAATCTTAATGGGATTTATTATAGGGGAGGGCAGTATGATCCCAGAAATAATGTCCCCTATGAGATTGAAAATGGAGTTGTATGGGTTTTGTTCAAACCAGCTGACTACTCCCTAAAAACCGTGAGAATGAAAATTCGTCCTGTAGACACTGCGTAAATTTTTCTTTGATTATTTAATACTGCACTCCCATAAGCATCATTGTGTTATGTGTTTTGTATTATTATTCCTGGCTTAATATATAGAAACTGTTACTGAAAAGAAGACTAAATAACTCACTCTCATTAACGCTTTCTTGTGTTTTTTTTCCTGTTCTCATCTCAAAAAAGTCATAGTACTAGTGGAAGTCGGTGTAAATGACATAATACAAGTCATAAAAGGAGTGTCATATTCTGTAATAGCTGTAGTATGCATAAAATCTTAGCATGTCCATATAATACTCAATTATCACACAGCTAGAAGTGTAAGGTGCAATAGTAGTAATGCGTTGCACTAGATTGGAAATATCATCCTACTTGTGTTTCATGCTCCATAGCTCATCCACCAAGTACCATGGACAGTCTATAGCAATGGTGGCGAACCTATGGCACAGGTGCCAGAAGTGGCACTCGGAGCCCTCTCTGTGGGCACCCAGGCCCTCACCCAGCACAAAGGTCACCGTTTAGGACTCAATGCCTTCTCCTGCAGTCACAGGCAGCTCAGGACGTGCCACATTCAGCGCTATTTTAAAGTGACTAGAAGTGCAGGAGGAGCAAGGAGGTGCTGACTTATCATTGTAGACCCTTCTCCGGACCTGATATTCATCCAGTTAGGCCGGTTCCACATTTGCGAGTGTGATGCGATGAACTCGCATCACACTCGCAAGTGTGGAACCGGCCTTAAGGGATCTTCTTTCTACTGTATTGGTGTCCTCAGGACGCCAATATGTTTGAAACCTGTGAGTTACTTTAGTTATTTTAAATTGGCATTTGGCACTTTGTAAAAAATATGTGGCTTTTGTTTGTAGTTTTGGCACTCAGTCCCTAAAAGGTTTGCCATCACTTGTCTATAGTATAGCAGTACCACACATACCAACAAGTATTAAGATTGATCAATAAACACAATGAAAAAGCCCAGAGAAGTGACTCAAACTCTCCTTATTGGCAGGTCAGCAAATGCCCAAATGGGTGTAGGGTACAA
This sequence comes from Engystomops pustulosus, assembly GCA_019512145.1. Classification (NCBI taxonomy): domain Eukaryota; kingdom Metazoa; phylum Chordata; class Amphibia; order Anura; family Leptodactylidae; genus Engystomops; species Engystomops pustulosus. The sequence goes on along the minus strand of CM033641.1, from coordinate 64,297,102 downwards.
GGCCTGATTACCAAAACTGAGAAGGAGATTTTCATGCGAGTGGAAGCTGCAAAACAATCCTGGGTGACAAGTAACTCTCAGAATATAAAAATCCTTTCAGAATTAAAACAGCTTCATGAAGTTGCTGATCGAAACATGCTTACCGAGAAAGGCAAGTACAGCAATAGCTAAACCTAATTCATAGGGTCAAATAGGGAATAAGTCATTCACTAAAATTTTGATACAAATGTACACTACTGGAGGCAGCCAATGGCCTATATTCAAGGGAGAAATACATTTAGGGAGATGCTTCATTTAACAATTGGGCTCCTTCTGAACTGATATTAATATATATACAGTATATACCTGTAATGCCACTTGACTTTAATTCCAATAATATCAAGGGAAGTGGTTTCTTTTCGTGACATCAAGTAATCCAGTTTTACCCCCATATATATGTTTCAAAGCCAACAATTCACAACTCTTACAGATCAAAGATTAAGGGATTGTGCATTATAGGTGGCACCCAATGAAAGTGGGGAAATATACATTAGGGACATTATACTTCGTGGGAAGACTTGTGGGTGAGGTTAGAGCACTAAATAGATTGCTAATTGCTATGCCATGTAAATATAGAATTATTATCCCCTTTACTCCGGCTCCAGTCCAAGGGGACATGGAGCGACGTGAAAGGAGGCTCACGATTGCTCAAGCTGTCATAGATTTTGTATGCTGGGAGCCCGGTATAATGGCAGTTTAGTAGTGTTAAAGCTGGAGACAATGTCCCTTTAACTATAGTTTATATTCCTGACTTAATTATTTTATATGCAGTGTCCCAAAATAATTATATTATATAGAATGTTTCTCTATTATTTATATTATATGCAGCGCCCTTATTTACAAATTAATTTTGTACAGCAATTATGATTATTATTATTGTTTATTTATATAGCTCCATTAATATAATAGTGATATACATTCAATTAGGGGTTCACATACATTACATTAACCTGCCATTGAAATTAACCCACATAACATAAATACTTCATTAAAAACTATGATTTAAAAACATTGAACTTATCCCTAAATGGTTCATTTCCATGGATGCAATGTTATAAATTCAGTTGTAAACTTATATTCAACTCACCTGATGTGAGTCTAATGACACTAAGTTAGTCCAATGAAGCCCTGAATATTCAGTGGTTACTACATTGCCCTGCCTCCTTGTTCCTGAGTGACAGGTCCTGTTACATCTGTAACGTGTACCCCATTTATGCACATGATCACATGAAATCACAGCAGCCTCCATGGATTTTTTATTCCTTCCCACCCTCCATAGACTTCTACACCTCCCCATGCCTCAATGACATCACCCTGGCCACATGACATGAAGTGCTGAATACTTAGAAGGGGCATAGGGCATGGGGAGGGGTAGATGGGAGGGGCTTTTCAAGCAGGACACACCCCTTCTGATGCCAGGGAATATAGCATAACATATATTTATGGGGATGTAACGTAAACAATGTTTAGCTAAAAGAAGAGTGTCAGTTAGTTAATAAGACTTTAGCCACTAGCTGTATTTGTGAAAATGGAGTGACAGGTTCACTTTAAGATGAGGACATAACCATGTATTTCTTAAGAAATTCTAAAGTGTGAAATAGAGATTCATGAGTAGCATGAGAATCTCAATTGTGCTAAGAAGAGAAAGTAGGAAAGAGTGGGCACCAGGCATAACTAGGAGGCCCATAGGCCATAGCAGACTTCTCAATTTGGCCCCTCTACCTCCTCATAAAATATATGTATATTTTTATGCTCACACATTTACACACTCTTACACCCTTTTATATACTTATGTGCACACATTTATTCACTGATATATATACATTAATACACTTGCACAGGTCTGTCCCTGTAGCTGCTCACCAAATGGGGGAAGTAATCAGCAAGAATTAGAGATTAGAGAACCCTAGTTGTGTCATTCTCCATTCCCCCACCCTGTTTTTCTGAATTGCTAATTCATGCTGTGATCTGTGAAAGATGTGCACTGTTATATTACTTATTTTGCCCTATTATGTGCAGCATGATATGTATATAATAATGCACATCTTCCATTCTTTAGTGTGTCAGGTCAGGTCCTGGGGCCCCTTGAAACTCTGGGCCTCATTGTAGCTGCTATGGCTGCTACCACTGTAGTTATGCTCCTGGTGGGCACATAATTTGAAATGCTTATTTGCATATAAAAATTAGAAAGTGGTCAGCCAGTTGCTTATTTGGAAGGCAACTATTACAACTGACTCCCCTTTTCTTGATTAGTGGATCCGTATGACTCAAAGGCTATCTACACACAAAGGTTTCTTTCCACTGCCCACGAGCCATAGGTCTGTGTGTCACCCGTATGTCATCCACTTACAGAAGCCAGGCAAATAATGTCTGTAGCTTTTCCAAAACCCTTAAACTGCCCAAAGATGGCATGTGTGTTGCATCTGTACTTATCACGTTCCAATACACTTCTAGAGAGAGCAGAATCGCAAACAGGAATGGACTTGCTCTGAGTTTTTTTCTCATACAAGAGGCTGGGGAAACCACAGTTGTCTATATGAGCACATAGAATCCATGAGGATGCAAAAACTATGGCCGGCACACATGTGAAAAAAGTATGTTTGTGTACATGATAGCTAAAGAAAAAAACATTAGATGGTCAGTCAAAATAGGTGAGTTGGCTTGCAATTATTCTGTATGGGCAGCCATAATTGCAGTGGGAGTGGCCACCACAAAAACAGAATCATCCACACATTACATAGTCCACTGATGGACAACAAATAATGCTTCATTTCTAATATGTTATTGCTCAGTAGGGAGTTCAACACTTGCTGCAGGCCGGCACCAGCACTGGGCATACCTAGGCAAGTGTTGGGGTCTAGAGCTGCTGGGGGGCCCACATACTGGATCCATAGGTAGTGAGGGGAGCTTTATATAAAATAACCATGATGGGGCTGTTTGGGATGATAAACTAGGAAATATTTTAGGGAACAGGAGACTGTTTTAGATTCAGAATTTCTGAGTTCACTGCAAAGGGGCCCACTGAGGCTCTGTCTCCCAGGGGCCTATTGAAACCTGGAGTTCACTCTGACTTGCTGCCAGTACATATAAATCAATGTAAAACAAACATAATAAAAGTGTTAAAAAGGGAATAATGGTTTGTTACTGCATGTTTATCATTTTATTCAAATCTTTTAAAGGGACAATCCCATCTAATTATTTTGTGATATATGGAAAGGATATGACAATAGAGGTCTGATCTCTAGGCTCATTCTCTGTACACTAGTGCATCTAGTCACAACTACCACTCACAACTAGCAAGATATGGAATACCCTGTGGATATACTGTACTCATACTGACTTACTGACTCCTGTGGCATGTGGATTTAAAGAATTTTTATTTTTTTTAATTAAATAGCTTTCAAAGCATGACAAAAACCCCAAACACAGCAATAGCCTTGTCAAATAGAAAAGTACCATATCAGTAGCAACATATATAAATTTTAAAACTATTCCATATCCTATTTCTTAACATACATGTACGTAATAATAAAGTGTCCATGGTAGCATGTCACTATCAATGTATACCTCTATAAGCCAAAAAGGAATATTCCCTCAAAGGATTTAGAGAAACTGAACTTTTCTTTTCCCATGATTTTCAAAATACTGGACATCTTGTTTATTAGAAAAACTGAACAGTTTTGCCCAAATTGGAAATCAATTACAGAAGAGACTTACTGATCTTAAAATGAAGGTGAACGAACAGATGACAAAAGTCAAACACCTCTCCACCAAGATAGAAGATCAGCTTGCAATAATGAAAATATTGGAGGTAAGTAGCTTTTATTTTATCTATATTACTAATGTATACATACAGCAGATGCAGTACTTAGTTCCCAGCATAGATATGCTTATATAAAGAACAGGCCATACATATTCCATGCCCAGAAGGTTCATAAACTACTTATTCACTTACAGTATAACATGTATAAAGACTCAATTCAAGGTATGCAAGAAATAAGCAAGTGATTTTTGAGAGTTCATCACTGTTATGATCCATGAGCATGGACTTCTGTCATTAAAGAGAACCCGTCAGGCAAAATAACCCCCCTAAACTAAATATATTTTCACAAACTGCCATTAGAGAGCATTGCCTCTATCCCTTCATTGTCCCTCTACATGCCTGTAAACTTAAGCAATGAGGTCCTAAAGCTGTATGCAAATGACCTGTGAAATGTCCACTGAAGCATTAGCATATTCAAGCTGTCCAGCTTATTCATGAGTGGGAGGTACAGCCACAACCCCAGTGCTTGACTGACAGTCTGTATAATAATGTGAGGCTGTATAATGATGTGCTTCCTGGTGCTGGTGGCCCCTGCAGTCTGTGTGTGTATAGGAGAGATATAACTGCTCCAGGCTGCAGCCATGTTACAGCAGAACATGTCAGGTACTTGTGTAGCTGATGTCTGTGTCTCTGTGTATTAGGAGGATGCAGCATGTCAGCAGATGCAGCACACATACTAGCAATGCTTTACTATACATTACACACAGACATGAGCAGGGGAGGAGAGGGGAGGGGTAACAGGGGTGACATCACTGCCTCTGACCATGTGACTAGCCTCATTTACATTATAAAGAATAGATGATTTTATAATGATTAATGTATGAAATAACTAGATAAAGGCTGGGATGGGATCCTTGTAAGCTGCTCCAACAGGTAGTAGTGACAGGACAAGTGACACAGACCTGATGACAGGTGTCCTTTAATGCAGAGGTCCCCAACCTTTTTTGCACCAGGGACCGGCTTTAAGCTAGACCAGTTTTCCATGGCCCGGTGGGGGTGGGGACGGGGCTTTGGTCATATGGGGTGGGGTTATGGAGGGGTGGAGCTTATAATATAAGATATCAGGGAGTGTCCAGACCAGATCCATCATATTGGTTTGGTGTAAAAATAAAGCACTGCAAAATGCATACAGCGTATCGCCATGTAGTATAAAATGCATACAGCGTATCGCCATGTAGTATAAAATGCATACAGCGTATCACCATGTAGTATAAAATGCATACAGCGTATCACCATGTAGCATAAAATGCATACAGAATACCGCCATGTAGTATAAAATGCATACAGCGTATCACCATGTAGTATAAAATGCATACAGCGTATCACCATGTAGTATAAAATGCATACAGAATACCGCCATGTAGTATAAAATGCATACAGCGTATCACCGTGTACTTTAAAATGCATACAACATACCGCCATGTAGTATAAAATGCATACAGAATACCGCCATGTAGTATAAAATGCATCCAGCGTGCCACCAAGTAGTATAAAATGCACACAGCATGCCACCAAGTATTCTAAAATAGATACAACGTACCGCCAAGTAGTATAAAATGCATACCGAATACTCCCATGTAGTACAAAATAGAAGCCCTGATAAATATCACAAATGCTGCATATACATACAGCATATATACACATAAACAAACAGTAGATACAGCATATACACACACACACATACACACACACCTACATACACACACACACATCTATACATACTTATAGATACACATATATGTATACACACATCTATACATACTTATACATACACATATATGTATACACACATCTATACATACTTATACATACACATATATGTATACACACACACATCTATACATACACATATATGTATACACACACATCTATACATACTTATACATACACATATATGTATACACACACATCTATACATACCTATACATACATACATACATAATAGTTACCTTACCGTACTCTTTTCTTCTTTTACGGTCCTGGCAGGTTCTGCCTTGTCCTCCGGCGGGGGGATGAAGCCTGGGGGAACCGGAGCCTAGGGGGGCTGTCTGGAGCCTGGGGGTGTGTGTGACCGGAGCCGGGGGGGCGGCAGAACGGAGGGGGGGGGAAGCCGGAGCCGGTAGCTTAGGGTAGTATGCAGGGAGTGGGGGAACCCGGAGAGGACAGGTGGGGCTGCAGTCAAGGGGATGTTCCGGGAGTTCACAGGTGCCGGCCGGCAAGCAGGCGGATGTGCCGCCGGCGGTCATGTGGAAGTGCCGCGCAGCAGTGCGGGAGGGTAAATGTGCCGGCAGGCGCAAGGGTACATGTGTCGGCGCGAGCTGGGGGAAGTATCGGGCGCCTGTCATGGGGAAGTGCCGGCTTGCGGGGGGATATGCCAGCCCGCGGGCATGTGGATATGCCAGCCGCGGGACAGGTACATGTGCTGGCAGGGGGTTGTGCTAGCCGGAGCATGTGGCGGCGGGCGAGAGTATGTGTCCGCCGGCGGGCTGGAGCCCGGTGCTGCGCCCTCATCCAGCAGGAGGTGCGCCGCCTGAGGTGAGATACTCAACTCGCCTCATGGCAGGTGCGCCCCTGGGAGCAGGGAGCCGAGAGCCTGGAGGGGGGAGCTCGGTGCCGGCAGGGTCTGGGGGCCGTGGTAAGGTGCCGGCGGCATCGGGGGGGTGGGGGCGCAAGGTGCTGGCAGCGTCGGGGAGCAAGGTGCCGGACGGAGGGCTGCAACGTGGTCCCGTCCGGTGCGGGAGCTCAGTGCTGGCCGGTGCCGCCCCTGCGCGGACCGGCTGATAAACTCCAACGGCCCGGTCCTGGTCCGCGGACCGGCGGTTGGGGACCTCTGCTTAATGTGACTGATCAATGAAGAAAACATTTGGAGAATTTTCCAGATACTGATAACAATGGATAAGCTCACATGACCACAGAACCACAGATCAGTTTACTTCCACAGGAAGTAAACAATGAAGCTTCCTGTTGAATGACAGCAAGCAGAGAAAACCATGAGGAAATGATACAGAAAGTATATAAATTATAAAGTATATAAATTATAAAGTGTATAAATTATATAAATTTTCATTTTATTAAACAACTAGTAATGCTATTTTCTCTCTGTATTTATTTAATAGGGATGGTTCTGGATTTTTGTAAAGTGTATTTTAAAAACATTGTTCCTTTTTCAGGTTGATATTGAAATCAAGATTCGCACATGCAAAGGTTCATGCCAAAATGTCCAGGTTTTCATGAACAACTTTGAAAATGATGGGTCCTGGAAAAAGGATTTTGACTCTTTAAGGAATTATCCAATAGATGATAACACCAAAAAGCTGCGTAAAATTGTCCTGGTTAACCCTCGTGTACAAAAGGATGAAGCCAACTTCAAAAAACTTTGGCCGCTTATGGAGATGAAGCAGCTGGAGATGTTTGACAGTGTGGACCAATGTAGTCTAATATTAGAAGATGTATGATGAAGTGACTAAAACATAATCTGAACTCCTTGCGGTACATATGTATATAACTACATAGTGCAAGTGTTTATAAACTAAAACATCATATTATCTATAAGCAATAAAAGCAATAAAAATACAATACAATACTCAAACATTATGTAAAACAATGGGCCCTAATATCCACTCATTGTGTAGGGGAACACTGTTATAGATGGATAACTACACAATATAATGTCTTGAGAGCAAGTCCTTACTTGCGTCTTATTATCCCGTTAACCATTTTATCAACCATTTTTTATTGCTTTTTAATCAGTGTTTATAATAGATTTGTAACATATCTATGTGCCTACCGAAACTACAGTTACTTTATTATATATTGTATATCACTAAGTCCTCTACTGTATTTTTGCATATTTGACATGAAATAAAACAAAACCTTTGAAATAAAGTGGTATAAAATGGAACAGGCGTTTGATGTTCTACATATATAAGTGTAGACTTGTATATGTTTCTAATTGCTGTGAAAATTTTATGGACTTATGTCACAAACTTATGCTTTTTTATATTAACACCAGGCAAACAAAAATCCAATAAATTTGTGAAACAAGAAAAACACGAGCTTGAAGAGAAATGATAACCTCCCCATTGTCCCTAAGCATTAAGAATGATAATATTCTGATAAATAACCTGTCCTTGTCCATCATATCATTTCATAGTGACTCATTTACTAAACTGATCTAGCTCCTGTTTACATTGGAGTTCAATGTTCTGAGTGTGGCCTGATTTTTTCAAAAAATGTCCTTGAAATTTGTGTTTTGTTGGGAAAAAAACAAGATCTGGGCTGTAGAGAAATAATATAGTATAATAGTTCTGTACCATATTTAGCAGTGACTACAAAAATTTTCTGAACAAGACTTTTTTGTGACACCCTCTACCACTAGGTATATCTGAGGTATTCATCATCATATGGTGTAAACACTCTTTATACTTTTGTCACTATCTATATAGAAGGCATTTAAAATAATGGGTATACAAAACTTTAACATTGTTCCATATTACAAAGAGGTCATTTTTGGCTTTTTAAACCCATTCATTTTTGAAAAGTTGGAGAGAACATGTTTGCAAGATATTTTAAATAGCCACTGTAAGAGGATTGCATAGAAAAGCCGTTTTTTAAATTCATGGTATTTGTCATTTTTACTTGGCATCCGTTCTTAACTCTCTACAAATGTAGATTTTCCAGATGATGCCACCACGATGGTCCGTGAAGGAAACATGAACTCCAAGGCATTCATCTGCTTGACTTCATACCGATAGTGGTTTACTAGGTAATTTTTCTTTATCCCTTTAACTACTTTTGTATCTTTTCCATTACAAAAAAACATTGGTATCTTTTAAGCAGCCTATGTAGACTGGGTAATAAATGACCCTAAGGGCTCATTCACACGGCCATCATGGGGACGTACATGAGCCCCCATAGACGATAATGGCGGGACAGCGGTGGTACGGTGCCACGCATGAGTGGCACCAATCCGCGCCGCACACCACAAAAAGATAGAGCATACCCTATCTTTCTGAGAGTGTGCGGCCGTGCGCCACTGTTTCCTTTGAAGGAAGGAGGGGTCACCTCCTCCTCCTTACCTCCAGCAAAAGGCGGGCATACAGCGTGTGAATGAACCCTAAGCGGTACTCTATTGTTTAGTTCTGGTTGGTTATCACTTGCTGTGTCATCAAAAGCAAGAAACAGGCAACAAGTGGAAAACAAACAATGGTTCTTGGTTGGAGTCAATGAAAATTAACCAATCTAAGTTGACCATATGAAATGCAGTATACAAAGGGGTAAAGTGGAGTAATATCACAGGACAGACATGAAAATGTACCTAATTTTTCAAATAGTTCATAAATTTGGAAAATCTAGGTCAATCAAGTCTACAGGAAAACTGACCAAAAAGTCACATTAATCCCCTCCCAAAATATACATAAAATAGGCATGCTTCATTGTCATATCACCAATCACTGTTATGTTTAATTTTGTAATAACAATTCTAAAAATGATAATTAAAGTCATTTCATTTTGCACATCTGAAATGATTTCATAACGGATTTGATATTTTTTGCTCTAACAAGAAAAACTGACTTTTACATACGGTATGTTGGGGGTTGTAAACCTATGTATGGTGGGATGAAAGAGCTGGGCCAAGCAGAGACACCCCACATATAGAACACCAAAAAGAGATCTCTCAGTTTACACAAAGTAGTCAAATAACACAAAATAAGGTATATGCAGGTAATCTTTATTGTGTAAACTAAATATAAAATATAAAAGACATATTTGGAGCAACAACAGATAAAATGGCAGACACTACCCTGGTATCAATCCTATAGTATACCTATGTATAGTAGTCCTATGTATAGAATGTAAAACAATTTGTAGAAATATAAGCTAACATAGCTGTAAGATTAGTGTCCATAACACCCACTCAAGCCCACCCAAGGGGAAAAAGCACATAGAGTGGGGAACCGGAAAATAGGAGACCAGTAACTACATAAATTCAAATTACCGACCAGAGGTAGTGAGCGCCAGCCCCGACACGTGTTTCGCGCAATTCGCTTCGTCTGGGGCAATATTTGGGGGGTTACCTTAAAATTTATATTGATGGCCTACACATGGGGGGGCTGACACCTAAGTCCCATACCAATTAGATATTATGAATGTGGTAAACAAAAATACACCATGAAATTGAGTGGCGACTGCAGTGACAGCTTCTGCGCACAACAGGGATATGGAGCTGTTTTCTTTCACCTTGGGGTCCCATGCTTTCAACCTGTTGGTTACTCTGGGGTGCCTAGTGTTGGCCCCCATAGATCAACTTTTAATGGCCTATCCAGCAGATACTACACTGCACCATCAATGGCAGGACCGTGGCTGTAGAATATAAAATACCCTCATCATGGTAGGTTTTTATTTTTGGAAGATGTGGTCAATAGCAAACATGGTAACTAAGGTATGTGACAGAGAGACAGGGCTTCCTATGCCTGGATGTTTTACCACGTTATTTGGTTATCAAGAACCATTAACAAAAAATTAACAAAATGTAGATATGTATGTTGTTTGTCCCTATTCCTGCAGGTAGATAGCACTAGTACATCATTGCTAATCCCTTACACCTTGTTCACACAATTTTATATACTGACAAATAGAAACTTTGATTCACAACCTGACAAAAGTTTAGTGCTCCAAAGTTCAGGTAGTTATTGACTTAAATTCAGCAAATACGCTGTTTAAATATCAAAGGGGAACTTACAAAATGTTAACATAAGATGAGATGAGATATGGTTCATTTGAGAACAGTCTACGCTGAAGCCCAACATTGTCGAAGCAATGGCAAAATCTTGTGGCCCAGGAAGGTGGTCAAGCTCCGGAAATGACCAAATATCACGGATATCTCTTGCCACTTTGTCTTCAAAACTAATGGGATGCTGGATGTTATTTCTATAATATCAGCTAGGTATCACACTGTACATTTCTAGTATGTAGGCTCCAAATATATTATATGTAAATCAGACAAATTCAACCCTTTTGGTGGGTTAAACTGATTGTTTAATGTGTATAGGGCTCCTGACTTTCACTCCATTCTTACCAGATCAGGGGAGACAAGGATCAAGAAAGTTGGAATTGAACTGCGGGATCCATTTGTTGATAAGAAAACAAATTGGCCTAGATTTATTGAAGCCCTTGCACCAGTTTCTGTTGGACTTTGTATGTTTTTTAGTGTAAACTGCTTGCAAATGTATTTAAGAAGTGTCCACGCTACATATATGTCGCACTTCACTATACCCCACACATAATTCTGCACATAAATTGGCGTTCCGGTGCACAGTCAGACCTTGTGCCACATTTATCATACAGTGTTCAACAGAATTGTGTTGCACGCCCTGTGTCAGAGCAATGCAGGGGGCCCCAGATTCATGCAGAACGTGCAACAGAAATCATGAATCTGGTGCACCCTGCACACTACACAGCCAAACTGCACTTTGCATCATTTATGATAAATGTTGGGCCAGTAACCTATACACAGATGCTTAGGATAAAGCTCCATGGATTAAAGCAGTATCATTTTAAGTTCCATTTCACACCTCAGTTATTTTGTCATTTTGCATCAGTTATTCTGAGCCAAAACCATGTGACCAGAAGAAAATCGTTCCATTATATGTAAAAAAAATTATCACTAAAGTGACTTATGGTTTTGTTTAACAATAACTAATGCAAAAAAATAAACTGATGAAATCATTCCGATGTGAACTGTGTTTCATTGTAATAAAGAGGACATTTCACCACCTGCATCACCTCCAACTCTATAAGTGCCACTCCACTGAATCTGACAAAGTTAGCATTTTCTCACAAATAATTTGGGTAATTATTTTAGCATATCTACTGTCAGATTGGAGGAGCCTGGATGTGTGCTCTAGCCCAGGATCCCCATCTGACAATACAGGTAGATGGCCCTTCCCTGAATCAGACAACCAACCTGGCAACACCCATATCACCAAAGGGAACAGAAAATATGGGTGTAGTCATTTATTTTCTCGATTTTGACTTTTTATGTTGTTTCTTAAATTCCCTTTCAGGACCTGCCCCTAATGTGTCCGTTATCAGTGGCTACGCATGGCCACACAGTCCCACTATGGGGAACTTTTTGTTTTCTAATGGCACAGTGCTATTGTGCATGCAGCTCACTAACAATCAGTACACTGGAAAAGGCTTCTTCTCACTATTACTAGGCATAATAGGTAACCATTTTGAGTGGGTTAAAAGGGAACACCAGGGTGTGCCATACCTAATATAATACTGGCAATATTTAGACAAAGTAGAATTGAGAAAGTTTGAAAAACTTTTTATATTGAAAATAATCTAAAAGATAAAAGTGTTATTGTAGAATGAAGCAACTCAGGCATACATGCATATGATTATGGCTGCATAACATCTTGCTGCCTACATTGCATCTATTGAAAGGAAATTCAGTTGAATCGCCAAGTTGTAGTTACATCAATTTAAGTATGTTTTTTTTTACTTCATGTTATAAACTCAGCAGAGCCTTTGCAGAAGACTGTATAATAGATGTCTTTATTCTGGTCACTGTTCGAGATGACCAGATCCAAATTTCCCATTTGGGGTGGAGGTGTGTAGCGCGAAAGGCATACAGCAGCACTATGAGAAGTTTGTGGAGTACCACACATGTAGTTGTTTTGGTCTATAACTCAGCTAGTCCAGATTCACAATTTTTCAAGCAATTATTTAATGTGAAGCATATGATCCTGAGTTGAGGCCTCGGCCTGTTCCCCACCCCTTCCTGACAAGACAGAGAACAAATTTGCATACAGGCCATGATAAATTCCCCCATTATGCACTCATATTGGATTGTGGGTGCTGCACCCAGGATTCAGTGTCTTGTCTGTAACTGGTTGATATGCATAAATGTAAGTAAAATGGAAAAACTATTTCCACAGGATTAAAAGGTTAATTATTGGTAAAACCAATATAAAAGTAGGATAAAATGCTTAATAAAGCTACATACAATTGAAAACGTCTTTCAGATCCAAAATGTATCCTACATCAGTTTTCAAGATGAAACTGAAGAAGGATCCGTTTTGGATCTGAAACAAGTTTTTAATCTTATATTCATCCTGGGGACCCTGCCTTGCAAAGGATATTGATTTTTCTTTTTACTTACCTTTATGAAAATATTATCTGCATTGGCAGGGATTAACCACTTAGGCCACTTCACCTCTGCAGCAGGCTTTCTGTTTTACTGTTCAGCAATAAAACCAGTTGTAAACCAGGCTTTGCATTGACTCATTTGAGTAAATGTTATGATAAGTTATTATGACAGAATCTGAGATATACAATAACTTGAATATTGGCTGATCTGCAGTAACGCTGTCTGGACACAACACAGAGAACACAACAGTTTGCGTCCTCTTCCTGCATTTTAACTCACTGTAGATTGATTGCTAAGAACAAGGATCCAATTATAAGACCCTCACCAATATGATATTGCTGACCTTTTTTAATAGTATTGTTCTCAAACATTGAATAGAGATGGCCCAAAGTTTTATATGTAAGTCAAATCATAGTAACCAGTTGGGTGGTAACCTTGTATTTCCATACAGTATACAGAGGCACATCGCCCGAGAGGATAAAAGGCTTTCTCCCCCTTTACTAGTATGAGCTCATGGAAACATCTGGGAGTCATATTTTTTGAACAGATGTTAGATTTTAAATTATAGACACCATATGCATCTGGGTCCAACATAATCAGGCTTCAAGGGCGTAACAACAGGGGTAGCAGGCATAGTAGCTGCTATGGGGTCTTAAGTGGCCACCGAATCTGAAGCACAGTTCTAAAGAATGGAGGTGGTGCACTGTTATATACATATTATGCTTAAAATAATTAACATAACAGAGAAGACTGACTGACAGTGAGTACATACATGTGTATATGAGCGTATAAATGTAGGTGTGTATATGCAGTATGTGTGTTTATGGTGTGTATGTGTGTGTCTATGCATACATGTATGTATGTATGTATGTATGTGTGTAAAAGTGTAGAATGTGTGTATATATTCATATACAAATGTGTTTATATTTCATTGTATAAATGATTGTGATTATATACAGGTGTAGAAATCTGTACACATTTGTAAATATGTAAATATTTGTAACTATGTATATATCTCTCCTAGTTACTCCCCTGTAGGGCTTTACAGCCACAGGATATTAAAAAACACCAAAAACCAATCACTATAGACTTCAGCATCTTTATTGTTTCATATGACGCCACCATTACAACATGTAGCACTGATCATCCTGCTCCACAGTATCTTCATTCTTTTAATGTAGTTAGTGAATTTGCTAACAAATAAAACCCAAATATTCAGTCATAAATAAGAAAATGGGAAAAGTCAGCAAATTGTTGCCCTTTTTACAACAAAGTAATTATCATTGATGGGCGACATTGAGTATTTTGAAATTCCATTGCTGAGTACATTACTTCTACTGTGGGAAATCTAAGTGATGTTATGAATCATGTGCCACATATATTATTTTGTTTAGGTTTTTCTATTTGATCCCAGAACAATTTCTTAAGTGTTCCATGTATTTGATGAAGTCTTCTGTTCTTCAGTCTTCTGTTGTTGTTGGTATTTTAGTTACTTAATTGCTGAAGAATGGGCGGATTTTTATGCTCATCTTCTTCATTGAATACCAAGATCTCTTCCAGTTCATCCATACAACACCATCATCTGTGCCATGTTTTGCCATTTGATATGTGTAGTGTCCACCCCAGTAATATCTTCCGTTAGGATTAGCAGAGTGGCATCTGTTGTACCACCATCCACCGCCATCTTCTTTGGCGCACTGTTTGTTTGGATCTGCATGTATCCTGGAGAGAAATTTTTTTATAATGAGTATATAAACATTACAAATTTGATATAAATAATGGCAATATCCAGAATTAAAGAGAAGGGGTTTAGGAAGTGATAATATGCCATCTACACATGGTTTTCAAGTACAGGAAAGATGTGATTTTAGAGAAAGTGACAATTTATTAGTTTAACATAGTATAAAATTTTGAGATGATCAGTATAAGGCTATTAATCTATAACAGAAAGCTATTCGGACTAGTAAATGAATAGATACACATACCAGCCATCGTTGTCTCTATCATGAGTACTGAAGAACATTCCATTGTGTATTGTCATGGTTCGGTTTTCTCCTCTTAGTTCTGAAGCCCCTTCCATGAGTGCATTTCCAGCATTACCCTGGTAACCATTGACAGAGAGCTGATACTTATTTGCCTCATTTTGCACGGTGAAACTAGTGTACTTGGCTGAAACTCTGTTGCCATCCCAGTCTTCCATTTCAATCAAAGATTCTGTGGGTCCGAGGTTAGTAAGCTGGCTAATTCTGTCATTGCCCAGCCAGTATTCACCTGAAGTAAATCACACATTGTTAAATTCACAGAAATCACTTGACAAATATCTACTAAATATTTTCATCCCATGTCATGTCCCTCTGGTCACAGTGTATACATTTATGATAGTCATAGGTTGCAAAATATCTGTTTCATAATGGGAGCTGGTATTATTTCTGTCATACAATAAACAAGGTCAGTAAAAAGTTTATATTTTAATGGCACGCCACAGGATTAAAGAAAAAAAAAGAAACCCCTCCCAACAAACATGACTACGACACCACAACCATATGCTATTGACATACATGAAATAATGTTCACATCAGATTGGCCAACTTTATTTTTTTTGTAATATATATGGTCAGGATACTGGCAGTTTTGGGGTTATGAACATGATGGGTTCTGTAGGTTTGTTGTTAAGTTGAATTTGTATGAAATTGTATGAACTGGTATATTTTGTAAATGTAACTTCAAAGTAATTTTTCATAATTTTGGTTAGCTAACTCGCAGACACCTTTGATAACTCTTATGTTGACCATTGCAGCTGGGGTAAAGTTCAGTAAATTATCCGGAGAGCTGCACTAGAGGTCAGAGTGGGCAGAGAGGTCCTTTTGTAAATAAGGGTTATCTGTAAGCTATGTGTTAAGTCGAAGACTGTGTGTATTAGGTAAATTATGTACAGAGAGAACAAGTAGGAGCAGCACTGTGTGAAGGATCAAGTCCTAGGTTTGGGTGAACGCTTCAAGCTAGAATGGACCGAACAGAACTCGTGAAGAAAGTAGTGGACTTTATTCATCCATGATGCAAGGCACAACATTTCAGCTTATCATAAGAGCCATTTTTAAGTGCTGACTTTCAGGTGTACACTTGTGTGACAATGGCTCTAATGATAATTGAACGCTGTGCCTTGCATCATGGGGGAATAAAGCCAACTACTTTATTCAGGACTGCTGCTTCCTTGTTATTTTTATATATATATATATTTTTTTTTAATTGAAGTAATTTATCAATATACATGTATTAAAAGTTCTGCACTGCTTTCTTCATGTGTAAAGCCCTTGGTTCAGAAATGTCTTTAACTGCCATGTCAGCTGCCATTCCTGTCCATAAAATGGTCAGAGATAAAGGATCATATAATCCTTAGTATTCATTACCAATTTCTCTTCATTATCAATTAGTCTTTAGTATTCATGATTTTATTATTAAGGTGGTAGAAGGTAGATTTTTCTTGGACAGTTAAAATCAGATGATCATCCATCTCCTGCCATTTTGTGGTCAGTAATAACTGCTAGTAATGGCTTTTTTGGCTATTTCCTTCTCCCTCAGTGAGCAGTGTATCCGTGTATCGTTTTTAAACATATAGTATATTTAACTTGATAAATCCACTCTGTGAGGCGATTAGACTATTCAGTGGCATGGATCAACTTTGCACTGAAAAAATTAAAAATATGTTGTCTGTTTATGTTTTCATTTGAGCCGTCAGTGACCATGGCCCATATAAAAGATGTAACTAAGATGTACCTGGTGTATCGCAGACTCCTTTTCCTCCATTGAAAGCAATATTTCCAAATCCACTCTTGTAGCCATCCCATGTTCTTCCAAAGTTAACACTGCCATCTTGTCTGTTCTGGATTAATGTCCATCCTAAAAATGTCAACATTGTGTTCATTTCTGCATAATACAATCCTAATCACAGATCCATGAACAGATAAATTATGAGAGTAGATTACACTAAACTATGTTAGCACAGCCACATGCTATAGGAACCATGTGCGAACTATCCCCCTCCACAGCATTGATTTAGGGTTATCCTATCGATGGGGGTTGCCAGAGCATGTGACTGTGCCCTAAAAAGTCTTTTCCAACATTTATTGGAAATGCAATATCTTCATAGAACGTCGACCAACTAGGCTAGAGGTTTGTTAAAATCTATTACTTATTACATAAGTATTGTATTATTGACATGCTTACCACCATCTTGTGTGGTCATATCACAGTACACTTTGTATGGTCTGAAGAAGGCATCTGGCTGTATGAGATACATCTCTGATGTTTCTCCACCTTTCCTGTAGATTTCTTCACACTCTGTAATTACACACGGAAGAAATTAACAATTAGACAGTGAGAAAATAGTTTGAGAATTTATAAAATGCATGAAGACCTATCTAATGTAGTCCCACCATTTTAACAGTTGAATATGGGACATTATCTTGCTCATTACACAGAATGAATATTGTATTGTTAACACATCTTGTTACATTAGGAGAACAAGTAGACCATACCTTTGCCAGAGACCACTGGAATATTGCAGGTTGTAGTACATGGAGATCTGCAGTTCTCCACCTGGGAGGAAATGGTGGCTTCCATTTTCTGGATTTTGGATCTTAAATTCTCCAATACTTGGCGGAGGATACGGATGTTGGATGGGATATTGTTATCCAAATTTTCCTTCATGTAGGTGTACTGTTCCTCTATCTCTACACTGTATTCATTGATAGCGTTACTATTTTCTAAAATGGAAAGATGTAACATTGACATGATGTACTGATCAGGGCTCTACAAAACCGATTAAAGGGTCTTCTTCGCACAGGCAAAAAGTGATGAAGTGTTCCACAAAATCCATTCACATCAATAATACGGTATATATAGCTACAATTATCTACTATAGAGGAAAAACGCAAGGAATATTTATAATTTAAAAAAATAAACAAATGCTCTATACATTAGGTGAAATAAGGAAACATTTTGCCCTGTGTATTCTAACCCAGACATTGCATTCAAATTGAAATAGACAGCTGTAATTTGGTATATTTGTAAGTCATAATTATGAGAAATACCTTCTAAAATTTGGAAAAGTAAACTCCCATGGTAAAATGTTATAAAATAAGCAGCATGATGGGGGGGGGGTTAACCTGAGCGGATAACATGCTAAACGGTGGGGTTCCCAATGGTGGGACCCCAAGGATCAGGAGAACAGCGGTCCTGTGTACCCCCAAATGAACTTTTTACTGTTTACTGACTTGCTATTTGGTGCCACATGTGAGGGTCTGGGGGACTGTTGGAGCTGTGGCGCTTTATTTTTTTGGTGGAAAGAAGAGGGAAGCAGTATTTATGATATGTTAAAATCTGGGGGGAAAAACTTTACTTGCATACAATGAATTAGCAGGTTTAAAAACCATATGAAGAGTGGTTCATTCCTTGGGAAAAACACAACTTTAGGACTTCAGCTGAAACCATAAGTGGATAATTTTAGTTTAAAAAGAATGCTAGGGTCTTCGGTGTTTGCCACAACACACACAATAACTGAGTTAATTCACAGAATGTGCATTAAACTGTTGTAATCTCACCCTCAAAGATGTTACTGGAGATCACAGTGGGTTATCTACCAACAATTTCAGGGTCACTAACTACCAAAAACATTAATAATAATCTCATTTTTAAACATGTACATGTTTTAAGTAACTTAAAAAATCATCTTGAATAGTAAGAAATATATCTTTGGGTCATTCATTAAAGGTCCCTTTAATATTGAATTATGTCATTGCTAATCTATTAATGTATTTGTACAAGACGGTGATTTTTTGACCATAAGGGAATAAATGTGACTCAATGATTTCACCCCTCTCTACAGATACTGTTCTTATACAGTGGATATGGTGAACATACAAAGGTCACATGGAGGTTTTGTATACTTAAACACTTTATTTCTAACATATGTAGACATGCAATTAAAGGGGGTTTCCCATTTCAGCAAATAAATGTGAATGTCTGTATAATGGAAAGTTATGAAATTTTCCAATATACTTTCTGTATTAATTCCTCACATTTTTCTAGATCACTGTTTGGTTTCCTGCTACAGAAAGCTTCATTGTTTACTTCCTGTGGACAGAAATCTGACCATGGTCACATAGGTGCACGGCTCGTTATAACACACAGCTCCAATTACTTTCTGTGATACTAATGAGATGTGCACCACAGTGACCATAGGAAGATTTCTGTCCACTGGAACTAAACATCGAAGCTTCTAAAGAATGACAGCAAGCAGAGATCAAGAAAATCGTAAGGAATTGATACAAAAACTATATTGCAAAATTCTATAACTTTCCAATATACAAAACAATTATTTGCTGAAATGGGACAACCCGTTAACATTATCATTACCCATATGTTGAGATACAACAGAAAATTTACCTTGGTTGAGTGCCTGACGTTCTTTGAATTTTTCTCCAAGGAGAGAGGCATACGTGTATATATTAGTTGATGAATGTGACAATGACTCCACTTTGGGACGAATATCATTCACAGATGTTTTGACATTCCTCTCTTGCTTAAGAAGATTGGTACGCAATTCACAACCGGTGGGACATAATACTCCCTAAGAAACATGAATTATGTATCAAAGAAAAACCAAAATGCACTCCAAAAATGTTGTGGTCTTATTAAAGTGAGGTTTATGCAACATCTTCCCTAACATTTCCTGGTGTCAGAATTCCTCATCTATAGACTCAACAGTAATAATATTTTAGCAAGATAGCCTTCCTTTTGCTATACCTATGTACTTAAAATATTGTTACAACACACTGCTGTATACCTTGTTCCCCATACATTGTTGTACACTCTTTAAGTACAGTAAGTTGACATTATTGGACTCTATACAACTCTACATATTATTTCAATAATCATATTTTTAGAAACCCAAAATTCATTACAAGATGTTCTTACCAGCTCCTCCTGGAGATGTTTACAACCTCCTTGGTCAGGAAACACAACGGGTTCTTTCTTCTGTCCTCTGGTTGGGGCTTTGGTTGGCCGGGCTCTGTAGCCACCTCCACTGACTGGTGGTGGAGGTGGTCTCCTGGTTGGGGTTAGTTTTTGTCCGGGGGGTAGTGGCCTGTGCCCTCTTGGATCTAAAGTCTGAGAAAAATAATTTATTATTAAGCATTACGTTTTTAAAATCATTGCTAATATTTTTAATCTTTACTTTAGGTATGGGAGAGATTTGTAACACTTTAAATCCTCATATCATAAATATATCTCTAATATTGGAATAATTATTAGGTTATTCAAATTAAACAAATTTAACATCATATTTTTAGCAGCTTTTTACTACTTACATGTAAACGAAGTAAGCAATACAATATACATATATATATATACCGGAATGTGAAGATTTTGTGAAAAAGTCTCAAAAGAAACTGTTTACAAACTTTTTCAAAAAATCTTCACATTGTATATGAACACCCTCTACAGAGTGGCTGGAAAACCTGGTGTTGAGCTCCGGTCAGATATTTATAATGTATTGTAAAGGTAAGAATGATATTACTATTGTATAAAATGTGCATTTTTACCTCTCCTGCTGTTTTTCCTTCCTGTAAATGATAGGAAAAGAACAGTTAAAAATCATGGCACAAAATGTGGGTCATACATAAGATCAGGCATTATAATACAGTTGTTACAACTATGTAATTACCCCTTCATCATCATCATAATCACTGGCGCACCACACCGCTGTGGTGCAGAGGACTAGTAACACCACCACCCTCAATAATTTAGCCATGCTGAGCTGTGATAGCCTCTATGGGTGTAAGCTTCTTGTTATATAGCCTCCAGGTAGTGACACGTGATCCCTGTGTGTGCTCTTATAGGAACACTATTACACACAGACAACAGCAGTGTTAATAGGTAACCAACCCCATCACTTATGGGAACTATTATTCAGGATGTGTAGGTGGACCGAATTATTACAAAAAATCTACTGATAACTGGTGAAATTGACAAACTATTGTCTTCTGTTTTATCTCACTTAAAAATAAAAAAAATCCCTCAATCCCTAATATGATCAGCATTCTGGTATTGTAGTGTCCCATGCTGTAAATAAAAGACATCCATAAAATACCAACAATAATAAATAATAATTATAAATCTAATTATAAATCTTTCTTCTCTTTAATACCATCATATTCCGCATCGCTTTACAGAATATGGGGTACATTTACAAACACAATAACATATTACAGGTTAATGACATAATAATAATCTTTATTTACATAGCACCATCATATTCCATAGCTCTTTACAAATCTTAGGGGACATATACCAATATAATAATACGTCACTGAGTTCAAACATTCATATGGAACAATAGGAGTGAGAGCCCTGATCACAAGAGCTTGCATTCTATGAGGATGAAGGGGGTGACGCAAGAGGTATAAGAGCTTACAGTCTATGAGGATGAGAGGGTTACACAAGTGGTAAAAGAGCTTACAGTCTATGAGGATGAGAGGGTGACACAAGAAGTATAAGAGCTTGTATAATGGTCCAGCCATTCTCTATAAGGGAACAGTATAAAATGAATTTGATAAATAAAAATGCTGCTGCATGAACCAGCCATGAGACACCATCTTACATACACATCCAAGGTGGAAGTGACTGCAGTGAAGCCTGGAGCTTGGTATATATCTGGTGTTTTCCGGATAACCGATAGGAAGAGGATATAGGATGGATGATAGGATGAATAATATGGACATGGAATACAATAGGAGTGATGGTCCTGCTCACAAAAGCTTACACTCTATGAGGCAGAAGGGGGGAATTATAAACAAGTGATTATCAGCATCCAGTATATATTATATAATCATCAGAATGCAGGATACATATTACCTCAAAAACAATAAATAACAGGACATGGTAAAGTTTCCAAGTGTCGTCATATTAAAGATTATCATTGTCACACCTATTATTTCCTTACATTTATGTTGAGTTAGGGTGATTAGTGTTGCTACTATGCCAGAATTTGAAATTAAATAGTGATACTAGATATTAAATCTATAAATCCACAAAAAGAAAGTGATGGAAATATGTGGCCAATACAAAATATGTTTATTAGAAAATTAGTACCCATACAAGGCAAAATCAATTAAAAATGTGCTACAATCGAGCACAACATCACCCAATGGAACAAGGGACTAGTCCTGTGCCCAGGGAAACCCCACAACCCTTACTCACCCTCCCTACAGAGGACCCCAATCACTGCCCAAATATACAAATGTGCTTAATAAGTATAAGAAGACCAATGTATACTATACCAAAGTAGAAAAAAGGTATGCAAGGCCAGTAAACCTATAAAAAATCAATGGCCAGAAGGCAGGTCAGGCAGGGGCAGAGTTTACGAAAGTGCATTTTCCGACGATAATGCACTCTGTCGCAATTCACTAAGATTGCGTGCCCGATATCCTGCATGTGTCGCTTCCCCGCTCAGGACTGCCAGAGTTCACCTTCTTCTTACCGGTGTATGTAAGTGCATTGTCGTGCGCCAGAATCCGATCACGTGTGACACAATCCCAGCAAAACCCCTGTTAAATACCTGTCAAAGCTGCGCAAATCCCGAAAACCGTGAACAGTCCGATGAAAGTGCGATCCGCGATACTTAGTAGATAAGCCCCACTGTATCTGGATCTACAAGTAAGTGTCCCTGGGTTATATGCTTACCTGTGGCCCCTGAAATACAATCAGTTTTTCAAGCTATTAATGGCTTATTTGGAAAAAAAATGCAAATGAGCCTCAGAGGTTTCTGTGTACATCCCTGAAGCCCCATATGGCTCCACCTGCAGTCACCAACTCTCTTGGCAGGGGAAGCAAGGGAATAGGTGGGATAAGTATGAAGCAAGGTGTGAATAATTAGCAGCCAACTAAGTCGCAAGGGGCTTCTGTGTTGTACACAGGAGTCCCTGAGGCTGGTTTCCATATTTTTTAAAGTCTCTTTTGCTACCAGTATAAGCCATTAACAGCTAAATGAAGAATGGATCCTGTTTCAGGGGGCACACACCAGCGTGTAAGTGCGCTTCGGTTAAAACCACTAAATCCATGTGGTTGATTTGCTTTAAGGTGGATGCCTATTTAATGGCAGCTTAGATACAGTGGTTCTGTTCAATGTATGGTAGTTACCTATATATTTATATTGTTGGTATGGCAGCTGTACAGAGCGATCAGTTAGTTATAACCAGCGATGTCTTCTCTGAATGTAGTGTGAATGGAAAAAAGAGAGAAAACTCTTTAATAAGGGTGAAGTCACTGCTATTACAAGATGAATGATGGGAGGATGGTGGATGGCAGAGACCAAAGCCTTTGGCTAACTGCATCACCATGGGTTCAGCTGTATCTGCATCCCGTGGTTTGTTGCCCTCACTGCCCCCTGAATTTATTGATTAACATGCAAATAAATAGAAATAGATATATTTATAGGAAATATATTTTGGAAGTATGAATTTCATTCTATGGAATAATAATCAGAAATACCGGAATAAATAAATCAATTCCTGTCATCCGTATATATATATTTGTGATGCATCACTGCTAAATCTCTAGAGCAGAACAAAGCTTTTTGTATAACACAGACAGTAAACAGACGGTTGTTAGCATCATCTATCCTGTGGCTTGCACATGCAAATAATCATGTTATCAGAACAAATTATGTATATAACAAGTGGATAGAGTATAATAGTATATAAGGCTGGATAAAGACGCAGTCCATCAAATCCAACCTTTAAAGGACCTCTATCACCAGATTACTGATGATAGAGTGTCCTCATTAGACTGCTTGTTTGGTCTAGGGCAGTGGTGGCGAACCTATGGCACTGGTGCCAGAGGTGGCACTCAGAGTCCTCTCTGTGGGCACACAAGCCATCAACCCAAACAGTTCACGAGACAGGATTCAAGGTATCCTCCTGCAGTCCGAGGAAGTCCAGGAAATGCTAAACTAGGTGCTATTTTAAAGTATCAGATGATATCAAATTAACTTTTTCATGACTGCCCTGGGGCTAGAACACAATCCAAGACACGTCAGTCTCTTAGTGTATGTAAAGATCTTCTCTCCCGTTTAATCTCTCAAATGCATAATATCACAGACAGAAGAGTCATCAAAGAGGCGTGAATAGAATACTGCAATGCTATTGGCCACAATGAATTTACCAGCACATTTCTCAGAAAAGGCTAATAGACCTTGTTCCCAGACATGTTTATACTAATTTCCCTGAGAAGAAGGAGATAAGCTGACTCCAGAATCATAATATAATGCAGCATGAAGGACAGACTGGCTTCTCATTAGATGTCAAAGGCAAACAGGTTACATAAAAAGAAGTTTAAATCATGACATTAACTTGACAGTGATCAGGGAACATTGCGCTGTATCTAACATGGCGGACAGTCCCTTATTCTGGGATTTCTTAAGTCAAGATGGCGTCCGAAACCAGTGCGATCTCCTTAACAAGCCGTTATAATAGGCAGAGCAAGGGCCATGTTGGCACTTTACGATAAATGAGCGGGTTTTCATTGTAGTTTGGGCACTCGGTGTCTAGAAGGTTTGCCATCCCTGGTCTAGGGGGTGAGGGGACTGTTTTTTAGATGTTTTTATTAACAAAATATTATTATTAGTGTGTGAAAGTGCCAGAGGCGCTCAGGCTGATGCCGCCCGAGAGCCTCTTGGTTACCCAGGCTTTTAATTTATGGGGGAAACTGTGGGTTCCGAAAAAAAAACGTGAGAGGGTCTGAGTGGCGGGAGAGAAGACTCCTGCAGAGCAGTCTCTGCCAAAGTGCTGGCACGGCACAAACATAATAGACGTGCCTTTTCAAATTCTGTATCTCCCACACAGATGTCATATATATTCAGATTTTTCTGGATCACCACAGCTAAGTGTTCCATGATGATAGCATACAGTAAGGGAGACAAAAGGCATCCCTGATGAGTGCCATTATGTAGGGGCATGGAAGTAGACAGAGAACCATTGATCCGGACTTGGGCGGAAGGTGTAGAGTGTAAGGCCACAACTTTACCCAGGAAACCAAAGCCCAAGCCCAGCTGTCAAAGAGCAGCCTGTATGAGGCCCCAATGAACCCAGTCGATTGCTTTTTCAGCATCAATGCATAACTATCTATCTATCTATTCGCTAAAGTTTTGGAGTCTAATTTAATGTCTACATTAAGTAGGAATATAGGTCTATAACTATTGTAGGCTATAAGATCCTTGCCGGGTTTTGGTATCTCACCCTCATCTAAGGGCTGTTCTAAAGACATAATATCCCTTGTCAGGGTGGGAAAAGCAGTATTGGAGATGTACGAGTCTATGCGGTCTGCATGCTGTCCATGTCCGCAAACTGGTTGTAAATGTTGTACAGATTAGCGTAATAAGAGCGAAAGACATCCAAGATTTCAAAGGGTTTGAGTGTGATTGTTCCTCTGAGAGTTTGCATTTTGCGGATGTAAGTCGCTATACTATGCAGATGTAAAAGCCAAACCAGAGATTATCCGCATGTATCGGCATAATCTTAAAGGTAATGTGAGAGCTGTGCCATATGCTGGAAGGGGGTCTGGTCAAGTAAAGAGCAGAGGGATTACCTTTTTTCTGTAAGCTCAGGAAGAACCTGGGAGCCTAATGACATTTTATGACAAATTTACAAATTGTTTATTAGTTGTAGCAAAAAGGTGATCATAGCTGCCTTGTCTTTCTTTAGCCTAGTGCCGTGCCAAATAAATACTCCTCCTTACTCTTCCTAAATCTTCCTGTGTCTTCTCAGAGCCACCCTAATGTTTTGTGTGTCCTCTCCAATACAGTCCACTTGTTTTTGATGCCTGTTTCCCCTTGTTTATGAAATTTAATAAAATTTGCAATTTATATTTTTGATAAAATTTTATCTAAGTGTGGCTCCTTCAGGAGTACTATACATAATTCTGATTCATGGTAATAAAATATGCATTTCACATAAATTACTTGCCACCGTTTAAAAGAGGTTTTCTCCCTATTTTAATTTTTGATGCCAATTAGTGGCCCTACACTGGCCCTGGACCCCACACTTGTTTGGTGCCTACTGTTAAATTCTACTGTACCCAGCAGCTCTGGGCCCTGTCACTTGTCAAAGCCCTTGGTAAGAATTTATATTTGAGTAGAAAATGTTTGTTAATGTATATATATAAATTTGCAGCCTTGCATTTATCCCATTGTATTCCCTTAAACCTTTAATTTTACAATGTCCTGTATAACTTCTAATAAAAATATGGTTGTTTTTTTCCTGTCTATCTGGTCCTAAGGGCAATGCACCTTTCTCAGCCCACAGAGATTTGAAGGACAAATGTTAGTACAAAGATTGCCTTGTCCTGTGTCATCAGTCTGTCAGTCCCTGACCCTCTGTGCTCAGAACAAACATCAAGTTACTCAAATGTGCAGATATGGAAGTAAAACTGTGTAACATGCAGGTATGGTTACTTGTGTGTGCATGGAAATAATATTTACCTTTTCACAGGGAATCGGCAAAGAATAACCAAATAAGGGAATTTTATATACATATATGAGATCCTATAAGGGATTATTGCACAACACTCAAGTCAATCTGACATTATGATGGTTTTAGATCATGGGTTTTGAATCACATATACTATATCATAACAAGGCCATTTCGAAGGGCTGACTTACTTTTCATCAATCCATTACAGAACTGTAGTTGTGGTTTGTGGATTATTCAAAGATTTTCATGCAGACTAAAAAGAAGAATAGGGTATTAAATGGCGATCGTTGAGTACCCTGACCATGGCCACTGTGGCAGGCACCTACTGTAATAGCACGGGTACATTTTGGTGCTTTAAATTCCCATCAATTCGATACACTGCAGTATATACCCCCCTGGTGCAGGTAGAGGTTATCTCGATGGAATAATTTTACTCCAGAGAAATAACTGAACATGTGAAAAAAATTTTGTCATTTTTCCCATTAAAAATGTTTTAATAAGAGGTAAAATCGTATAAACCTAAACCCGAATATGTTACAATTATGTAGAGTACCTTGTCAATCCATCGCCATTTCTCAGGTTCAGATGTAGAGGGTGCATGTATCACAGTATTCTAAATAAGGTTATGTAAAAGACATCTGTCCATCAAGTCCAATCTATTAATTCAAACCCCTACTATAGTGGTCAGAATAGTTCCCTGAATCAACAAAAACTACCATCTATACTTATAAGTTTTTCGGCACAATTTCACCACTGGGTCTATACTCGGGTATATAAAAAAATAAACTCAGTAATCACCTTTCCGATGTCCCCAGCAGGTCCTCTTCTTGATTTCGGTGCGCCGGCAGCATCAGGTCTGTGCACACAGAACACACACAGTAAGATGTCAGCAGCACGCACGCCCTGTCATGGCCGGCGCACCGAAATCATGAAAAGGACCTGCGGGGGAGGGGGGTGTCGGAAAGGTGCTTACTATTTTAATGAGCTGGGCATACTGGGGACATGGGGCTGGCTATGTACTGGGGGCAGGCATGCTATACTGGGAGCAGGGTGCTGGCAGGCTATACACTGGGGGGAGGCTGTGACCAGTGCATTTCCCACCCTAGGCTTATACTAGAATCAATAGGTGCCTCAGCTTATACTCGAGCATGTACAGTACTTACCAAGTTTTACTGCCATATATTGTGATATTATTGCTCTTCAGAAAGTCACCCAGGCCTCTCATGAACATCTTCCAATTATCTGCTAGACAGCCTCCTGCGGCAGAGAGTTCCATAGTCTCACTGCTCTCACAGTAAAGAACCTTTGTCTATGGCAATGGTAGAATCATCTCTCCTCTAGGCGTATTCTAATGAGGAATTTACTTATTTACTAAAACCTACATGACAGGACAGGGCTTCTTTAATCAAAACAATAAATATCAAACATGAACAAAAGTAACAAAGTTATATCTTAAAAATAAGTCTTTTGTCCCAGGTGGTCTAGGGACCCAGGCTATAGCACTCACAGGAAACAGATACTTATATTTGAATTAAATAACTTCCGCTGTTCAATGTTTTCAGGTTCATATAAAGAAGAATCCTCAGCCTTACAAGAACACATTAGTCAGTTCTACATTCCATTCTCTCTGTGGAAAGTGATTACCAGTCATTTCCTTCTTCTGGGTTATTCCCATCTGGACATGTACATTTTATTCAACTCATCTGCCATAAATTAACATTTCCTCAATTAGATGTTATTAAAAAATGTTACTATGTTAAGATCATTTCCCATAAATGTTGCCATTTTGTCCTTTAGAAACAAGACAGCAGACCTTGGATACAACCACCCCTGCACTCTTCCAACAGTGACCACACATGCGCTATTAAGGCCCCCGACCTGCTGGATTCAACATTCATAACCAAAGGACGGTGATATCACATATAGTAGCTCCACCTGGCAATGTGGATGCATAAACAATTTGTTTCTTTGTGCAATGACTGGAGAAGTGGTGGTTGTATCCAAGGACAACAATCTTGTTTCTAAGGGACCATATGACTACATTTATGGGAAATTTTCTTCACACAGGAACATTTTTAAATTCCAATTCAATTTAAATAAATATATCTATGTGGCAGATGAATTCAAATAAATGTGAATGCCCAGATTAGAATACCCCTTTAATGAAAGGAAATGAAAAGTGAAGACAAACTTCTACTGCTCTAGTATGTGCAACAACTGCTCTTTAACAGGGGATTTCTTGCTTTACTATCAGAACGGATTGTAAGACAACATATTTAATAAAAAATTTTTTATATATATATTTATTGCTGTAACAATTTTATAGTCATCTTGCATCACAAACTCACTCTAACCACAAGAGGTTTTCTAGAGGGTGATGATCCTTAGTCCTAGTCATTGTCTCCCCCTAGTGGCGCAATCTACAATTACAATAGCTAAAAAGAATTCAGGCAAAATTTCTGCAGTGATAGGAGCGTTCCAGTGCTCTGTCGGACCATGCGCCACATTTATCATGCAATGTCCAAATTGTGTCACTCACCCTACATTAAAGGTGCACCAAAAAAAGGTACTACTACAGTACTACTACTCTTATTCTACATATTTGGATACATCACTGTACGACTACTCTAATGCTCTACATATAGACACAGCACAGTACTAATATTCTTATCCTGTATATATGGATATATAACAGTTCTACTACTGTTATCATCTATTTATGAATACATCACAGAACTACTGCTCTTATCCTACATATATGGATACATCACAATACTACTACTCTTATGAGGATTTATGATCTGCGGACTGGATTAGGAACCTAAAATATTACATCAGCATTAAGGAAAAATTATTTTTTATTGCTAGTACTTGGCATTATTTTCCCCTTTCCAAAGGGGGGTGTGGCCGGTGGGAAGTGGGCCATTTGGGGGCATTCCTGTCCCCACATCTGCGCACTAGTGCAGCCGGCGAGTGTCAGCGTGAGATAATTTATGTATTCTTAATGCTATGTGACAGTTAGCAAATATATTGACTATGCTGTTGCTCTCTACAGTGGGAAAAAAAAGTAAAATCTGAACTTTTTCCTTCTCCGAAAACTCCAAAACCTCAGCACTCAGGAGTAAAGATGAAGTTTCCAAGACTCCAGCTGCAGGTGCATCAGCCCAATATAATCAATCACTGATGGGAACCACGGTAGGGACAGTGTCGGGAGATAAGGTATAAGGTGCAGGCTGTTCCACCTTTAGGAGCAGCCCTGTAGCTGACAGTTTATTCAGTGAATTTAGAGACACAGGGACAGATAAGGGACCAGATTGATTCATTCTTTTTCCATAAGCAAAAGAGGGTAAATTATCAAATATACACTGTATAGTATTTTAGAAAGCCAGGGTGGAGATGGGGCTATAGAAATTTGGTCATTATATAAAGGGGCAATTATAAGTGTGTGTGTGTGGGGGGGGGGGGGTTTAAAAAGTTGTGGGCCTATAGCAGTGATGGCGAACCTATGGCACGGGTGCCAGAGGTGGCACTCGGAGCCCTTTTTGTTGGCACCCGGGCCATCACCCCAGCACACCAGATAAGACTCAAAGAATCTTCCTGCAGTTCCAAGCAACTTAAAAGATGCTGCTTTCAGTCATATTTTGATACTTACTTTGCTACTTGGGACTGTAGGAAGAGGGATAATTAGACAGGGTTGAATTATTTTTGGAGGACCTCCTGCTGGCCCCACGATCCTGTGTACAGAGGGAAACTGGAAAGCTAAAATGATGAAAATTTTCCATCTTTCTACTGTGTTGCTGTCCTCAGGAGGCCAATATGATTGAAAGTTGTTGAACAGGGAGCAATAAGTTACTGCTTTAATTTTTGGTTGGCACCCCGCGATAAATAAGGGGGGTTTTGGGTTGCAGTTTGGGCACTCGGCCTCTAAAAGGTTCGCCATCACTGGCCTATAGAATAAGAGGGTGTTAAAGGAAACCTACCATTTAGAATGGCAGGGGTAAGCTGTAAGTACCAAGCACCAGCTCAGGGTGAGCTGGTGCCGGTACTTACTTTCGTTAGTGTTATAAACCGCGGTATCGCGGTTTTAACACTTTTTAAACTTTAGAGCAGAAGGGGCTTCGGCGCTGTGCGCGACCGTGCGTGCGCAACATCTCCGCTATTTCCTATGTAGGTGCGCGCACGATGGTGCGCACGCAGCGCCGAAGCCTCTCCTGCTCTAAAGTTTAAAAAGTGTTAAAACCGCGATACCGCGGTTTATAACACTAACGAAAGTAAGTACCGGCACCAGCTCACCCTGAGCTGGTGCTCGGTACTTACAGCTTACCCTTACCATTCTAACTGGTAGGTTTCCTTTAAGAGGATGGGGTTTCAGAAAAGGGGGTATTAGAAGGATTTGGCTAAAGAAAAGCAGGATATTCTTTAAGTGAGGATATTATAAGGGCTACATAATGACTACATAAAATGGGACACTTAAGCAAACAGAGATTATACTATATGACCATCAATGTCTATTCGATGTCCAGAAGCTGAAACTGCAGCCTAAGTTCCTATTCACTTCTAGCTCTCTTTGGAGGACCAGTCATATCAATCACTGGTCGGGATAGAAAGAAGCTAAACAGTATATAATGTGCAACGTCCCTGCCAATGCGCATGACAGAGGAATTGCGAATAAGCCCTTTTTCCTATGTAATACATATAGAGGTAATTGAGCAGCGGTAGATTCTACCTGGATAGGCAAGGGATAAAAGCATGTTAATGTCACCATTCAATGATGTTACACCTTTTGTAACTGGAGTGTGATTGGAGGAGGAGACCACCTGACTAGGGAGTAGCTAAACCCTTAGTCAGGAGAGGAGTGATGAGAGTTCCAGAAGCTTCTGACAGGGAAGCATCTTTTAGAGCACCTGCTCTGCACACAGGCCTGCTAGGCCTCAGCTCAGCAACTTCACATTGAGTGATACTGAACCACAAACAGGACAAAGCTGCAGCTTCCGGGATTGGACACAGCTACATCCCAGCCTGCCCCGGCATCCAGGCTGGTGACACAACTCCTGAGGTTCTTCTCCAAGATCACTCCAGTACTGAACTTGTACAGAATCGTTTGGCGTGTTGTTACCGTTGGTTGAATAAAGAAAGAACTGTAAGTTACTTTTATGCACAACATTGCCTACGTCTGGTCCCTGCTAAGGCTGTATCACCTCCAAGGGCGCCCCATCTATCTACCATGGACACACACTACAGACTCCAAGGGCTCCCCCAGGGAGAACCAGTAGTACAGCCTCTCCCTCTACATCATTTCTTGCCAACACCACCTGCTGGAGACCTTCCAAGCTGTAGGACAGCCCTCCGGTCCCTATACCAAGCACCGGAACACTAGTGTGCCTAGGCCGCAACCGCCAGCCACTCCGGTATTCTGGGCCCCGGCTGTCTCCGGGCCCCAAGAAAAGGCTAGGCCCTGGTGGCGGATGTTGCAGATGCAACACAAAAAGTCTCCTCAGGGCAATATTCTAGTAGAAATATTTATTAAAAATATATAAAAAAATAAATGCAATAATCAAACCTACTCGTGGGGCCCACACAATATTGTAAAACATGCAATAAATAATTTTACTAAAATATTGCCGAGGAGACCTTTGTGTTGCATCATATTGGGACACATTTACTTACCTGTTCTGACGCGTTCCTCGAAAGTGCATTGTCCAACCAGAATGCACTCTGCCGCGATTCACTAACATTGTGCGCCTGATATTGTCGATGTGTCGCTTCCCCGCTCAGGTCCGACAGAATTCACCTTCTTCTTCATGGTGCATGTAAGTGCATTGTCTTGCAATACAATTTGAAAGTTAAATCCCACGCTCGTCCGACATCAACCCCCGATTTCTGACACATGAAGGCCAGTGCAGCTACGCCACAATCCGATCGCGTGCGACATAACACCAAGTTAAATAGCTGTCACAGTGGCGCAAATCACGAAAACGTCTGAAAATCTGATGAAAGTGCGAACCGTGGACCTTTAGTAAATGAGCCCCAATCTGTTTTACTTACTTCGTTATTTGACTTTGGTATGATACCAAGGTTATTTTCATAACACACATTTTTCTCCCCATATTGGGTCAGTGAGCATCACCAAACTGGCTTATTTGACTGGAAGACATCACTAGAAAGGTTGTTAGAAGATTAGGTTAGTTACGAGGTATAGGATGTTCCACCTGAAGCTAAGGGTCTAGTCAGGGAATGAATAGACACATGGACCGATTAGGGACAGGTCATATTTTTGCAGTTAAGTAAAATGACAAAACCTTTGCATCAGTTTATAATTTCAATTTCTGCTTTTGTTAAGACGTGAGATTCTATAAGTTTAGTTTAATTTCATTGTTTTCACTTTGTTGTTAGCAGACATCAAAAAAAAAAAAAAAAACAATACGCAAAAGAAACTACTTTGTCATGTTTTCTTTTAACCCCTTACCACAATAGGAGATCCCAGTGTGGCACAGAATGGTGTAGCAGTATGAGGGGTGTTTTCTGAATCGTGCAGCAAACACCCACCACTAACACCCAGCACCAAATGAAGGTGTTAACAATTTAAATGCCACCGACAAAGCCGACGGGATCAATTAAAGGCCAATGGTGCTTAGGTCAGATTGTTGTCCCCCATTACGTCATCGTAAGGGCATAAAACAGTCCATCTTTTGACCCTCTTTCTCAATAAAAAAAGGGAAGTAAATGAATGATAAATGAATTCCCAAATTTCTGTAATTGAGACCTTACACAGGTTTGTACACTTGTACTCATTACATTTTTTTCCAGAAAGTTCAGAATGTTTGTTTTCAGGGATTCAAACATAACACAACTTTATCAATGTGCTCCCTTCACAACTGGATTTTGCTTACAATGTCATCGTAATTTGTATTTTTTTTCCAGCTTCCCCATACATTGCATGGAATATTAAATACTGACACTAGCAAGTACAAATATTTCCACAGGAAAAAAGTCCTCATAAAACTCACAGGAAAAATAAAAAATTCTGGCTTTAAATATGTTGTAAGAAAAAAATAAATATAGAAAATCTCTCCATAAAGCCTTTAAAGATGAATATGTCTGTACAAAGTAACGTAGATAAAACCTGCAAAATAAACTGTAATAATACATCGCAGATGAATTGATAATTTATGCAGCCTAATCTGCTGTGTAAGGAGTTGCTCTTAGGCGCTGTGCACAGACCTCCTTGCCGCACGGTGTCGCTACACAGGGGAGGGCGCTACATCACAGCCGCCCCCCGCCTCTATGCTCGTCATCGTCTTCCGCTTGTGGAGCGTCACTTCCGGTCAGGTTTGTGTTGGAGCGGCGCTGCATTTTCGCACCCGAGGCTTGTGGTCACCAGGCGGGATGTCTCAGCGGGAGTGGGGCGTCGTGGCGGTAAGGCTGATGTGTGTATGTGACGGTGCAGGGCTCAGCATGGTCACACTGTATATGCCGGGGCTGAGCACCTGTACATGTGGGCTGCTTATCATTCTGGCGCTGTTCACACTCTCAGCGTGCTGCTGCTGGTGGAATGGAGCCGGTTTTCTCATGCAGCACGCATTTTCCTTTATATACCAATGCCCGATATGTACGGGTGCAGCGTGAGGTCCGAAAGCTAGAGGGTTCGTTTTCTAACCATATCCCAGGAGATGAGCGGTGTCTGTACCTGCGCGCCGCTTATCCCCCCACCCTGTAGATATAGTAGTGGGACAGGTCTTTTATGGGAGTATCAAGTACATGGGTCTATGTCTGTAGTTGTTTTCTTGCCAGGCAGATTAAGATCAGCAGCACAGGCTTTGTGCAGTCCTCCTGATCACAAGTTGCTCACCGCAAAGAGGTTCTGCAGCAGATTTCATCGACGGCTATGTGCATGAGGCCTACACTGTCTATAGTCTTACAGGCCTTGCCTCAGAAACTTCTTTTTTTGTGGGATGATTTATAGTGGTCATTGTAGTGTCCTGGGGAAAAAGGTGCAATGGCGGGACTTGCACAGGCTTAAAGCACATGTAACACCAGGATGAAGGGTTATAAACCAAGCACACTGACATACTGCTGAGTGTCTCCCTCTGGCAGGATCTGCTCTTCTTTTAGCTACTTGTTTCCCTTTTTGTACAAAAAAAAGGAATTTAAAATTTATGCAAATGAGCCTGAGGGGCTCTGAGCTCCACAGGTTTTATTGGAGCCTGGAGCCCGGCAGGCTCATTTGCATAATATTTTAATGCCTTTTATTCTTATAAACAAAGGCATAAAAAGATTAAGGAAGTGCAGATCCTGCCAAAGCGGGCACACACCAGTATGTCACTGTGCTTGGTTTACAATTCTTCATCCTGGTGGTAGATTTCTCTTAATAGACTATGAATAGCTTTGCCTGTGATTGATATGACAGGAGGATTGCTGTAACGGTGACAATAGGAAACTGCATAATTCAAAATAAAAGTATAAGTGCTAGAAAATCAGGAATTCAGTTACGTATGAAAACACCTATAGCAGTGGTGGCGAACCTATGGCACGGGTGCCAGAGGTGGCACTCAGAGCCCTTTCTGTGGGCACTCAGGCCATTATCCCACCTTCACCAAACAGGACCAAATCCACCAAATGTTCCTGCAATCCCAAGCAACTTAAAAGATACTGCCCTTAGAGCTATTTTAAAGCGACATTTCATTGGCAGCTTGAACTGCCGAAAAATTGAGATGGTCATTGGACAGAACTGCATTGTCTTTGGAGGTTCTCCTGCTGGACCCACCATTCTTCCTGGAGAGAATTCTAAATTTGCCCACTTTCTTTCAACTCTATTGGTGGCCTTAAGAGAGCCAATACAATTGAATGTTGTTGTAGAACAGGCAGCAATAAGTTACTGCTAGAAATGCCATGTTGGCACTTCATTTTAAATAAGTGGATTTTGGTTGTAGTTTGGGCACTCGGTCTCTAAAAGGTTCGCCATCACTGCCCTATAGTGACAGACGATATGCCCAGCCAACTTCAGTGTGGCACCATTGTATGAGAAGTCGCAGATTTAGACTTTTAGAAGTCGCAGATCCATCCCATAGCGTTTTCTCTGCTCTCCAGATTCAGATAAACATGTGCAGGCCAGGGTAACGCGGCGCTATTTTGGCCCGATCCCACGGACTGCACACTTTACCCATGACAGAAGTCCTCGCATTACACAGAAATCTGATGCATGGACTTTCACTTCAGCACAGGCAATTTATTAACTATCACAGTGCCAGAATGCAGTATGACGGAGTCTATGAATCATATTTCTGTATAATACAAGGTCTTCCATTCTGCATAAGGTGTGCAGTTCGTTGGATCTGGCCGACATATGGGCATGTTTCCAAGTGCTGCTCACATTTGAGGGAAGGCACATTACCCTCCTTTACATGCCACATCTGGGTCGGAACCTGAGAGTAGCATATGGCCCGCTGGAGAAGGCACTAAGAGGGAGGAGCTATTACTAAGAACTAGTATCCTATGGCAGACATCTTGGAGATAACTCTGCCTACTTTAGAATCATAAGAACAAACTATTTAAGCTCTGCTCTGTGATGGCATTGAGTGTTGTATTCATTTATTTATAGCATTATTGCTTTTTGTAGCCTACGTTCATATTCTCGGAATACCCCTGTATACTGTTCTTTTTTCTTTTTTTTTTTGCTGGTAGAGGCTACCGCTGCAGTGAATGCGCGTTTTTTAAATTTTGCTTTAATGTTAAGTTTGGGTAGTAAGTGTTTGAGTGTTGTCTTTTGGTAGGCACGGTAGTTACTTGCCAGAGAAAACTAGGCATGCTGGATGCTGCGTTCAGAAGTCACTTGACTTGTCTTCAGCTGTGATGAATGAGATATAGTATGACCTGGTATTGCACAAGTAAAATCTGCATTGACCAGTAAATGCATACATAATCTTCTCTCTGAGCTGTGACTATCAGGACCTGGACTCTTCTGGTATTCTTAGGGGATAGGTTTTACTGCATGACAGCTCTGTGTATACGTTGTATAATGTATGTTTGGTCTTGTGATGCATGCAGATCCCCACACTCTGCTGGTACCCATTGGATTATAACTTTTCGGAGGGGGTGAGTAGTGATAGATTCCTGATCTGCTTCTACCAGTAGCCTATGCGCAGCCAGAGTAAGATAGAGAACACTGAACATGAAGTTCCTATTCTCCTATCATGTATTTTCTAGACCAGATCATTTGCATATGATTTGGGAGATTTTTTTTTCTGGGTGAAATTAGTGTAAGGCGCGATCACACACATATGGAGGACGTATAACGGCTGATTTACGTCCCCATACACGTCTATGGGCTGACACATGGTCGGGAGCGTATGGTGCAGCAACACGTGCGCACCATACCGCTCCGTAGTCCGGTAAAATGGACATGTCCTATGTTTTCCCGTATCACAGCACGTGGCCCATATGTTCCTATGGAGAGGGGCCAGGGGTGAGTAAGCGCTCTCCCCTCTTTCTCTCCCCGCGCCGCTCCGTGTGACCACCGTGCCAAAGCAAGAGGAGTGCTTGAAAGTATATTCACGCTCACCTGAGGTTCTTGATTGTTTTTTTTTTTTTGCTTTAAAATCCGGTGACATTTGTTTTGAGGGACATTGGATGTTTGCCTTGTGCCTCTCTACAAGAGCTAGTCATGTAATAAGTGTGTTCTGAGCATTTAGCTTGATAAATCCTCTCAGTAAGAATATACATAGATGGACAAATCCTCAGAGGTGATATTTTGAAAGTTTTTCTACATTTTTTGGTATTGATGAGATAGATTCGTTTCTGTTTGCCTACATCCTCAAGTGTTCACATTTCTAATAAATAGTGCAGATGATAATAAACTTTGTACCTACTTTATTGAAGAAATCGTTTCGTGCCCTTCTTTTTTCCCCTCCCTGAGGTGACTTTTAAACAAGCAGAAATAATAGGGCTCGCGAGGAATTGTTCTCGGGGGGTCCCTAACAGCCATTTATCAACCCTTTAGATGACAATTGAGTAATAGTTGCTGTTTTCCTGCAGTCATGCCGTTAGTGCGTGAATTCGGAGGAGGCGTATTATAACAGCAGTGGAACAGGACACCATGGTTGCAAATGGCATAAACATATTCCAGGAATGTTCTAAATATGTTTTTGTGGAAAACATGAGTAGTTGTTATTCCCAAGCTAATTGTAACACTGAAGGTATTTTTTATTTTTTATTTTTCACAATGACCCACAGTTTTGTATTTTGGTATTTCAGGCCTCATTTTTCATCCTGTCCCTCTGATTTTCTATGTTAATGTAATATCTTAGATCTGCAGTAATCACAAGCTCTCCAGACACTGGTCGTCTCTTGTGAACAGACGTGGCCGTTCGTGTGAGATAATCGCTGCCCTTGGAGATAGTAACGCTGGCTGCAGTTTATGATGCAGTCGCTTTATGCCTTCACTATTAACTAGTGATTCTGATCATGTTCACTCCTGTTCTGGCGCTGCAGTGTTGTACAAGCTGCTGATGTAAAGTCACAGAGCTGATCCCGGTTCCTGGCACTTACACTGCAAGCAAATGCGTCAAATGTCTTGTGTTTTATTAATAGACCTAATGCTATTATCTACTGGTGTCTGTATCTGGTGGAGATGAAGAATATGCATCAGATTTGTATGGGCATGTATCATTTCAGGCCCACTTATAGACTCCCATAATTAGCAGATTGTATTTGTGTGTTTTCTCATGCATCTTACTAAATTATTGATCTTGACACCCCATTGTGTAATGTCACAGTTCTATATAGGTGGCTGTGAGTACAATTCATCACCCTAGTCCGTGAAAAACTTGGTCCATGTTGAGGCCAGGTTCACCAAATGGACACGTCCCATCATAAGTACATAGAATGCCACTAGTCCCTGCATCCCCACAACATTTGTAACATGAACTACTGTAGTTTTCGGACCTAAGAAGCTCCTTACTATAGGACGCACCCCAGATTTAGGCTTCCAAAAAAGGAAAATATATTTTACACCAATTAAAAATATCTGTGTTGTTGCACAAAGCTAGCACAACACAGCTTTCCGGTTGACCCATAATTTGCGCACACAGCTCTGCTTTCCCATACATTTGCGCAACACAGCTCTCGTTTACCCTTATCATTTGCGCACACAGCTCTGTCTTTACAACACATAATTTAAGGAAAGTCTGCTTTTCCCATACATTACGCGCACACAGCCTCTGCTTTACCACTACATTTACAACGCACGCTGCGCTTTACCCCATACAATTTTACACACCACACGGCTCTTGCTTTACCCACATAATTTACACACACACCGGCTCTGCTTTTACCCCTACATTTACACACACTCCACTACGGCTGCTGTTTACCATACATTTACACACACACGAGCTCTGCTTACCATACATTACCACAACGGCTCTGCTTTACCCCATACATTACACACACACGTGGCTCGTGCTTTACCCATACATTTACCACACACGGCTGCTCTTACCCAGTACATTTACACCACCACAGGGCTCTTTTACACCGGGCTATTTACCCATACATACACACACACGGCTTTCTGCTTACCCATACATGTTCACAACAACGGCTCTGCTTTACCCTCTAACATTACACACCCACGGCTCTGCTTTACCCACATACTTTACACAACACACGCTCTGCTTTTACCCATACCTTATACACACACACGCTCTGCTTTCCCATAACATTTAAACCACACCACCGGCTCGCTTACCCATACAGTTTACCACACCACCGGCTTGCTTTACCCATACATTTACACACACACGGCTCTGCTTTACCCATACATTTACACTCACACGGCTCTGCTTTACCCATACATTTACACTCGCACAGCTCTGCTATAGACACACAAACAGAAATAGGAACACACTCATCACTGTTACATACAATGTGCACTGCTATACATTGTGGGTACTGCTACATACACAAACACCCACTGACCGGGCACTACTATACACATAAACACACACAGCTCTGCTGTACACATAAAACACACAACCCTGTCCCAGTGCAGCATATCCCCATTCTCGGCAGTTTCAGGACATTGAGTGATGTAGGAAGCATTTGATCAGTTTTATATTCTACAGCACCTCTTTATTTATTGGGAAGGTGGAGAGGGAGACCGTGCTGTGTGGGTACATGACCACCTTACTACCCCAGCCCTGTATGTGTATAACCCAACCATTTCCTATGTCTTTGTTCTTGTTTTGCAGGACGTGCAGAAGCACTCCGTCCACACCCTGGTTTTCCGATCTTTGAAGAGGACTCATGACATGTTTGTGGCTGATAATGCCAAGACGGCACCTATAGATGAAGTAAGGTGAGATACATTTCACATTCGGTTTCCTTCTTTATGAGTTGATGAAGCCTGTCGCTCTGCTTAATGGCTTGTGCGTAAATATCGCATTAGGAGGAGCTGGCGATCCGTAGTTACAGCGCAATAGATGGCTGTGCCAGGGGAACTGCTGAAGGGGGGTACAATTAAGACCTATCTGATTGAGTCTGAAGGCTTCCTCAAGCAGCATGTGGGGAATTCAATTACCCGTGTCCTGCAGGCTCCTGAGCCTCTGCACAATAAATAATGCAGGGAAATAAACAGGTTATTGTTGTACTCGCTGCTTTGTTTAGAGGGAAAGCTTTACATGATTATTATACCTGAGTGCTAAGTAAGGCTGTTATGACCATCTGCATAGAAGGGGGTTGCTATATTCTCTGGCTGGTGGGGGCTTTCCTCTGGTCATCATACTTGTTATTACCAAACTGTTAAAGGTAATCACCTACATGGATTTTAGTGGTTTTAAGCCAAGGACACTCACACGCTGGTGTGTGCCCCCTAAAACAGGATTATTATTTGCTGATCTTCATTGGCTGTTAATGGATTATTTTTCGTGAAAATTTGCAAATGAGACTCAGGGGCTCCTGTGTACGTGACAGAAGCCTTTATCTTGGTTGTCTCTTTCGCCTGCCACCAACTCACTGGCAGGGAAATGGAGTGAGGAGGTGGGCATAAGCATGGAAGGCGAATAATTAGCAGCTGCCCGAGCCAGAAGGGGCTCCTGTAACATACACTCGAGCTCAAGAGGATCATTTGCATATTTTTAAAAGTCCTTTTTCACAAAAAAATAAGCAGCTAAATGAAGAACTGATCCTGTTTCAGGAGGCACCTGCCCGTGTGAAAGTATGCTTGAGTTACTAACTACTGAATCCATGTGGTTTATTTTCTTTAACTGGAGCCATTACCATTTTAGGGGGAACTTAAGCGCCTGATTTTTGAGGTTTGTCCTGACTCTTCTGAAGTTATCTCTTGCCACAGTCATACTTTCTGAAAGTACAACCTTCTATTAGAAACTATAGAAGTATAATTCTTTCTAAGGGAAACCTTAGCAGGTACACAAGTAAAGTACCGTAGTATTTCCATCTCTAGGATTTGCCATTACAGCATTTTTGGTGGGGGTCTAACCATGTTAATCCTGGGAATAAATAACGCAGAACTCAGTGCTGCCTCCTGCTGTCACCTTGTTCATTCAGGAATTGGTGCAGTTTTTGTGGGGGTTTTTTTTAAATCTAATTTGTGATTAGTGTTAAGTGTAAGGATGGGTGTACTATATGTTCTTAACTCAGTACTCTTGTATTTCCTTCTCCCTTAGCCACAAGCTGAAAATGTCTGTAAAGTTACGCACCGAATATGGACCTGTACTGCATCTGCCCACACTTCGTGAAAATCGTGAAAAGGGTCTAATGGCCATTGGGGATTCATATGAACATTATCCCAGTATTCAAGGTGTGTACAACCCTTCTGTGATTTGGTTGTGTCCATTGGTGGCTGGTACAACCACAGTGTGAACATAAAGCCGGGAGATCGGTACAGTAGCTCTTTAGTCGTCATACATGGCATTACTGTTCATTACTGTAGAGCTTTCAGAGGAAACGCATTGTGACAAATCTGCTGTGTGCCACATCTCAGCTGGGAGGTTATAGCGATTTGTAGATGAATCTATTTATCATCTCCAAAATAGTCATCTTTTATTCTGATACACAGTAACGCACCTCTCTGCAAAATTGAGCTATTTGTATGATTATGATTTTCATATCTGGAGCCATATGCCTCCTCTACGCCTAGAGGAGAGGCGTTTCTACCATTGCCATTGATAGAGATTCTTTACTGTAAGAGCAGTGAGACTATGGAACTCTCTGCCGCAGGAGGTTGTTACGGCGGATACTTTGTACATGTTCAAGAGAGGCCTGGATGCCTTTCTGGAGAGAAAAAATAACCCCAGGGGCAGGGGGACATTTGTTGAATCTTGTATGTTGGATTTGTTGGACCAGTTATTTCCCAACCCTATAAACTGATACTTATTGGTTAATGTTTTTTTTTTTTTTTTGGACACAGTTGCTAAAGACAATAAATTTCACTAGTTGTATATTCCTGCAAGAAAAACATTGACATGCTTTTTTTTTTTTTTTAGGGCTTGAATCTGATTATATGGTAACAGGAACACACCCATATCCTTCAGGACCAGGTATTTTAAGAATTTCTTTTTAACTTCACTCATATTTACAGAGTTGCATGTTTATATTCACTCAGCCATTTATTATTATGGACTTGTCTCATGTAGGGAATGAACTCTGGCTCTGAGGGCCCTGATAACTAGGCCTAAATAAGTTTTGCGTGATGAGGATTGGTTCGTCTGTATTTTAAAATATATAAATATAAATGGTATGACTAGAATATAACATACTAGCTTCCTACATTCTCATGCAAATTGTTGTGTTTAAGGGAACCTGTTATCAGCATGTAGCCTTCTCCCAGCAGAACTGCCTCCAAACTGTTATACCTGAATTATATTGATAGGTTATAATGATTGTGAACTCATTTGATAACCAGTTTAATAATGAAGAGAATTAGGGTCTCCTAGCAATTATAGAGTTATATGATATAGGGAGTCCCTACTTACCTGTGGAACAGTAGTGCCAGACTGTAATCGTGAAGGAACTCCTTGTATAGCTCTGTTAGTCCTCTCCTCAGCACTGTGGTTGGCTTTCATGGGACAACATGGGTTAGGATTCATGGACCAGCCACTGTCATCTTATTGAGCCCTAAGTTTGACTCCTTTTTGAGTCCAGTTAATAGTCACCAGGTTGGAGTCTGACGCATTGATGGATGCACCACAGGATAGCTAGAGCACTTATAATGTGTGTCTTGTGATTACATTATGTGGCAGTTATGATGACTTACTGCTGGGATGTTGATCAGGTTTATGTTTTTATTCCCAGGTGTAGCCTTAACAGCTGACACTCAGATCCAAAGGATGCCCAGTGAATCCGCAGCACAATCTTTGGCACTGGCGCTTCCACCATCACAGGCAAGGTAACCACTACCAAACTTTCCACTATTTTCTTTGTTTAGAATGGACCCAGCACCAAACTTTTAGCAGCAAAACATTGTGGTCTTTTTTGAAGTCCCCCCTAAAACGATACCTGGAAGTGTTGTCCATACCAACATGTTTCATACGCTCTAGCTGTTCTCCGTCATGGCCAGAGCCTGTTTGAAACGCCATGTATGTTGTTAAGGATGTGACTTCAATATGGAAGTTTTGCTACTAATAGTTTGACGCTGGAGCTATTTAAAAGAAGCTTATATGAGCACTCTGGTGTGAGGGGATCTCATGAGCATACACTGGCACTCTCACAAATGGGGGCGGGGGTAAGCTGATTATTTTTTTTATATATGATTACGATGTAACATGGCCATGGTAGCCTGCATTATCTGATCGCTATTTGTGTTCACAGACAGGACGCTCATCGCACTGCCGCTGGCATTGGAGATATTTACAGACATGCTGGACATCCTGAGCGATCACAGCCCCCTGGCTTGTCAATGGTAAGTTTTATATTTTGCGTAATTGACATAATTAATTCCAGTTTTTCTTTTCACAATCCAGAATTATTTATTCTTCATTAGTAATTCACAGGCTAGTGCCAATACATTACACACTACTGT
Source organism: Engystomops pustulosus (assembly GCA_019512145.1). NCBI lineage: Eukaryota > Metazoa > Chordata > Amphibia > Anura > Leptodactylidae > Engystomops > Engystomops pustulosus. The sequence continues at coordinate 64,253,522 of CM033641.1, read as the reverse complement.
ACAGAGCAGACTCCCTCTGCTTTAGCCTCAGTCTCTGTGCAGTTTTTTCTAACTTTTTTCATATTTCATTTCTTTATATTTGTCTTTATTTAACTGCAGTTAAATTGGATTTGAATCTTTTCAGAACTTTATCAGCTCACCTATAGTGCCATATCTGTGAGAATAAGAAGTGAGCTCTGATTTATTTATACATGTGCAGGATTTAGTAGTAAAAGTAGTTAATCCTGCCAAGACTCTGTAAATGTATTCACCCTTAAAGTGTAACTCCGTAGTTAATAATGATTTTACTAAATTCTCATATGTGAAAAGTAGCAAGTTATCATATGGATATAGATAATCAGGGTAATAGGCAAAAGTTATTCTACGTCCCAGAAGCTATTGATTTGTGAAAAAAAAAAGAACTTTACAGTTGTGCTTTAATGCTGCTCTGTAGCTCCCAGCAGAGGAAGTTCTGCTCTGGTACTCTGGCTAAAAAATAATTTTAATCTTAATATAAACCAAATGCAGTTGCGTTGGGGGCTCTGCATCTTGCACACCACCACAGCACACCCCTACTCCTCCACTACCCCATCCCTTTTGCCCACTTAAATCTTTCGGAAGTTCATAGCACATACTTTGTCCTCCCGCGAGATTTGGGGAGGGAGTGAGGAGGCGGGGAGAAGTGATCAGGGGTAAAGTGTTAAGAGCCCCTGGAGCACTTTGGCTTGATTTGCATAAAGGTTTATCTTTATCCAAACTACTGGAGCAGAGCTCCTAATAAATTTATGGCTACCCAGCAGCCTTAAGTGTGACAACCGCCATAAAAGGATTAGAACACTATGGCTGCTTATTAGCGCCAATTTTGTACATGAGTTCTGTTGCAGTTCCATTCCATTAAAGTAAATGGAGCTGAATTGCAATGCCACGTATGACCGGACAGGGTGTGTGTTTTTATGAAGGCATTTGTGTTTCATTTTCCTGGACCACCCCATTAATATTTGAAAATGTTTCCTATTTAGTGCATGTCTTTTGCTTTCTAATGTTGTTACCACCCAACTCCTGTGTTTCTATCACTGGTGACAGAGCTGTCAGGATGTGGGGGCTATGTTATTTTATATCTTCATTTGTTTTAGGAGTCTGGTGGAATGAAGAACTCTGCATTAATGGCAAAGAAGGCCCCAACCATGCCCAAACCACAGTGGCATCCACCTTGGAAGCTGTACAGAGTAGGTGTTACTCTATTCCTTCTTATTCCCGGTTATACTGTCATGTCTGTTTTATTTATATATAATAAGTATCCTATGAATTGTAACCCAGCAAGGATTTTGTTTTTTCAATATTAATATGATAGTTACTGTCCTAATGGCAATATAAATTGTCAAATATTATACAATGATATTATCTTTTAGAGTGTTTGATTTGTTTTAACTCTGTAATTTATGGTAAATCTCTCACATTGAGTTTATCTATTATTTATCTGTATTTTATCACATTTGTTTTATGCATAGTAATAGTGGTGCGTGTTCCTTCACAGGTCATCAGTGGTCACCTGGGGTGGGTGCGCTGCATTGCGGTGGAACCTGGGAACCAGTGGTTTGTCACCGGCTCAGCAGATAGAACAATAAAGGTAAGAAGCCTTAGCTGCGGATGTATTCCTTTACGAAACCAAAGTGCTTAAGGGTATAATTTCCAGTGCTCCCCTTGGGTCTTTGTAATTTTCTTCATGCCGGCTTCAGCAGCTTTCCGTGCAATAGAGGAAAGGCAATTTTCTTTTCCATGTTGGGGTGTTTAGAAGTTGAGATCAGTACATCTAAGTAAATTGCTAAAGTGTCCTTACTGAACTCAAAGTACATCTAATCATAGCGCATCATTTTGTTTTTCATGCAGTTAAGCTGGATTCACTCTATTGTCACACTATGCAGACATATTTAGAGGTGATACTTTGTATTTACGTAATTAAATTGATAGAAATCTCATATTATATACAAACCTTAATTTTGTGTACCTTCAATTTAGGTTCATGGTGATATAGAAATGAGGCAACCTACTGTACAAGTGTTTCTCAGAACATTTCACTGCTCCTATATCAGAAACAACCTACAAGCTAGTTAAGCTACAAATAGTCCACATTGCAGTTAAAGGAAGGAAAAAAGTTAAACATTTGGCACCAGTCAGAAATGTCCAAACTGTTTGATTGAGAATAAAAATTGAACATTGAAAATGCCGTAGGGCCATATTTATCAGGGCTTGTACGTCGCGTTGCAATTACTAGTGAGTGACCTGTAACTGCATCGCTATGTTGCACAGATGGTCAACAACTATTTCATGATTTGGTATAAAAATCACTATGTTGGTGCACAAAATATATGGAAGGACCATAATGATATCAACTGGTGAATAATATTGTCTAGGGCAGTGATGGCAAACCTTTTAGACTCCAAGTGCTCAAACTAAAACCAAAACCCAGGTATTTTTTGCAAAGTGCCAATGTGACAATTTAAGCAGTAAATATAGGCCACCAAGGAGATGATGATTGGATTATCATTGTAGCTTCCTTCGAGGGTGCTGGGCTGCCTGGGACACCAAAAGGCATTGAGTCCTGTCTGGCGAACCCTCTCTGGGGTGATGGTGTGAGTGCCCATAGAGAGGGCTCTGAGTGCCATAGGTTCGCCACCACTGGTCTAGGGAGTGTGAATACTAAAATTAAAGGGCTTTTTAAAAATACTTACCATTCTTGGCCACTAGATGGTGCAATATGATTTCTACCTTTGCTGATGTCATAATTGGGGAAGGGCTATAGCGCTCGCATCTTGTTTTTCTGTAATCAATAGAACAAGTTTTCATAATATTGGAGAATGTACATTGACCTTAACCGGGTCCTACAAATAAGGACTGATATTTTATGGGTCACTTCATCTGCTATACAAGGTCTTTGGCTTCTCCCATTTTGGATTCAGTGTTTCAAGCATCGGAGATCGTGTAAACTCCTGTTATCATTTATTGTTTGCATTTCTATTAAAAAGAGCGCCACACCGGACCATGGTTTGTTCTGATATTGCAACTTAGCTGCATAGAGAAGAATGGATAGGCGGGGCACTTATTTTTTAGGAGGAATGCAGCCATGTTTTACAACCTCTGCACAACCCCTTTAAGGCTGCATTTTAGCCTTTGCTTTGCAGGATTTGTCTTCCAGCACTGTGCAATTTTGCTCACCAAAGCAATTGGTTGGTCCTAATGTTAGAGCTGGACATGGACTACATTACCAGGACCACACACTGCTGCCTGAATAAGCTGTACAATTGTACATTTATCAATAAGTTTTCCAGGGTGTGTTTAGTAACAATACAAGGCCCTGTCTGTGCCTAGAGGTGTGGAGATGCTTTTGGTCACTGTCATGTCCAGCTCCACGTTCCTAAGCTCTGACTTTGGCGTCTTGTGGAGTCTAGCTTGCATTGTCTTCCATCAGAGAGCCTGTGGTTAGTCCCATGAGAAATCTCCTCTAATACAGAGCGCAGCTGGAGTGTGATTTTCATGCCATTTCTTTAATAAGGTTCTTGCTTTATGGTGACTATTTGTGTCGTGCAGTATTAATGATGTGCTGCTCAGTGCTTGACTTAATTTCTTTCTTCTCTCAAGATTTGGGATCTGGCAAGTGGTAAATTAAAGCTGTCCTTAACAGGACACATAAGCACTGTCCGGGGAGTCATTGTCAGTGCCAGGAGCCCATATTTGTTTTCTTGTGGCGAGGACAAGCAGGTGAAATGCTGGGATCTGGAATATAACAAGGTATGCCTTACATCTATAAAACTCCCATCCTACGGGATACAGCCCTTTATGCATCCACTCTTGGATGGACTTTTGCTCATTTCTAGCTGAAAATGCCTTTGATGATGTGAGGAACAGTCCGTGCTTTATGCATTTGTTGGCTCTCAATACCATCTGCTTTTTTTACTCTGCATGATCTCGCAGAAGATTACGCATGCAGCCAGAGGCGATGCTCAGTTATTTTTGTTCTATATTGTAATCCATACACTTAAAATGAGGAGTTAAAAATATGGGCGCTGATTTATTTATTTTTTTGTCCCCTGACAAGGTCATCAGACATTACCACGGTCATCTAAGTGCAGTCTATGGATTAGACTTGCATCCCACCATTGACGTGCTGGTGACGTGCAGCAGAGACTCTACAGCACGGGTAAGTTATGACTGTTCATGTTCTTAACTGTTTTGGGGTCTCATTGGTGGCCCCTTTATTTTAGTGACTCCTAACATCATTTTCTAATGGAATGTCATCATTGTTGACTTAGGTCTGGGATATAAGAACTAAAGCGGGTGTCCATACACTGGTCGGACATACCAATGCTGTGGCTACAGTACGTTGCCAGGGTGCAGAGCCTCAGATTATTACAGGTAAGTAGTTTTGTTTTCTCTGCTTGCAGTACAGGAAGTCCCCAGGTTAGATACAAGATTTGTACAAGGTTCTGTTGGTTTGTTCTGAAGTTTAATACGTATGTCAGTTGGACTTGGTATATTTTGTAGACGTGTTTTCGTCCCTGTGACAATAGAATTTTTATAATTTTGGGCTGTCATAGGAACAAGGCTTAATAAATCTTCATTACAGAATAATTCAAACAGACTTTTGCACATATCTGCTGCACATCCGCAAAAAATGCCGAATAGCAAAATTTGAGAAAAAATGGACCACATATGGATGTCATTGACTTCTATAGAGATCTGTGGTCCGTATGTGAGAAAAAAATAGTGCATGCTTCAATTTTTTTTCTCACTGTCTGCAGTGAAAAAAATGGAGGTGTGAACAGATCAATAGGAATTAATGGGTCAGTATGCTATCCACAAAAGAATGCATAGCATACAGACACACGTTGCATTTCTCTGGTGGTTGTACACTAGCTGCAGTTCAAACACCTAGCGCCCGGCCACCATATAAAGCGTATAAATGTACAGTTTTACTGGAAATGGGTTCGACGTATTTTTACAGCATCGTACCAAAAATCTAAAGTTGCATACAGGTTCTCTTTAAGAGTTGTCCCAATATTGATATATTTAGTTTGTGTAGCACTAGACCTACATGCATATGTTGATGTTCATAGTTATGGTTTTTCATTGGAAAAACCAATGGTCATACTATCCTTCAGCTATTATGGGCAAGGTATACTTTTATGCAAGTATCCTAGAACAGCACAAACATGTGCAGTGTATACTGCACATGTTTACTCCCAGTAGTAGAAAGATCAATGCAATCGACTCAATAGTTTCTGTCTGGGGATTCTCAAGGGTATGTGAATGGTACAGTGGAATATATAATGCGGTTATAATGTATATAAACTAAAACTTTGTTCATAAAATTCATTGAAAATAAAATGGCAACAGGAAAGAGTGACCTGCTTTGTGCATTGGAACTGGAGTCATATTTCTGTAGAGTTATTGCTGGGTAAAAAAAAACGTAGAGGGATCCTGTCTGGGCAGTGCCAATGCGGATGTGCTCTCGCTTTGCTGTTATGCACAATTGTATCAGTGGGCTGCTCCTAGTAGCCATCAACATATGAAGGAGTTTGTCGATCCCCAAAATGCAGAGTCTGTACATGTTTCTTGTCCTCTAGTGGTACCATCAGGCAGCGCAACCAGTGTGCCTTCAGCTTCACTTGGTTTTGTAGTTTATAGGCAGCAGATAAACCTTTACAAAGTTCAAGTCCATTTCCTTTCATATACACATTTACTTTAATTTCCCTTATGATTCTTTTTTTTTTCCAGGAAGCCACGATACCACGATTAGGCTGTGGGACATGGTGGGTGGAAAGACTCGCGTAACACTGACAAATCACAAGAAGTCTGTCCGAGCTGTTGTATTGCATCCTAGACAGTAAGAGCCATTTTTTTGTCTCATAAACAATGAATTTTATGACTTGAATCGTGAACATCGACATTATAAACAATTTTTCAGAGATCTGAATATTGTCACTTCCTGTGTCTGTTCCCAGGGTTGAGAAGCACCAGCCCTTTGTGTCAGTCTGGGAATTACCTTGTAGCACAGCGTTCATATGATATGAGAAAGTGAGCGCTTGTATATTGTCCGTCCCATCATTTATGTGGTCATAGTGTTTTATTGGAAGCTCATCACTTTTAGTTGACATGGATGTGCTCCCAACTGTATGGGCACCAGCAGTTCTTGGTCTGTACATACTGATCCTAAATGAAATTCAAGCGGAAGTCTTATAAGTTACGGAACAGGAAGGGAGATTAAAGTGTAGATCCAAATACGAATGAGTGGTTATATAGAGAGATGTACATCTCCATCCATCTATATGAAGATGTTTTCCTGCAGCTCATCTTCAGAGAGGCCAGAAATAGCACTGGATGCAGAGCCGCTCACCATGTGACACGATAAGTGCCGTGGCTGCAGTTCTGGCCTGGTGGAATAGTCAGCACAGCTCCTATTGTGCCGCTATGTGTATTCCAAAATTATCCACTTCATTTCTACATGCCATAATCGTTTCTTTTCTTCTAGGTACACATTTGCATCTGGGTCACCAGACAATATTAAGCAGTGGAAATTCCCTGATGGAAACTTCATCCAGAACCTGTCCGGTCACAATGCTATCATTAACACTTTAGCCGTCAATTCTGATGGAGTGCTGGTGTCAGGAGGTGCCGCTTTTAATTTCTGCTTTTTGATAAGGCAACATTAAATTTACCTCCTAGTAAGACCATTACATGTGTGTCCTGACTAACCCTTTCCAATTTTGTCTTGCAGCTGATAATGGAACAATGCACCTATGGGACTGGCGGACAGGTTATAACTTCCAGAGAATTCATGCTGCTGTTCAGCCCGGCTCTTTAGACAGTGAATCTGGCATATTTGCCTGCACCTTTGACCAGTCAGAGAGTAGGTTAATCACTGCCGAAGCTGACAAAACTGTAAAAGTCTACAGAGAGGATGATACTGCGGTACGTATTCCCTTGTGCATCTCCATAAGGATCTAATTATATTGATGGTTCTATTTTAATTCCAAATACACACTGTGTATACCACTTAAACCATGTATTAATCCTAGCAAATTTGTTGCAGTTTTTAAAAAAATCTTCAAGGTAAATGGCCTCTACAACCCCAGTAAGTTACCAGACCCTCGGGTAGAGTATAGCCTTTCTAGAATCCCCTTCTTTAATGTAAAAGGGAGCTTGTTGCGGAAATTTTAAACACTATACCACCCACAGGTCCTTATGGTGCCGGAAAGTGAAGCCAGAGCATTATACCATGTCTGCACTGTGCAAGCGCTGCAGGTACAGTGCACGCACGGTGAAGCTGGGTATGCTGTCTTGGCTTCACTTCCCTAATAGTGAGTTGAGGTGTCGGTGCAGGATCTCACATCTAGGTATGTATTTAAAGGACACCTGTCATAAAGTCTCTGCAGCTAATTCTGTCACCACTACCTGTTGGAGCAGCTCACAGGGATCCATCCCAGCCTTTATCAAGTCAATTCACACATTAATCATTCTAAAATCATCTTTTCTTTATTAAGTAACCTGGTCACATGGTCAGAGACAGTGATGTCACCTCTGTTACCCCTCTCCTCCCCCTGCTCATGTCTGTTTGTAATGTATAGTAAAGCATTGCTAGTGTGTGCTGCATCTGCTGACATGCTGCATCCTCCTAATACACAGACATCAGCTACACAAGTACCTGACATGTTCTGCTATAACATGGCTGCATCCTGGAGCTGTTTTATCTCTCCTATATACACACACAGGCTGCAGGGGGCGCCAGCACCAGGAAGCACATGTAGGAGCCATTACACCGTTATACACCATTACTATATCATAGCTGAATATGATAATGACTCATTGGACATCTCTCAGGTCATTTGCATACAGCTTTAGGACCTCATTGCTTAGGCTTACAGGCATGTAGAGGGACAATGAAGGGATAGAGGCAATGCTTTCTAATGGCAGTTTATGAAAATATATATAGTTTATGGGGTTAATTTGCCTGACGGGTTCTCTCTAAATTTAATTTTGTTTTTTTTATTTAAAATTTTCAAAAAAGATCAATTTGGGGCCCTATTGTCCATAATGACTTCTAGTTGGTTTAGAGTCCCAAATCGACTAACAGGCCTTCTTTAAATCTTGCCTGTATACCGGTGTGCGGCACCGTACCGCTCTGTAGCCCGGGAAAAGATTTTCCCGTATTACGGCGCCGCGGCTATATATATCGCTATGGAGAGGGGCGGGGGTGAGCTGCGCTCACCTCCTCCTCCTCTCCCCGCGCTGCCGTGTGCCCGCCGTGCATGTAGCCTTACACTGATACCATGGTTCCAGGCCTTCCCCTCCCAGCACTCAATTGACTCCTCTACTTTCTAGAAGGAATTTTAGAAAAGGCATTAATACTCGTCCTGAGGGAAATTTTAGTTTTTAGTGGGGTTAAATCTGCTGGCACAGTCCCTGAAAGATCATAATGTTACAGTTTTCACTGTTTTTTTTTTTTTATAAAGGTAAGTAATATTGCCAAAACCTGCTGATCACTGAACACAAAAAATTCATGTTTTTACTTGGACTTCTTGGCCAAGTCCCACTGTACCTTTTATATTTTTAGTTGGTTGATGATACAAAAATAGTTTATAACCTCTCTTACCACTATCAGGATATAAATGTTCCCCAGCTTTTTGGAGCCCCCCTTATTAGTAAAGATTTGGATTTGTGCTGACTTGTATTGAATGCCAGCGCTCATCTTCTGTCCAGGGCTGGTGGTTTTCCTTTCATACATTTGTCCATTGCATGTCTGCAGATATCTAATGAGACTCTGCTCAGTGGTCTTTCTTTTTAATTAGGTTTGTGAAGGGCTCCTGTCACTTGCTAGAAAGATCACATTTTTTTTATATGATGAGCCAGATAAATTATTAAAGCTGCTTTAAAGCCAGTGCAATAAAGGATTCTTCTGTAACATTATGAAACCTATTGATGGCAGAGAGTGGTTGTCTATATGACCTTTTAGTTTTTAGATATCCTGGGTCTGGTTAATGGATTAGTTCAGTAGGAACTATTAATGAAGCCGTTGCATAATCGTTATCCAACCTCTTCCATTCAAAGGGGGGGTTGTGACAATTTTTTGTGTGATAATGGCAAAGATGAGATTACAAAGGTATTTTGTTAAGGAACAATGATCAGTTTTTTGGATCAGGTTTTCTGATCCTCTTCCTGGTGTATAGATTGCAAACAGTTCACCGGGTTTATACCGACATATGAAGTTATCCCCTATCCACAGAATAGTGTGCAACAAGATGATCAGTGGGTGTCTGATTGCTGGGAACTCTCCGATCATGAGATTAGGGGGTCCAGATCGCGTGGTGTGTGTGTGTGTGTGTGTGTGTGTGTGTGTGTGGAGCATCAGGATGAGCACGCATCCTCCCACTCCATTTAGTTATATGCGAGTGTTGGAAATGGGGCAGCATAGTGCTTGGCAATCTCTGCCCGCTCCCATAGAGGGTGAATGGAGTGGCCGGGTGTATACTCGTCTGATGCTCCACTCATTAGTGAGATCTGGATTCCTGTTTGCGGGAGAGCCGAGGGTCTGGTTCTCAAGATTCATCTGTGGAGTCCTAGCATTGGGGATAGTGTCATAAGTTGTGGTCTGTCCTTTGTGCTCTATAACTCCCAGTCCTGGCTCACAATAACTAATGTGAAAAATGATGGAATGATTGAGGTGTGAATTTGGCCCCAAGTTGTTTCAACAACTTCATTTATGTTTCATTTATAATAGTGAGGTTAAAGAACCTCTTTAGTAAAAATCTGAGCGTGTTATTTAAACTTTTCCTCTTTCACTTTTTCAGACTGAAGAAACCCATCCAATCAACTGGAAACCTGAAATTATCAAAAGGAAAAGATTTTAATAAGCTGCATCTGAAATTTTTTTTAGTTTCAATTTGTTTATCGCTTTTTGACATAACATGGAGCCTAACATTGGCCGCGGCCTTTGCCTTTCATCATTGTGTTCTGATACATCCTGTTATGGCTATTCCTTCTGCAATCCCTGGAAGCTGTCACAATTTTAAGAGAAAAAGTGCTTCAATGTCTAAAACAAAACCTGTTGTGCGGTGGATTTGTTTAGTTTTTTTTTGTTGTTTTTTTTTTTTTATAAAAAAGACCCAAGCACATTGTGAACAAATGTAAATATAGTCCAATCATTGAGAATTCAGAAACATTCCTCCACCCTCTTCTATTTAAAACTGATTTTACCTTATCTGAAATGTTATCTGCAACTTTCCCTCATTAAAAAAAGGTTTTTTTTATATTTTGTCCCAATAAAACATATGCCGGAGTCTACACTGGTATTTTGTTGCTGGTTAATGAGGTGTTCTGAGGTTACGACGTGACTTGCTTGTTATAAAGGCATCTCTGGAGTGGAGAAATGTGGATCCTTTAGTCTTTGCCCAAAAATGGAAGCAGTTTAGGTAAGATGTTCGCTATTATCAAGGCAGAAGAGACAATGGCTGGCAGCAACGTGCCAGGATTGTCAGATTACGTCTTCAAGTCATAACACAGGAAACAATCAATGAGTCCCAATTTTTTTGGTTAAAGCTGCGGTAAGGAAAATTGAAGTGATGTAACGGTGAATGTGGTTAAGCTTTATAGCAGTATCTAAACAAAACAGCTTCTCCCTAAAAATGTTAATTCTGTGCAGTAGTCCAGGAAGGATATTTACAGCTTATGCATTCAGACAGATTAAGGCTGAGGTCTGCGAGCCGTGCACATCAATGGGTATATCACAAGTCAAATTACACTTCATCAGCCAAATGGAAGAATGCGTGGCAGTGGATGCCAAGGAAAAGCCGCACAATCAGAACCTTGCAAAACTGGCACCTGGTGTTCATTATAGCCATCCTTTACACAAAATATCGCTTCTCATGTCTGTATTGTCAGGGTCTTGTATATTTTAAACAGTCTGTAGTATGAGCCATTAGACAGCAGACTCTGCTTTCTGCACGTTTGATTCGGCCATTATTGAGGTCTCATGTTTGTCATTCTATTCTAGTGTTGCTATATGATCTTACAATAGTAAGATTAATGCTTAAGAGACTACACCCAGAGATACAAAATATCACATTTTTATAAATGGAATGTTTCAGAGCATGCGATTCCATTTCAATCAGCTGAGTTGTTTCTTTCAGTTCAATATTTTTCATAAGTGAAAAAGGCACACTGCACAGGTCCCCTCCCCAATGCACAACCTAATAGTACTTCCGGACCCATGGCGTACTATTATATCCTGCTACTGGAATCGGCTCCCAAAATACCTCAGATCGTGATTAAGCCCTTACATCAGTAATGGCGAACCTTTTGGAGACAGAGTGCCCAAGCTACAACAAAAACCCACTTATATGTCACAAAGCGTCAACATGACAAAGCAGTAACTTACTGATCCCTGCCGTATCACAGGTTTTAATCGTATTGGTGTCCTGAGTCCACCAATACAATAGAAAGATGGAGAAAATTGTATTGTAGATTTTCTACAGGGTCCCCTGAAGAGGAAGAATCAGGGGAGCCAGAGAGGGAGCTCCAATGACAATCCATCTCTCTCCACACCTTCTCCTCCTCCTCCTGTAGTCCTGGCAGCCAAGGATGTTGCTTTAAAATAGCACTGGGCATGGCACTTTCTGGTCTATATTGGACCACAGAAGAAAGTCTTGATTCCTATCTGGCAAACTGTGTTGGGTCGAAGGCCTGGGTGTCCACATAAAGGGCTCTGAGTGCCACCTCTGGCATCCGTGCCATAGGTTCGCCACCACTGCCTTACATGCTGAAGTCAATCGTGTAAGGGGAAAAACTTTCCTAAAATGTTGATTTTTCCATAAATCCATACACAAAAATGTTCTAAAAAGTGATCGTAAAAAGCTGTTACCAAAATGTTGCCACCAAAAAGAGCAACTCACCACACAAAAAGATAAGCCCTCAACCAGCTCTGTCAACAAAAAATACTAAACTTATGCCTCTGAAAAGATGGCGATACAGAAATAAATCAGATTTCCCATATGTACAGGCAGTCCAAGATAGGTTCCATAGGTTTGTTCTAAAGTTGTAGTTCCAGGCAAAAAAAAAAAAAATTGCCCCAGTGACAATTGGGGTTTCTAAATTTTTAGTTATAATGGGACCAAGGATTATCAATAAAGCTTCATTACCAGGGGTGTCACTAGGTCAAAAGATCTGGGGCTTGAGCCCTGAATCTCCACCAGGCATCCTCTCTTCTCTCATCACGATCCGTGCCTTCAGGAGTATGTGTACTCACTGCTTTCCCCCAGCAGGAGCTGCAGCCTCTGGGGAATAATACTCCGAGGCTGAAGGACCTTTCATGATGTCATGGTCACATGACCTGCCGGGGAAAGCAGTGCACACGCAAAGATGCATCAGTGAGTTGAGGGGATGGCTGTGTGGGGGCACATTATCTACTGGGGGGCTGTGTGGGGGCAAATTACCTATGGGGGGGGGCTACTGCATGGGGCACATTACTGTTGGTAGCCGTGGGGCACAATACGGAGGGTTTGTATGGGGGACATTACTGGAGGGCTGTGTAGTGCACATTACTGGGGGTAACGGTGTGGGGAACATTTCTTGGGGCGTGTTCACACTAGCACTAGGGCAGGCCCTGGTTTGATCTCATTTACGTTTTCAGTGAAACCAGGGTGGCGCCAGCACCAGGAAGCACATGGAGCAGCCATTACACCATTATACAGGCTGTCAGTCAAGCACTGGGGGTGTGGCTGTGCCTCCCACTCATGAATAAGATGGAATTGAATAGCTTGAATATGATAATGACTCATTGGACATCTCTCATGTCATTTGCATACAGCTTTAGGACCTCATTGCTTAGGATTACAGGCATGTAGAGGGACAATGAAGGGATAGAGGCAATGCTCTCTAATGGCAGTTTATGAAAATATATTTAGTTCAAGGGGTTAATTTGCCTGACGGGTTCTCTTTAAGGTTGTTGGGTCAAACCCCATAGTGGTATCCTAACAGTGGTGACACATGGTGTGCCCCAAGCACTTCTCAGAGACTTTCATGGTTGTCCAGTAACATCACGTCTTGACATCCCAAAGTACTCAATCTATCAAAATATTAAAATGAATGTACTATATAGTGAATGCTGTATAGAAACCAAAAAAATTGCCTTCTATCACCATGAAGCTTATAAAAAAAAAACACCCAATCAACAATTAAGCATGGCCGAAGATCCATTATGCTAAGGGCTTGACTGTATCTCAGGAATAAAATTGGAGAATTATAAAGAGATTTTAGGGAAAATTGTCCAACCTGTGGATATTGGGCCCTACAGCAAGGCAATGGCCCCATGCACACATCCTGCGGCCGAAATCGAATTGACTGTTTTAAAATCACCGGCAATTAGTCCTGACCCATTGAAAATCTTTCAGGTGAGCTAAAATCTGCCATTAAGAAAAGTTACCCTGCAGACATTCACGCAAAGGAAGAGTAGCTGAAAATACCAGATAAGGCAGGTTTCACATTGTCCCATGATCACTGAGGTAAAGGTGCTGTACCACGGACAGAGCACTCTGCTGGGGACTGAACTCCGGGCATAATATTGATATACTGTACTGTCGGCTGTGCTAAATATCGGGGAAGCAAGAACCCTGTGCATTATATATCAATATTATTCAGTCCCCAGCAGAGTGATCTGTCCGTGGCGCGGCATTGTGATCACGGGACAATTTGTAACCAGTCTAAGTGCCAAAAGTTTATGGATGGCTACAAGAAACATTTGGAGGCTTCATCAATGCCAAAGGGTGCGCAACCATGGATTAATTAGCCTTTACTGCCGCACTTGCTGTAAGTTGAAATTCAATGTTTTATTATATTACTTTGGACCACTATTTAACAAATCCTGAGGGTGTAACTTTTATACATTTCCATTTATTTCTAAAGATATTGATGTAGTCATTCATGTGAAAGGAGCCCCGGCCAAGTGTATGTACATCTACTGTAGATACATTTAATTTGGCCAACATTTCTGTGTACAAAAAAATTTTGTACAGTTCTAATTTTCTGAGATAATGACTATTAGGTTTTTCTTGGCTGTAAGCCATAATCATCAACATTAATAAACAACCTTGAAATAAACACTTAAAAAAAATTCACTCTGTAATGACTCTATATTATATCATATAAATTGAATAGAATTTTTGAATACTGAATTCCTTTTGACTGATATTCTAATTTATTGAGATGCACCTGTATAATGTTTCTTTAACCCCAAATTCAATTGTGGAGCTATGAACTTTGGATGGATACAATTCTCAAGGTAATTTAGACCTCTGACTGACGCCCCTATGCAGTAACATGAGGACAGAATACTCATTAGTTTGCATAAAACAAAAATGAAAAGCTCGGACACTTTTGCGCTGGCTACAGTGACTAAATGAAAACCTCAGAGCGGAACAGAGTATAATTTATTATCTGACTGTTACATCATCTTATCCATGTTCTCAGAGCTATAAACTTTCTGTATAACATGACATCATGTAACGTAGGAAGATTTCATGTATATGGTTACAGCATTCCCGTACTTCATACATTATGTATATCTGCATCTGGTTCATGCCATAATCCTGGCAGTGAATACTGGATGTCATGATTAAGATAAGTTACATTCACATTTGTGTTTTCAGTAGATTCGTGTGCCCTAAACTGGATGCTGAAGGAGCAACTTTCTTGCTACTTAAATGTACATGAATGAATGGAAAAGCTTTTGCAATCCATAGAAATTGTGGAAGGTCAATAAAGAATCACTGGGTTTACTAATTGACAATAATCATAAGCAATTGTTTCATTGTAATAAAAGAATGGTATATAAAATCATGTGAGACTTTGCACACACAAACACACCGGATGAAGCGCGAAACGGCCGTCTAGAAACTATATACTTTATAATTATAGCTCCAGACAAAATTTTTTTGCCTCAGTGACTATTGGAGTTTCAAAATTTTCTGTACTAATAAAATGTATGTAAACTTTTGACTTTAAGTAATAAAAATGCCTAAAACTGATATCATATTATTCTGGCATTTGGCAAATATAAATAATTTTGGTAATCCTAATTGACCTAAAACCGGAAAAGGTTATTCTAAATTCATGTCATACAGTGAGAACATGCATATTTCTGGATTCAACTGTATATACATATAGTGTGTAGTCAGTCCCTGGTAATTCTGCAGTCACAGAATTTTCCTGTGTTCCCTGTCTTATAAATAAAAGAATACATTAAATGATGGGGATTTGTGTTTGTTGAGTTTGGATAAATTTAGGATAAAAATCCCTGTAGATCATATCAAATCTTGTATATAGTAAAGAAGAACAGTATAAACATCCCAAATGTTACATTGTGATCCAGTGGATCAGGCAATTCGCCATCTTCTTCCCATGTTATTTACTGTGGCTTATTGGAATATGTTAACTTGGCAAATTTCTTCTCCTGAAGTCCTTGCAGGACATAATATGTTTGTAAATGTAATCTGAACTAGACTTTGTATGTGAACCGAAGGCTTGATGGGTCTGTAAATAAAATTTCCTCCTCTTTTATTGCGGATGTGCCTGGATTTTCATCTGTCTTGCCATATCCTGAATAATCCTGCCATCGCTCAATGATCTTTCCACACAAAACATACTCTGTTACTGGATACTTTTCTCCCTGCTGTATCTCAGTGAAGACACAGGCCGAGTGCACACAACCTACCAAGAAGAGTTTGGGATTAATTTACCAACCTGACAATCTTACTTTCTAGTTTATATAAGATATAGTCCGGCTCCAACCCTGGACACTACTGATGTCTGGTAGTGGTTGGCTGTAATTCTACTATTCTGTATTGGATTTGATGAAGATCTAAGACCTATCAACATTAATGTGTCCTGGGTACAGGAATTATGCTGAATCCAGGGCAAGTGCCGGAACCAAGAGCTTCTTGGGGGGACTGTACATAAGGAAACCATGGGGCTAAGGTGGGCTTTATAGAAAATGCTGATGAACCGGCCATTTGGGATAATAAACTAGTGAATATTTTAGGGAACAGGTGACTGTTTTAATTTTTGAATTTTTAATTCCCCTATGTAAGTTTACTGCAAATGGGCCCACTGAGGCTTTGTCGCCCAGGGGCCTACTGAAACCTGGAGCCGATCCGCAAGAGAAGTTTCCGCAAGAAAAGCCGCATCGCTCTCTCTGTCTTGCTTATAAATGAACATATAAATTAAAAGCAAAGCATTAAGGCCCCATTCAGATGGATAGATTTTTTTGGCTGCGTGCTACCCGTACCGTTTTGGTACATTCACTTGAATGGGGAGTAAGGCCATCCATTTGAATGACCATATTGCCACCAGACAGTACCGTTGGCTGGAAATAAAGCATTTACAAAAGAGAAAACCGAATTAAATAACGTTTACCTCACATTTAATGCAAAGCAATAATAATAAAATAAAGATATAGGCCTGGGAACAATTACAAAAAATACCAAATATTGCACATCGGTCACAAGTTCGTGAGGCTCAAGAAGAGAAAAATCTTGGGTTTCAGTAATGTTGCATCACACATTTTGAATGGCAAAGGAGCTATTGTCTAGGATTGCCATCTTCTGGCACCAGGCTACCAGGGATTAATGTTTGATCATTCATGGCATTTACAATAGTTTGGATAGAGTGGACTTACTTTTGCAGTTATGTGAGTAGCTGCAGACAATGTCGATCTTCATGTGGTGAAAAAAAATGAACAAAAAGAGAATAAATAAAATGTTGTTATCTTCATTCCGATTCAGTAATTGACTGAAGATCACATCATCTGGAAACAATAGTCATGCTGCATCGCCTACAGCCTATTTGTGCACTTACTGAAGGCCGGTGTATGCTACCACCCACCTGCATGTGGTGCTTCCCAGGACAGGCATGAAGATATTCTGTTTTAAAGCAGTTTTTTCTGTTTTTCACTAATAATATGGTTTAATAGGGATTTTGACAACTGTAGATTTTTAAACTATAGATTTCAAACAAAGCCGGAGGTCATAGCCAGATGGAACAAATCTACTGCGGTGTCTAGAAGTGGATTATTGATTACCTGTAGAGAAGATTCTCAAGACTTGTTACACATTTTCTTAAGTGACTGGATAAGAGTTGCTTTCCTTCGCTTTGTCGATAATCCAAATCTGATAAACTAATGTGACATTCAAATACAACTGTAAAGCTCTCTGAGTTATAGTTTATAGGACAACATTGTATACAGGGATAGGAGATCAGGTCAGTGATGTAAAGTTTAGTATAATTTAGTGCAGTATTTAGGAGCAAAAGCACAGTGGCCCAGACATTACTGTGTGCAATATCCTTGTACTATGATATTACTGTGTGTATTATCCCTGTATTACAACATCAAGGGATTGTTCCTATAGATCAAAGTAGAGAAAAGTACATCCCAGTAGTCAAAACTTGTATTTTTTATATAAAAGAGGTCTGTTCAAACAAACGTCATGCAAAATAATCTTTATTATACACTTCAAAAATTAAAAACAGCTAAAAGCACACACCATGTGCATGTGACTACAAACAACCCCTCACATCCATTAATATGAAACATGTATAGTACAATGTGCAAATAGTATTGAAAACCATGTATAAAGTAGCTCCCCTACATAAGTCTGATCTAAAAGACAATACAAAATTGGGTGGTAATTAAATAAAGGGTGACTAGTAGGTAAGTGAAGGATCAATGCAGTGAATGTCATCCATAAATTATACCATACGATACATTGGATAGAAGGAAAATGCAGTAGGGGTGATAAAAGAATAATCATGACCTAATTCACAGACATGTGAATCGAGGGGGTAGGAATCTCTACTTGTATAGCACAGGCTTCCTCCGGGGTAGTCGGGTAGTCACCCAATTACCACCCAATTCGTATTGTATTTTGACCTCTTGACAAATTCCTAAACACTGGAGCTCCCTTACTTACAGCATTTTTATTTTAAAAAGATTTCATCAGCAAATGGGCACAGACTTTGATTCACGAACACATTCAATATAAAGAAGTGTCCCTATAGAACTGTCAAGTACGGTTATAAATGAGCCCAATTCTTCACTCATACTAGGTGTGTGCTAAGGAGGATGCAGGTCATTACACTATAAATGTAATTAAGTGAGAGCATTGTATTTTCTGAAAGTACAGGGAGCCAGACTGAGATAAAGCACAAGGAACGCTGTAGTGCCAAAAAAGTAATTGAAATCCATTTTTCTTCTGAACAAGAAATATTTACTAAAATTCTCTGGGAAGCTCCGAGGATTTCTCTCTGATCACTGAAGCATTACACATTATGTAAAAATTTGCAAAGTCTAATTTGTTTCATACACCTGCATCAGCATACATATTAATGACCGCTTTAGCAACAACAAGGGAGAGGGTAAAGCAGGAGAATATTTCTACATCCAAACCATAAACTCTGCAATACTTTATAAGTCTTAGATATAGTCTCAATGTTACATGGATTGTCCAAAAATTGGTCAAGTTACACAAAAACAGAATCCATCTTCAGCTGTGCTTCTCCTTCTTATGGGCTGCTGGGTCTGTAGGATAAAGTAATGTATCATTTATAATAATTGTACAAAGTAATATTGTTAGCTTATATCCATAGAATAAGTATAACAATGAGATCCATGGGGGTCCAACTGCTGGGACCCCAACCGTTCATCAGAACGGGGGTCGTGTTGTCACTAATTGATGGAGTGGCAGGTCAAGCATGTGTCCTGCTTTTCCATTCAGTACTAAGGGAGTGTCAGAAATTGCAGAACACAGTGCAACTCCCAATACTCTAATAGACAGGGGATTATTGAAGGTAGCTCAGCAATTTCTGACACACCCATACTATCGAATAAAGGGACAGGACTGTTTGGAATGCTACATCTTCAACTACATAGAATGGGACCTCGCTTTACTGACTGGTGGGGGGTCCCAGTAGTTGACCCTCAGCCACTTCCTACAACCCCTTTAAAGATCATGGGACCGCATCAATTATTTTTAATCCCAGATTTTATTAGGTATCAACATCATTCCTTCCTGCTCCTTGTTTCCTGACCATTCTCCATACAACATAAAGTAAGTCAACTAATTATTGGTAGAAAATTTAGACTAAACATTTTAATAAAGATGAATTAGATTTATCCTCCAGTATCAGCCACTAATAGACTGTCTAGTCTAATTTTATACATAACTATTAGCAAATGTGAGCCGTTGTTTAAAGTGTACTTAATATTTCACTTAACTAAGTGAAACATCTAACATCTGCATAAAATTAGCAAGAAAATGAAAATTAGAATAAACTGCAGTGTTAAGAAACAGTATTGTCCCAGTGGACAGTAAAATAAACAGAAAAGCAAAATGCATTAATAAAATACCTTCAATGTAGTTTCACTTGGACTAATTTTGATATATAAATATATCATATGGTTCACTGTCACTTTTCTGTGAGCCGCCGTGTGCTGCGCTTTGATAAAATCGATATTGGCTAAGTTTTGAACAATGCTGCTGTCAGGAACCAGGGGTAGTGAACCCACTGGACCACCACGGACGATGGCATTAGTCGTCACCTGGAAGCGGAATCTAAGTTGCACCAAGTTATCACTAGAGCCCGCCGCAAAGTGGGTTGGACTTGCTGCGGCGCGGTACCACCAGGTCGCTCCACAGGAGCGACTCTATCCGTGGTGGCAGCCAAGGTGTAGTACAGAGTCATAAGGCAAAAGCGTGGTCGGGGACAGGCAGGAGGTCGAGATAGGCAGCAGAGGATCAGAGTTGGGGAAGTAGTGGTAGGTCAGGACAGGCAGCACAGGAGTAAAGTCAGGGACGGAATTGAGGTTACAACGGGAAATCAGTATAATCGCAAAGGGCGAGGAACACAGCTTTATCTCCGGCATAGAAGCACAAAGATCCAGCAGGGGACACAGGAAGGGGCCGGAAATTTAACAGAATGGGCAGCTGCCCAGCGCCAAGTATAAACGTGCAGGGCCTTCAAATCTCGGGGACGTGTGACTGACTGCCAAAGTTAGTGCTGGATCAAGGCAAGGTGAGACAGACAGAGGGGGTCCTGGGAGCAGAGAGGGGCAGGACGTAGGTCGCAGGAGCATCTGTGACAGCTGCATTGAGAAAAATCTTTAGATTTTATACATAGTAGATATGTGTCTTTGTATATATATATATATATATATCTTAGACCAGGGGTGTAACTAGAAGAGGCAGGGTCCCATAGCAGACTTCTGAATGAGGTCCACTATACATATTTGTATTCTCACACATTTATACTCTTACACACATACACACATTTTTATACTTATGCGCACCCGTTTATTCACTGATATATACATTTACACACTTACACAGATCTATGGGGACAAAATAAAACAGCAAAAAAAAGTGCCAATAAAAAAATGATTCAAAAAGAATAAAAGTCCCCTGAAGTTCCATCCCCTGAAGTTCCATCCCATATAATAATATATTACAACATAAGTGAAAATCACAAAAAATATACATGTTGGATATCATGTCTGTATCATCCCATACAATAAAATTGTCACCGAACCAGTACAGTGAGCGCTGTGGAAAAAAAATGCAAAATGTCACAAAAATTATGAAATGTTCACATCTGACCTCATAAAAACAGCTTCAAAAGTGATGAAAAAGTAACATTTACCCCGACAGGATACCAAGAAAAAGTAAAGCTTGCCCTGCAAAAAATAAGCCCTAAAACAGAAAGTATAAATGTTCTACCCATTGTTACATGGCAATGCAAAAACACGCAAATATCTCATAAAATGAGTTCTATATTTTGCAAAACAAGTTAACCATAAAAAAGCTATATAAATGGGATATCGCCGTAATCGTGATGACCCAAAAAATAAAGATAACACATTATTTTATGGTACTGTGAACGGCCGGGTAAAAAAAAATGCTTAAAACCCTAAACAAGAATAAATGATTTTTTTTAACCACCACCAAAAAGGAGTTAACATCTGATTATTATCTACTAGCCCCCTAAAAGATGTTCCTGAAAATTGGATCTCATCCGCAAAAGAAAATAATCCCCCACATGTCCAAATTACAAAATGTGCAGATCTGCTCTGAATGGCGCCTTCTGTTCTATTTCCAACTGTGTGCCCATACAGCAGTTACCACATCCTCACACTCGGGAGAAATTGGGTATCAAACTTTGTGACAGCTTAATTTTTGTCCAAAAGTAATGTATTGTCAAAAAAAAAAATTACAGCTTGTAAATTACACCTCCATTTTGTTTTAACCCTTGTGAAACATCTTAAGGGTTAACACACTTCTAAATGTTGATGCGTCACGGATTGAGGGGTATAGTTTCTAAAATGGCATAATTCATGGGGATTTTACTGCTGTTTAGGCCTCTCAAAGTCACTTAAAGCTGAGCAGGTGCCTCTAAATAAGGGTTTTGGTGATTTTCATAAAAGTGAGAAAAATTACACCCACAATTCTGAACCTCCTAACAACCTAGAAAAGAGAGAGGATGCAAAAAAAGCTGATATAAAGCAGACATTTGGAAAATGTTAGTTATAAGGTTTCTTGGGTGCTATGACTATCTGCCTGAAAAGCAAACACATTTAGAATTATAAAAATGAATAATTGTTAGAAATTTTTGTCAAATTTCCATTTTTTCATAACTAAACACAAAATATATCATTAAATTTTTTTACAAAATGTGATGAGAAAATAATCTCAAAATAACCTGGAAATGTAAAGCGTTACAAATGTATAACGTCCTATAATGACACAAGGCAAATTTAAAGGAAACCTACCATTTGAGATACCACCACAAAAAGGAGTTAACATCTGATTATTATCTATCTAGCCCCCTAAAGATGGTCCTGAAAATGGATCTCATCCGCAAAAGAAAATAACCCCATATGTCAAATACAAAAAAATAAAAATTATAGCTTGTAAAATGTGACAAATGTGCAGATATGCTCTGAATGGCGCCTTCTGTTCTACTTTCCAACTGTTGCCCATACAGCAGTTACTACACAATAGGGGCATCCTCACACTCGGGAGAAATGTGGTATCCAACTTTGTGACAGCTTAATTTTGTCCACAAGTAATGTATTGTCAAAAAAAAATTACAGCTTGTAAATTACCTCCATTTTGTTTTAACCCTTGTGAAAACATCTTAAGGTTAACACACTTCTAAATGTTGATGCGTCACGGATTGAGGGGTATAGTTTCTAAAATGGCATAATCACTGGGGATTTTATGTGTGTAGGCCTCTCAAAGTCACTTAAAGCTGAGCAGGTGCCTCTAAAAAGGGTTTTGGTGATTTTCAAAAAGTGAGAAAAATTACACCCACAATCTGAACCTCCTGACAACTAGAAAGAGAGAGGATGCAAAAAAGCTGATATAAAGCAGACATTTGGAAAATGTTAGTTATAAGTTTCTGGTGGATATGACTATCTGCCTGAAAAGCAAACAAATTTAGAATTTTGAAAATGAATAATTGTTAGAAATTTTTGTCAAATTTCCATTTTTTCACAACTAAACACAAAAGATATCATTAAATTTTTCCATTAATTTGCATCTCAAAATCCCCTGGATATGTTAAAGCATTACAAAGGTATAACCTCCTATAATGACACGGGGCAAATTTTAAAAAATCGTGCTTGGTCCTAAATCCCTAAAATGGCTTAGACCTGAAGGGGTTAAGCAAAACCATTCATCCCATTAGGAATGAGATGTGCCAGTACATTCCGGCCTCATTTTAGTTAAGTTACACTTCCTACTCCATGTTTAACAGCTTATAAATAGTGATTTTTTTTAACTTATTATAAGTGAAATAATAGAGTCACATTTTCACCTCACACTCATTAAAAGAAAGATAATATATTATGCATCCTTTCCCAGTCCCCTATTAGTCCACCACACTTGAGATAACACTTCCTTTGTACTATACAGAGACCCATGCAATGTATATATCACTAGACTGTGCTGTCGTATTTTCTGTCATGACATAACAGTAATGAAATATGCAGTAAAAAAAAAACATTACCTCCAAGTGAATTCAATTGATGTACAGTTCATTGTCTGTGTGCTGTTGCTTAGGTCACATGCACATGTCCCACAAGTAGGGGAACATGATCACTTCTTTGCAACCTGTGAGTGATGCTCACCCCACTGATGCCAATAGAAAATGACTTCCCTATCTACAGTGGCCACAGGCAGTCGGCCTCATACGCTCATTGGATGAGCCCATAGAAAGTAATTGGGCCTTGGGCACAAATGGCTAGCACCCGCCCCATTAAGCGTTTGTGTGCATGATACCTTAGTATGATATTTGCTAAAGGGGTTGTCCACTTGAAGCACATTACAACAAATAATTAATATAGTTTGTTTAATGAAAAGTTATACAATTTTCCAATTTTCCAATACGCTATCTGTATCAATTCAAACCGTTTTGTAGTTCTCTGCTTGATATCTTCCTGCTGTTATGGAACAGGAAGCTCCATTGTTTACTTCCTGTAGATAAACACATGTCTATGGTCATGTGATGTCACACATGTGCAGGGCTCATTAGCATCACACAGCTTTGATTATAATGAATTATATGATTATAATGAATGATTATAAGAAATATAATGAGCAATGCACCTGTGTGACATCACATGATCATGGACCGGTGTTTATCTACAGGAAGTAAACAATGAAACTTCCTATAGAATGACAGCAAGCAGAGATCTGGAAAACGGTGAAGAATTGATACAGATATTGGAAGATTGTATAGCTTCTGGTTACACAAACAATATTAATTATTTGCTGTGATGTGCGTAAAGTGGACAAGCCCTTTGAGGTACACTTGGGAATAAACTCAAGATTTTATAGTCAATACCCACATAAAATTACATAAAATTCTACAGTACAGATTTTGGAACAAGGGCTTTGTGATGTCATGTGAACAACTGCGTCCTCTTTTATATAAATTTAGGGCACATTCACATGGCCGTCTGCAGGGACATACATGCGGCCGCAAATTTGCGGCCGCATGTACATCCCCATAGACGGCAATAGCGGCGCAGATACGGTGCCACACGCACGGCGGGCATACCGCTGTGTGAATGTACCCTTAAACTGCTTATAACAGTCTATATAAAGTGAACAGTATGATGCTCTTTCAAACAGTCATATATATTAGGGGTAAAGATTTCTTTGATATATAAAGTTGTATGGCTGAGCATAATTTCTACAAAATATTACCCTTTCTCTGTGCACAAACCCACACTGGGAAATAAGATAATAAAGTATACAAGACTCTTAGTGTCTCCCTGGAGTCCAGTGAGAATGTTATCATATACGGTTATATGGCCATTGCTTCCTTATGGAAAAACCTTGTAATTGTCCTCTCTACCAACCTTATTGATGTGTCTATGTTTTGAATAAACAACAAAGAAGAAGATTTCCAGGTGAGTGCCATTCCTTTCATCTATTTTGCGAAGTCTAGATTGAATCTTTCTGAACAGAACACAACCCTATCATCTCAAAACCTTCAATGCTGTAAGTCTACCAACATTTGCAAATAAGTATGAGTAGTGGATAAATAACTATAATATGGACAGTGACCACTCAAAAACTCCTTTACAAGGTGTAAGATGAACTTGGGGTATAAAATAGAACTGGATCAAGCTGTTTTGTGTGAGGTGGAATCT